>CM075619.1:135756-174717 GCA_037962945.1 Sarcoramphus papa | reverse complement strand
CTCCCCGCTTCTTCTCTGGCATCTCCTCGGTTTTAGCCTCGGTTTTGGCTTCCTGAGGTTTCTCTTGGACGGGTGTTTTGCTTTTGTTTTCCTCTTTCCGCTTCTTTTATCCCGTTCTGGGAGCAAAAAGATGGGAAAAGGGTGAGACGCTGGTGTCGGATTGGTGGGGGGGAAGAACGGGGGGCACAGAGGGGCGCTCACCGGTCGGCTGGGCGCTGCTCTGGGAGCGGATGACACCCATCCAGTCGCTGACGAGGATGGAGGCGAGGCGGCGCAGCTCTGCAGGGAGAGAAGAGGTTAAGCGGAGATTTTGGGGAGGGTTCAGGGGGTTTTGGGGGGTCTGAGGAGGTTTTGGGGGGTAGGGGGGCGGCGCTCACCTTCATCGTCGCTTGATTTGCTGAGCTGCTTCACCAGCTTGGCTGTGTTGTTCTGGAAAAGATGGAGAAGCGGGGTGAGCGGCAGCATGCGCGGGGGGACGACAAAAGCCACCCCCGGGGGATAAAAGCCAACGTGGGGACCCAAAAACCACCCTGGGGGACCCAAAAGCCACCCAGGGGTACAAAAAAGCTACTTTGTGGGACCCAAAAGCCACCCAGGGGACCCAAAAGCCACCCTGTGGCACTCAAAAGCCACCTGGGAGAGACTAAAGCCACCCAAGGCAAACAAAAGCCACCCAGGGGAGACCCAAAAGCCACTCAAGGGAGACCCAAAAGCCACCTTGGCGGACCCAAAAGCCACCCCGGGGAACCCAAAAGCCACCCTGGGGAACCCAAAAGCCACCCCGACCTGTTTGAGGTGGTCGACGGTGAGAGGCAGGTGCTGCAGAGTGAGGAGGATCTGCTGCAGGAAGGGGACGTTGTTGGAGGCTTTAGAACCGGTGAGCCACGTGTTGAGTAGCTTGTAACCCCCAATCCGGATAAATCTAGGAGAAAAAGGGGGAAAATCCATCAGGATCCGGTCAGGAAGGGGGGTGTCCCCCCCCAAATCCTGCTCTCCCTGAACCGCCCCCCCTCACTGCTCTTACTTAGCCAGGATGTCCTGCGCCCGCGTCTGCAGCAAGATATTCAAGTAGATGCAGCGACTCACCATCTTCTGCGAGTCCTTCATTAAGCTAGTTAACGAGAAACGAGGCGTCAGACACCCGCCCCCCCCCACCCAACGTCACGGTGACACTTGGGGGGGGACACACACACACACACGTTGGGGACATTTTGGGGACTCACTTGAAGATTTTGCTGATGCCCTCCATGCTCTTGACCTCGCCATCGCGGCCCAGGAAGCAGTCCAAGCCCTTGAGGAGCTCCTTGGGGTCGATGGGGCCGGAGCCCATGGCAGAAAAGCCCTGGGGGAGGGCGGGGGGGGAGGAAGAAGAGGAGAGGGGGGGTTAGGACAGCGGTGACAACCCCATGTCCCCCCCCCCTAAAGCCCTGTGTCCCCCCTCCCCCAACTTTTGTCCCCTTCAAGAGGGTGACGATGACGAACCCATCCCCGGAAATATTCTCGACCCCAAGCAAGGGGAAATCGCCCCCAAAATGTGGCTGTCACAACTGGGGGGGGGGGGGTTTGGGGACCCCCAAGGGACACCGGGGGGGTTGTCACACACCCCACCCCCCCGCCGAGGTGACACCGCGGTGACAGAGTGGTCCCCGCTGGTGTTTTCAATTGGCACTGCCACCCCAGGGGATGGGGACGGCCATTTTGGGTCACATTGAGGGACGGAGCCCCCCTGGGAGCAAGGTGAGGGTCTGGGGGGGGCACAGCACCCCCCTTTTTAATCACACAACCCCCTCCCGGTTTTACCCCAAGAGTTAATTAACGAGGCGGCGCATAACGAGGCACGGAGGCCGAAGTGACGAACAGAAGGACGGCGGCGCAAGGAAGAGGACAGCGGTGACGGCGCAAGATTTGGGGGTGTCATGTCCCCACTCCAATCCAGGACACAATTAAATCCGACAGCTAATGAATCAGCTATTAATTAGCACGCTAATAATTAGGGCCAACACCTCGCTAACGACCCGGCACCCATCAGGTCCCTGACCCCAATCCAGCCTGACCCGTCGAAGGGGGATTTCATCCTCCTGACGTCAACTAGCTTCTTAATTACCACTAATTAGAAGCTTCTCTGGCTTAATTACGCCCTAGCTTTGCTAACAAAGGAGGAAAGGCGGCGGCTGTGAGGAACTGGGCTTTTTTTTTTGGGTGGGGATGAAAACACCCCCAAAAGGCAGCCAATTTGAGGGGGAGGGGTGAGAAACACCCCAAAATAGCAATATGGGGGGGGGGGGGCACAGCACCCAGCCCCCATTTTCTCCTCACAGCAAAGACTTAACGAGCCAGGACTTCGTTAAGTCGCCCCCCCCCCCAGGTTGATTAAAGGATACAGGCGGCAGAGGCCCCCCCCTCCCCCTTCTTGGGGGGTATTTGGGGGGGGGGGGGGGGACAGTCAGTGAGCCAGGCACAAGCCGCCCCTCTGAAAAGACACAAGAGCAAGTTAATTCGAGCACAAAACCCCCGCCAAAATATCCCCCCCCCCCCCCAAAAAAAAACAATTAAGGGGGGGGCCAACTTATTTTAACCCAAAATCTGGTGTTTTAAGCACACAAGTCCTTCGTAACCTTTGACACCCCCAATAAAAAGGAGCCAAGACCTGGCCCGGTGGCTCAAGGTTTGGGTGTCCCCTTCCCTTGGTGTCCCAAGGGTGCTGAGGCCACCGCCTGGGTGACAGGGGAGGCCACAGCCTTGTCCTGGCTTGAGGGGGGTGGCTTTGTGCCCCACCCCCCCCCAAAAGAATTCAGGGGTTTACCCCCCATTTTAGGGTTATCCCCCCATTTTACAGGGGGTCACACCGAAGCAAACACCGACCCGACAGCCCCCCGGCACCCCCACGTTAGGGTGAAGCTGCTCAAATACCACTGCGGGGGGGGGGGGGTTAAAGGGGTACAGGGGGGACCCCAAAAAGCACCGAGCCGCACCCCCAGGGGGGGTAAATCACCTCTTGGGGGGGTGGGGGGCAAATCTCACCCCCCTCCAATTAAGGCTGGGAGGGGAGCTTGGCCTGGTCCAGCCCTGCCAGCAACCAGCCGCGAGGCCAAGGAAGGCCTGACCGACCACCCCCCCACCACCGCGTTTTTACACCGCTTTTGCTCATTTCTCCCCAAAAAACAGCTTTTTGGGGGGACAGAACCCCCATTTTCAGCGGGGGGGGGGGTCACGCAGACCCCAAAACCGTGGGTGAAGGGGGGGGGGGGCCCTGCCCGCTGTCCCCCCCCCTCCTTTGCCAAGGGGAAATGCTACCACTGGAAAAAGCGCTGGGAAGACAAGGGCTCTCCCCCCACACAGACGCCGGGCTTAATTGGGCAGGGGGGGAATTAATAAAAAAATTAAATCGTTTTATTGACAAAATTTAGTATTTTTTAAAAATATCTCTGTTTTTAACCAAAATCCTTCGGATTTGGGTGTCGAGTGTTTGGCCGGAGCAGGGGCGGGGGGGGCGAGGGGGGGAAATAGCTCCCGACCCAGCGCAGCATCCGCATGCACCGGGAGACGGATGGTAAAGAAAAAAAGGAAGATTTGGGGGTTGTTTTTTTTTAATTAAAAAATAGATAAAAATGAAGGTTGTGAAATGTAATTAAGACCAGAAAGGTTTTTTTGCTTACCCGGCGGGTTGCAGTTGTTCCCCTCCCTTTTGCTGAAGTAAAACCAAGTTCCCTTCGCTTCCTAAGCCTGCACCGCACACAGCACCTCCGCGCTGCCAAAATGGGGCAAATTCATTGAAAATCGGGAAAAAAATAGAGGATTTTTGGGGTGCGCCCCCCCCAAAAATTGACTTTTGGGGGGGTGAAGCCCAGTGATAGCATTTCCCTGTCACGATAAATTAAAGGTTATAAGTTGCTTGAGGACGCTGTTTCCCCCCCCACCATGCCCCCCCAAAACCGCCACCCAAACCCACCGGGGGGGGGGGGTTTCCCCAAAAAAAAGGAGGCAAAGGGAAAAGGGGGGGGGGGGGGGTAAAAATAAAAAAATAAAAAAATAAAAAAGACCCTGTTTTTGGGGAGGAAAAAGGGGATTTTTTGGCACAACCTACAAAAGAAGCAGCGGCCCGCAGGGTCCTACTCTGTACGGCACCGGGATCCTGCGGACGAAAGCCGGAGGGGGGGTACGGTTAGAGCGGGATTTGGGGGGGGGTCAGGATAAATTGGGGGGGGGAAATAAGGAGGGGGGGGGGAGAGATATGGGGGGGCCCCCGGCCGGCGGCGCGGTGGGAGGGGTTTGCCGGGAGCCGGTTGCATCAGCCGCGGCCGGCGGCGAGGCCCAGGCGCCATTTTAGAAGCCGAAAAAAATAAACCAAATGGGGGGGGGTTTGGGGGGTTTTTGGGGGGGGGGGGAAACACACACAAATATAAATAAATATAACGAATCCCCCCCCCCCCGCCGCCACCGCGCAACACCTACGCCAATTAAAATAGAACGATTAAATCCGCGTGGATTAGGGGTTCGGGGACCCCCCCCCTCCCCTCCCAAAGACAAAGGGGCTGCGGAGCGCACCCCCCCCCCCCCCCACTCCGGGGGGGGCCCCCAACCTGTAACGAAATAAATATCTATCAAAAAAAGTGGAAAAAGGAGCAAAATGAGTGAAAAAAAATTAAAATAAAACAAAATAAGACAAAGAGCGGGCGAGCAGCCGCGCCATCTTGGCCCCGAAGCTCCTCGAGTCGGGTTTATTTTTTAGGGGGGTGAGGAGGGGGGGGTATTTTTGGTTTTTTTTAAAGCCAACCCTGTTTTTTTTGCTTGAAAAAAGCAGGTTTTTGGGTAAACCTAAGCCTGCCTAGCAATCTTTATTGCTAGATTGCACCCCCCCCGCCTTTAACCACCCCCCCATCCCCAACCTTCTTCCCCCCCCATTTCTCTGCGCAAAACAATCCTAAAATGGCACCTAAAAAATAAAAATATAAAATAAATCATTCTTTGTAACATTGAATTTTCAAAATTAACCCGGATTCGATGAAGTTTAACAGCCGCCCCGCAATCTTTATGTACAGATTGCTCGCTCGGGTCCCCAATTTCCGTCTCCCCCGCAAAAAACCAAGCGATTTTGGGTAATTCGATGATTTTTTTGGGGTTTCCTTTTTTTTTTCCCTTTTGGTTTTTGCGTGGGAGCTCATGAACCCTCCGCCACCGGCTCCCACGTCTTTTCGAACAAAATACCCCCCAATTTTAAGGTTTAACCACCTTTTAGCAAAGCCTACGTCCTCCTCAAGCACACAGTTGGGGCTCTTCCTCCCATTATTTTTTCTCTTTGGTACAAATAAAGGGGTTTTGAAGGGTTTTTTTTTTTTTTTTCTTTTGAGGGGAATTCAGCTGGTTGAAAATTCAACACTTACTATCCAATTATTTTTCTCGCCGACAGAGCTTCAAGGTTTGGATTTTGGCATTGGTGGTGTTATCAGAGCAAAAAAAGAATTGCTTTGTTTTTGGTCATGGCTTTAAAAAAATGCAGCAACTTTTTTTTTTTTCAGCTTGACGGGGATTTTTTGAGGGAGGTTTTGTTGGGTTGGTTTTTTTTTTTTCCCTAAAGGGGTGGTTTTGTCGAGCTAAACGATGGAAAAAAGATTAAAAAAAAAGTTGCTTGGATTTTTAAAAAAAAAAAAAAAAAGATTTTTGCCTTTGTTTTTGGGGGGAAAGAAGAGGGAGAATATGTTTTTAAGTGGCAGTTTCCTTCGAGTTTGAAACGGCTTCCCAAGGACGGTCCAAAGGACGGAGGCTGCGATGGCGGCTCTTCCACGGCACCGGGATGGGAGCGGGAAGGGGGGAAGAAAGCTTTTTCTTCCCCGGTTTTTTGTATTTTTTGTTTGTTTTTTGTTTGTTTTGTTTTGTTTGTTTGTTTTTCTCGTGGTAAAGGCGACGGCGTCTCTCAAGAGCAACCAACCTGGAGCGGGGAAAGGAAAAAAAAAAGGGGGGGGGGATGGGGGGGGCACAATAAATAAAAAAAAATAATGGAAAAAAAAATTAGAAGCAAAGAAGAAAGACACCAAATCATTAGCAATCGTTATCCCCGGTGAGAATTTAAAATTTTAAAGGGGGGCGGGGGAAGAATAAAAAAACCGAAGGAAATCGCCCTTGGAGTCGGGGGGGGGGGGGGGTGGTTTCTCCTCAGCTCTGAGGGCTGAGGGCCCCGTCCCCCCCCCGGCGGGGCCGGAAAGGGGGGGGGGAACGCCATTTTCTGAAGGCAAAGGGACGCCAGCCCTACAAAAGGGCCCCCCCAGCGCCCAAAAAATGGAGGGAACCCCCCCAACCGCCGCCCGCCGCCCCGCCGGGCCCACCGGAGCTCTCTACTCACCTCCACCCAGCCCTCAGAATGGCGACGGTTAGCGCGGGCGGAGCCTTTTATACCCGGCCCCGCCCACAAGCCTCGCCACGCCCCCCTCACGCGCTCTCGCCCCTCCCTCCACCGGCCCCGTCACTGAGCTGCTTTATTGCGCCTGCGCGGAAGGAGCCGCACCGTCTCCTCCCCCCGCCCTTCAGGCGCCGCCGCACGCCCTTGCCCCTCGCCGCGCCTGCGCTGCCGCCCCCCTGCGCATGCGCGGCCACCGCCCGCTATTGTCCCCGGGCCGTGTGGCGCAGTTTTTATTCAAGTGGCGACGACTGCGCATGCGCCGCTGCGGAGGGAGGGGATTGGGGGGGCCGTACGGCAAGATGGCGGCGCCCCGCCCTCAGGGGGACCCCCTCCTCCCCTCCATGCGGGGCGGGGCCTGCGCCTGCGCGGCCCGGCGGCAAGATGGCGCTGGCCAAGGGGATGGGGCTGCTGCGGGCGGCGGGCGGCGGCCTGCGGGCCCCGGGGAGGCCGCTGTGGGCTCCGGTGAGGCCGGGGGGGGGACACACGACACACACCGGTGGGGGGGGGGGGGGCTTAGGGGAACCGGGAGGTTGTGGGGTTGGGGAAGATCGGGCCGCGCCCCAACGCGCTGCCACGTGCGGCGGTGAGGTCACGGGGCGAGTGACGTCACAGGGTGGCGGTTCTCCCGGCAGGGCGGGAGCGCTGGGCCTCGGAAGGGGGAGGGGCACAGGGATGTGTGTGGGACGCCACAGCACTATATGTGACATCATAGCGATGCCGGCGCTGACGTCCCTGGTGCCGGCCCTTCCCCGCGGCGCCCGTTCCTCGAGGAAGGACGCGGTGTGATGTCATAGTGCCCAGTGTTCCCGTGATGTCACTGTCTCTCGATTGCGTTATTCGGGGAGGGGGGAGAGGCAGCACCGCCATGACGGCACCGCCGTGCGCACGGCTGTGATGTCACCCAACACACACACCCCCCCCCCCCCCCAGGATGGCCCCCGGCTTTGCAGCACCCAGGCAGCACCCAAAAGCCCCCTGCCCCCCCCGTCCCGCTACCAGGAGCGGCCCTGGGAGTACCTGGAGAGCGAAGGTATGGGGGGGAGGGAGGGGGGAGGCATTTGGGGGGGCTGGGGGGGGTCCCCAACCCCTCCCACCCCCCCCAAACCCTTCTCCCCCCCCCCCCCCCGGCAGAGTACCACGCCACCTACGGCGACAAACCCGTCTGGCTGGGCTACCGCCGCAACCACAAAGGCGCCATCCCGCCCCAGCGCACCCGCAAGGCGTGTTTGGTGAGGGACTGGGGAGCACTGGTAGGGACTGGGAGTGGGGAGGAGGGAACACCCTCTGATCATGTCCCCTCATTCCCCCCCCCCAGCGCAAGGGGAAGCCGGTGGGAAACCCCTGCCCCATCTGTCGCGATCGTAACCTCCACGTGGATTTTCGGGTGAGTTTGAGGGGGGAGAGGGGGAGATTTTGGGGGGCTCCCCTCCCCCCTGCACCCCCTTTTCCTTTCCCGCCCTTTTCCTCTTCCTCCCGCCCTTTTCCTCTTCCTCCCCTCACCTTTTTCTCCCACCTCTTTCTCCCCACAGAACGTGAAGCTCCTGGACCAATTCATCTGCCCCCACTCAGGCGTCATCTTCCACCCCACGCACACAGGTGAGGGGGCACCCATGGGTGCTGCGTAGGCACCTATAGGTGCTGGGGGGGGTGTGGGGTGCTCCCATGGCTACTGACTGTGTCGTCGTTCCCCCCAACCTCAGGGGTCTGCATGAAGCAGCACAAACTCCTGACCAAGGCCATCGCGCAGGCGCAGGACCACGGTGAGCCCCGCGGGCGGGTACGAGGTGGGGAGCAGCACCCATGGGTGCCCCCCACCCAGCCCTTCCTCACCCCCCTGGCAGGTCTCCTATGGCTGCAGGTTCCCTACGTACCGGCCCCCCGGGATGACTTCTCCAACCAACACCCAGCTGTCAGCAAGACCCCGCCGGCGCCCACCCTGGCCCCCGGCCGCCCTTGGTATCCGTGGTACGAGTGGCAGGCTCCCCCCGCCGCCGCCGTCGCCCGCATCCGCCGCCTCTACAAGGATTACCTGAAGGAAGAAGAAGCCCCGCCGGCCGCGGAGACGTCCCCCAACTCTCCTCCAGCCCCCTGCGCGGAGCACAGGGGGGAATAAAGCGTTTACAGCTCTTTCCCGAGACTCGCCTTCTTCCTTCTTCCACTCGGAGAAACTGAGGCACGGTGCCGACAAGATGGCGGTTGTGCCGTTAAAATGGCCGTTGGGGCATCAAAATGGCCGCCGCGCCCCCAAAATGGCGGCCGTTAGGGGTGGGGGGGAGGAGTATGGAGGGGGGATATATCCCGGCGTGCCTTGCGGTGGTGGGCGGGGATGCTTCCCGTCATGCTTTGCGTCGGAGCGGGAGGCCGGTTGCTAAGGGCGGTGGGTTGTTGCGGAGGGGCGGGGCTTGGTTGCTAGGGGCAGGCGAGAGGGAGGTAGCGATTGGTTCGGCGGTTGCTAGGGGGAGGGGTTAGCGCCGGCCGGGCCTGGCGGTGGTAGTAGCGGCGGCGGCGGCGGGGCCGGGCCGGGCCCGGCGGGCGGAGGCGGCGGCGGGGCCGGGCCCGGCGGGCGGCGGGAGCGGCCATGGAGTTCCCCTTCGACCTGGCACCGGTGCTAGGCGACCGCTTCTGCGTAGTGGACCAACACCTGCGGCCCGCCGGGCGCCGCGGACCCACCCACCGGTACCGGGGTCTAGGCCTGAAACCTAGGCCTAGGCCCTCTTGGGGCATGCTGGGAAATAAGGGAGGGCGCGGGGCATGCTGGGAAACTGGAGGCCCCATTGCCCGGGCCATGGTGGTTAATTGGGGGGGTGGGGGGGGTGGGTGTTGTTGCCCCAGGGCATGCTGGGAAGCAGGGGGTCCTATAGGCCCTGCCCCAGGGCATGCTGGGTAATGGCCCCTCATCACCCCCCCCCCCCCCACCCCTGGGTCCTTTTGGGGGGGAGAAGAGGATTTGGGGGTGACACCGCGTCCCCCCCTTTCCGTGTCTCCCCCCCCCCCCCCCGGCACAGGGGGGACCTGGAGCAGCAGCTGAGGACGGTCATCGACGAGCTGGGCAAGGCCTCGGCCAAGGTAGGGGGGTAACGGGGGGCAACGGGGGGGTAACGGGGGGCAACGGGGGGGTAACGGCTCTTCCCGCGCAGGCCCAGGGCCTCCCGGCCCCCGTCACCAGCGCTGCGCGCATGGAGGCCAACCGCCACGTCCTCTACATCCTCCGCGACGCCGACGGCCGGGGGTGAGCGCGTGTGTGTGTGTGTGTGTCCCCCAACGCCCACCCTTCCCCCACCCCAGGGGCGACCCCGGCATCCGGGCACCCCCACAAATCCCTTCTCCTTCCTCCCCCCCCTGCCCCCCAGGACCCCCAAAGGCGCCGTCATCGGCTTCCTCAAGGTGGGCTACAAGAAGCTCTTCCTGCTGGTGAGTGTTGGGGGGGGCTGGGGGGGTGCCTGGATGCCTGGGTCCCCCCTACAGCCATCCTGTCCCCCCCCACGGCCATCCTGTCCCCCCCACGGCCATCTTGTCTCCCCCTCCAGGACCGTAACGGCGCCCATAACGAAGCGGAGCCGCTTTGCGTCCTGGATTTTTACATCCACGACTCTTTGCAACGACACGGTTACGGGCGGGAGCTTTTCCAGCACATGCTGCAGGTGACAAGGAGGGACAAAAACGGGGAGGGGGGGGTGTGACACAACACAAAGGGACATTGGGGACACCCCCCGTGCCTCACTCGCCCCCCCCCTGCACTCCGCAGAGCGAGAGGGTGGATCCCTGGCGTTTGGCCGTCGACCGACCCTCCGAGAAGCTCCTGGCTTTTCTCCGCAAACACTACGGCCTCACCGACGCCATCCCGCAGGTGTGGGGGACACACACACATGACGCTGGGGATGTCCCCGGGGAGGGGGACAGCGCTCTCCTGGGGTGCCCCTCGTTCTCCTGGGGTGCCCCTCGTTGTCCTGGGGTGCCCCTCGCTCTCCTGGGGTGCCCCTCGCCCCGGGTATTTGTCACCATTCTTGCCCCTGGGGTGGGCTAAGCGGTCTCTTGGCTTTACTGGGTTGGGGTAGAGCCATAGGAGGTGCGTTGGGGGGGCACAGATCACCCCAAATATTTGCCCCAAGGGGGTGCAGACCCTCAGGAACTGCCCTGGGGGTGGGGTGGGGGGCAAATCACCCCCACAAATTTGCCCCGGGAGTGGAGGAGGGGGGGCAGGCAGAGCAGCCCCTCACCCCCGGCCTTCCTCCCCGTCCCGTCCCCCCCCCCCAGGTGAACAACTTCGTCATCTTCGAGGGTTTTTTCTCCAACAGACCGGGTGAGTTTTGGGGGGGAGGTCATGGGGAAGTGGGGGGGGGGGGGGTTTGGGGGCTGTGGGGTGACCCCCGCCAAGCCTAATAACGCTTCCCGCCCCCCTCCTCCTCGCAGCCCCCCCCCGCCGCCCGCCCCCCAAGCGCCCCGAGGAGGAGATCAAGCCCTACTCGCTCTCGGAGCGCGACTGTAAGCCTGCAACCCCGGGTTTGAGTTGGCGAAGGGGGGGGGAAACTGAGGCACGGCTCCGCCCCTTTGTCAGGTAAGGGGAGGCGGGCCTTACCTAACCCTCAACCAATCGTTTGCAGTCCTGCGAGAAGAGGCGGAGCCCCCTTGGCCTTTCAACTTGACCTCGGGGCGAGCGGGGGGCTCGCCGGTGCGCGGCAGCCTCCGACCGTTCCTGTTGCGGCGGGAGGGGCCGGACGGACACACGGAACCCCGGCCGCCGGACGGACGGACGGCCGCCCCCCAGCACCGCCGCGCCAGGTGGGCTGCCCCGTTTTACCAATTTCACCGCTTTTTTTTTTTTTTTGCCTCGTTTTTCACTTCTCCCCTTCCGCCCGCCCTCCCAACGCTGTTTTCTCGCCTCCCGCAGCTCCCTCGGGCGCGCCGGCCGCTGAGCCCCACGGCAGCTCTCCCCACGGCAGGGCCGTGGGGGGGCTCGGTGCCTGCTGGGTGTGGGGCTGGGAGATGTGGGGTGCCCCTGGGGGTGCCCGTCCCTGCCCCGCAGCCCCGCTGGGTGCCTGTTCCTGCCCCATAGCCCCTATGGGTGCCTGTCCCCACTCCTGTGGGTGCCCGTCCCTGCCCCATAGCCCCAGTGGGTGCTAGTTCCTGCCCCACAACTCTCGTGGGTGCCTGTCCCTGCCCCACGGGTGCCCCCTTCCTGCCCCATACCTCCCAGGGGTTGCCTCTCCCCACTCCACAGCCCCTGTGAGTTCCCGTCCCTGCCCCACAGCCCCACTGGGGGGGGGAGTCCCCCCAATTCCTGCCCCATAGCCCCCATGGGTGCCTGTTCCTGCCCCATGGGTGCCTGTTCCTGCCCCACAGACCCAGAGGGTGCCAGTTCCTGCCCCATATAGCCCCCATAGGTGCCCGTCCTCACCCCATGGGTGCCTGTCCCCACTCCACAGCCCCACTGGGGGGGGGAGTCCCCCCAATTCCTGCCCCATAGCCCCCATGCGTGCCCGTCCTCACCCCATGGGTGCCTGTCCCCACCCCACAGCCCCACTGGGGGGCGGGGGGGGGTGTCCCAATTCCTGCCCCATAGCCCCCATGGGTGCCTGTCATCCCCAGCCCCTGTGGGTGCCCGTCCCCACCCCACGGGTGCTCATCCCTGCCCCACAGGCCCCATAGGTGCTCATCCTTCCCCCCCCACAGCCCCCGTGGGCACGTGTCCCTGCCCCATGGGTCCTTGTCCTCACCCCACAGCCCCCGTGGGTGCCCCTCCCCACCCCACGGGTGCCCCTCCCCACCCCATGGTCCCAAGGAGGGGGGCCCTTCCCCTCCCCCCCCCGTTTTTGGTTACATTTCAATAAAAATGGTGAATCTCAGCTTTGGGTCCCTGGTGCTGTCGGGTCCCGGGGGGGTGTGATGTCACCGCTGAGGGGCGTGGCCTCGCTGATCCCCGCCCCCTGCCCTGCGCCCTGGGGAGCTGTACAGCCGCTGCCCTGGCTTTGACCCCCGCCCCTTCGTTAAGCCACGCCCACTTGGGCTCTTAACCACGCCCCATGTGGGTTACGCCCCGCCTCCCCAACTGGAG
Source organism: Sarcoramphus papa (assembly GCA_037962945.1). NCBI lineage: Eukaryota > Metazoa > Chordata > Aves > Accipitriformes > Cathartidae > Sarcoramphus > Sarcoramphus papa. The sequence continues at coordinate 162,271 of CM075619.1, read as the reverse complement.
AGCCCCCTCCTATTGGCTGCCGGCGAGCTGGCTCCGCCCCCTCCGGGCTGCGCCCCGCGCGAAGGGGAATGAATGGGCCCGGCCGCCTGGTGGGGAAGGAGTGCGCATGCGCGTTCCGCCGGCTTCCCGCCGGGCGCAGGCGCGGTGCGCTCCGTCCACTGCGCATGCGCGTCCGTCCGGTCACCTTCCCCGGCGCGCTGCCCGCCGCCCCGCGCTCCGCGCCCTCTCCCCGCGCATGCGCATCGCGCGGCCTTCGCCTAGCGCGCCTGCGCGCTGGGGCGCGGCGTGGGCGGAGCCAGCGCCAGCCGGCGGCGGACGCGCAGGCGCAGTAGGAGCACCGGCTTGAGGCGAGGCGCGCCTGAGGCGAAGCGGGGGGGCTCCGCCATGTACCGGCACGGCCGGGCCGCCGCTGCCGCCGCTGCCCGCCTCCGCCCCGCCGCTCCCCTCCGCGCCTGGCCCCCGGCCGAGGCCGCTGGGGCCGGCCCGGACCCGCCGCGCCGCCGTTACCGAGCACGGCCGCAGGTGAGGGTCGCGGGGAAGGGGCGGGGCTGTGCTGAGGGGAGGGGGCGGTGCTATGCAAAGGAAAGGGCGGGGCGGCGGAGGGCGCGTGGTTGCGTGAGTAGGGGGGCGGATGCGCTAGGGAGGGGGGCGTGGCTATGGAAATAAGCGCCGCGGAGTAGAAGTGAGGTGGGGCGGGGCCGGCAGCGTGGAGGGCGTGGCTATGCAAATAGGCGCCGCGGAGTAGAAGCGAGGTGGGGCGGGACCTGCTGCCCGGGTGGGCGTGACTATGCAAATAGACGTCGCTAAGTAGGGGTGAGGCGGAGCCGACTGTCCCCCGAAGGGGCGTGGTTATGCAAATCGCGCGGAATGGGCGCCGCCACGGGGGCGGGGCCTGCTCCACGGGGGCGGGGCCGTGCGTGGCCGCGGGTCCCCCTGCGTGGGGCAGCCCCGTCCCTGGGGGTCCTGCCGGGTGCCCCGTGGGGCAGCCCCGTCCCTGGGGGGTCCTGCCGGGTGCCCCACGGCCCAAAACCCCCCCTGGGGTTCCCCACGGTGCATCCCCACCCCCTCCCCCCATCCCGTTATGGGGCAGCCCCCCATCCCCCCCCTTGGGGACCTTCACCCCCCCTCCCCCCCACCCAGGACACACCCCACCCCCCCCCCACAGGACTTGGAGCCCACCCGGGGCCACGTTTCGGCGCTGCCCCTCCTGCCCCCCCCGGCCCCGCCGCGGTCCCCCCCAGCCCGGCTCCCCGGCACCCCCCGCGCTCGAGCCTTGTCCCCACCGGAGGGGATGGAAGGTGACATCACCACGGTGGACGGTCATCGGGAAGATGACATCGCCGTCCGCGATGGCCCCGCCACCGCCGCCGCCGTCCTCCTCCTCCTGCGACCCCCGTCCCCCTTCCTGGCCCCCGCCGGGCCCCCCCGCCGCCCCCCACCCAGCATGGAGGAGCACTTGGCCGTCATGCACCAGAAGCTGCAGCACGAGGTGACAAGAGGGTGACATCGGGGTGACATCGGGGTGGGGGTCTGTCCTTCCCCTGCTATAGGCTGCGTCACCTATAGGTGGTGATGGGGGGGTCTTGATGTCACCGTGGGGCACGTGGGGAGGTGACAGGATGGGGGGGGTGACAAGATGGGAAGGGGGTGTGACAAGGTGGGGGGTGACAAGATGGGAAGGCGGTGTGACAAGATGGGGGGGTGACAAGATGGGAAGGGGGTGTGACAAGGTGGGGGGTGACAAGATGGGAAGGCGGTGTGACAATATGGGAGGGTGACAAGGTGGGGGGGTGGCAAAATGGGGTGACAGGACTGGGGGGGCAACCCCTGAGGCCCCCCCCCCCCAGCTCCAACCCCTACACCCAGCCCCATCGCAGTGACCCCCACCTCCCCGAGGGGGGGCTCCGTGTCCCCACTGGGGGGGGGGGGGGGAGGCGATGACACCCCCTGACCCCCCCATTTTTTTTTCTTCCCCCCCCTCCAGCTCCCCAATTTCTTCCTAAAAATCCCCGACTACGGCCTCTACTCCCCCGACGTCGAGTTCATCAACCACCTCCTGCACCTCCACACCCGGTGAGTGACACCCCCTGGCTCCCCCCCTGCCCCCCCAACCTTCCCGGGGGGGGGGGGGGACACACACACGTCGGGGGGTGGGGAGGGCTGTGACAACCCCTGTCCCCGACGCCAGCGGGCGGCCGATGTACCAGGTGGCGGTGGCCCTGTGCCGGGCGGTGGCCTGGGGTTACTTCGCCAGCCTGCGGCTGGAGGTGCTGGCGCTCACCCGGCACCCCGAGGACTGGAGCATCCGGGCGCGCTGGCGCCTGACGGGGCTGCCCCTCCACCTCTGCCTCCTCCGCTTCTATCGTCGCGACAAGCGTCACCTCCTGCGGTCAGCACCCCCCTGTCACCCTCTCGTCACCCCCCCCCCCCCCCGCCTTGTCACCCCCCCTGCCTGTCACCCGGTTCCTTCTCTCCCCCCCCCAGTACCCGCCGCAGCACCCTGGCACGGGAGGTTGGGTCAGCCCGTGGTCCCACGTTTCCTTTGTCACCCCCCTCGTCACCCCGTGGCTCCTTTTGTCACTGCGTCCTTGTCACCCCATGGTCCTGCGGCCCCGTGGCCCTGTCACCCTGTGTCCCTGTCACCCTGTGTCCCTGTCACCCCGTGTCCCTCTCACTCCACGTCCCAGCTGTCCCCTACGTCCCCGCGTCCCCGTCCCTCCCCAGGCCAGAGATGCCAGCCCCGTGTCCCCTCGCGTCCCCGTTACTCCCAGGGAGGGGAATGCCAGCCCCACGTCCCCGTGTCCCCCACGTCCCCGTGTCCCCCACGTCCCCCTGTCCTTATCACTCCCCAAACTAGGATGCCACCTCTACGTCCCTGTCACCCCCCAGGGTGGGATGCCAGCCCCGTGTCCCCCACGTCCCCGTCCTTCCCCGGGGTGGGATGCCAGCCCCGTGTCCCCCACGTCCCCGTCCTTCCCCGGGGTGGGATGCCAGCCCCGTGTCCCCCACGTCCCCGTCCTTCCCCGGGGTGGGATGCCAGCCCCGTGTCCCCCACGTCCCCGTCCTTCCCCGGGGCGGGATGCCAGCCCCATGTCCCCCACGCCCCCACAGCCCCGTGTCCCCGTGTCCCCCACGTCCCTCTCACTCCCTGGGTTGGGATGCCAGCCCCGTGTCCCCGTGTCCCCCTCCCCAGGTCCTACGATGCCTTCTCCACCTTCTTCCTCAACTCGCAGGGGCTCATCCGTTGCCACCGCGTGGACAAGGTAAGGCCGGGGGACGCCGGGGGACCCCGCAGTGCCACTCGTGTCCCCCCCCCTAATTTTGTGTCCTCTCCCCACCCCCCAGCTGATGCCAGCCCCCACGGCCATGACCGAGGCCAAGAAGCTGCTGGTGGCAGCAGCGGTGGCGGTGGCACTGGCCGAGCCGGGACCGGCCTTACGCCTCGCCCTGAAGCCCTCTGCCACCTCGGGGGACACCTGAGTCCCCAAATCCCTGTCCCCTTTGTCACACCCCGTGTCCCCCCCGCCGCCGCCGCCTCCCCTTAACTTAATGTACAGAATAAAACCAGATGGACGGAGCTGCCGCAACGGTGACGAGAGGGGACAGCCGCGTCCCCAAACGGGGAAGGGGCAGAGGGAGCCGGGAGCCGCTCGTCTTCCAAACCAGCTGTATTGTGGGGGGGATGTCCCCAAGTGTCCCCAAGTGTCCCCAAGGCGTTTCAGCCCAGTTCCTCCCGGCTCTTGCCAACCTTCTTGGGCATCTTGCGGGCGCTGGCGTCCTCCAGCTCCTTGGCCTGGTAGTAATGGGGGGCCACCTCCAGCAGCCACCCGCTGTCGATCTCGATCACCTGGGGACAAAGGGGACAGGTGGGGAAGGGTCACTTGGTGGCCTCGGGGACTGTCACGGCACCCCAAGCTCGTGGGGGACACGGCCATGTCCCTTTGGGGAGGGGCGGGGGGGGCCCCTCTGTCGTCGTCCTGGGTACGAAGGGGACAGGACCACCGGGTCCTTGTTGTTGTCCCATTGTCCTTGGTCCCCGTGGGGACGTGGCCACCAGGTCCCTGTCACCCTGGTCCCCATGGGGACATGGCCACGGGGTCCTCTTCACCCTCCTGCCACCCCATTCCCAATGGGGGAGAGAGGTCCCTGTCCCCACAGTGGTGGCCACGTCCCCATCCTGATGTCCCCAGCCCTGTGACCACGTCCCTGTGCCCTGCTCAATGTCCCTTTGCCCGTCTGTCTCTGTCCCCGGGGCCGTGTCCATCCCCACGGTGACATCCCCACGCCCACGGTGGTGTCCCCGGTCATGTCCCCATGTTTGTGTCCCCATCCCTGTCCCAGTGTCCCCACGGCCACGTCCCTGTCCCCGCGGCCAACTCCCCGTGCCCACGGTGGTGTCCCTGGTCGTCTCCCCATCCCCACGGCCACGTCCCTGTCCCAGTGTCCCCACGGCCAACTCCCCACGCCCACGGTGGTGTCCCTGTCCCCATCCTCATGGCCACATCCCTATCCCAATGTCCCCGTGGCCACGTCCCTGTCCCCGTGGTGACATCCCCATGCCCACAGTGGTGTCCCTGCTCGTGTCCCCATCCCTAGGGCTGTGGGGACACTGGGACAGGGACGTGGCCAACTCCCCACGCCCACGGTGGTGTCCCTATCCCAACGTCCCCATGGCCACGTCCCTGTCCCCGTGGGGACATCCCTGTGCCCACAGTGGTGTCCCTGCTTGTCTCCCCATCCCTAGGGCCATGGGGACACTGGGACAGGGACGTGGCCAACTCCCCACGCCCACGGTGGTGTCCCTATCCCAATGTCCCCGTGGCCATGTCCCTGTCCCCGTGGTGACATCCCCGTGCCCACAGTGGTGTCCCTGCTCGTCTCCCCATCCCCACGGCCACGTCCCTGTCCCAGTGTCCCCACAGCCAACTCCCCACGCCCACGGTGGTGTCCCTATCCCAATGTCCCCGTGGCCACATCCCTGTCCCCGTCGGGACATCCCCGTGCCCACAGTGGTGTCCCTGCTCGTCTCCCCATCCCTAGGGCCGTGGGGACACTGGGACAGGGACATGGCCACGTCCCCACACCCATGGTGGTGTCCCTGTCCCCATCCCCACAGCCACGTCCCTATCCCAACGTCCCCATGCCCACGTCCCTGTCCCCATGGTGACATCCCCGTGCCTACAGTGGTGTCCCTGCTCATCTCCCCATCCCCACGGCCACGTCCCTGTCCCAGCGTCCCCACGGCCACATCCCCACACCCACGCTGCTGTCCCTGTCCCCATCCCCGTCCCAACACCCCCATCCCTGACCCCGCGGCGTCCCCGCCGTCCCCTCCCGTGTCCCCCACCTGCCGCATGAACTCCTTGGTGGTGAAGACGAGCTCGTGGTAGAGCACCCAGCGGGGCTGCTCCTCGAAGAGGGAGCTGTTGGGGTGGATGAAAACCGTCTGCTGGTGCTTCACCGTGCGGTAACCGCCCCGCGTCAGCCGCGCCGTGTGGTAGAAGAAGCCGGCGGTGATGGCCTGAGGAAGGAGGGGGGGGGGGTGGCAGGGTGAGGGGGGGGTCAGCATCTGGGTTTGGGGGGGGGGGGGGGGGGGGAAATGTTGGGGGTCCCGGGAGGGAAAATGGGGGGGGTCTCTGCAGGTTCTGGGGGGGATTTGGGGTTCTCAGGAGCTTCTGGGGGGTCCCAGGAGGGGAAAGGGGGGTCCCGGGAGGGAAAATGGGGGGCTCTCTGCAGGTTCTGAGGGGGATTTGGGGTTCTCAGGAGCTTCTGGGGGGTCCCAGGAGGAGAAAAGGGGGTCCCGGGAGGGAAAATGGGGGGCTCTCTGCAGGTTCTGGGGGGGATTTAGGGTTCTCAGGAGCTTCTGGGGGGTCCCAGGAGGGGAAAGGGGGGTCCCTGGAGGGAAAATGGGGGGGTCTCTGCAGGTTCTGGGGGGGATTTAGGGTTCTCAGGAGCTTCTGGGGGGTCCCAGGAGGAGAAAGGGGGGTCCCAGGAGGGAAAATGGGGGGGTCTCTGCAGGTTCTGGGGGGGATTTAGGGTTCTCAGGAGCTTCTGGGGGGTCCCAGGAGGGGAAAGGGGGGTCCCAGGAGGGAAAATGGGGGGGTCTCTGCAGGTTCTGGGGGGGATTTAGGGTTCTCAGGAGCTTCTGGGGGGTCCCAGGAGGAGAAAGGGGGGTCCCGGGAGGGGAAATGGGGGGCTCTCTGCAGGTTCTGGGGGGGATTTGGGGTTCTCAGGAGCTTCTGGGGGGTCCCAGGAGGGAAAATGGGGGGCTCTCTGCAGGTTCTGGGGGGGACTTGGGGTTCTCAGGAGCTTCTGGGGGGTCCCAGGAGGGGAAAGGGGGGTCCCAGGTAGTCCCAGGAAGGGAAATGGGGATCTCGTGAAGGGGAAATGGGGGTCCCCACAGGTCTTGGAGGAAATTTGGGGGTCCCAGAGGCTCTTAGGAGTCCCAGGATGGGAAATGGGGGTCCCGTGTGGTGCCGGGAGATGAAATGAGGGTCTCTGGGGATCCCATGTGGGAAAATGGGGGTCCCTGCAGGTCCTGGTGGAAAGGTGGGGGGCTCAAGAAGGGAAATGGGGGTCCCTGGGGAGGCCAAGAGGGGAAATGGAGGTACCAAGGGGTCCAACGGGGGGAAAATGGGGGTCCCCATGGGTCCTGGAGGGAACTTGGGGGTCCCAGAGGCTCCTGGTGGGGTGCCAGAAGGGGAAATGGGGGTCCCTGGGGATCAAAGGAGGGGAAATGGGCGTACGAGGGGGTCCCAGGAGGGGAATTGAGGGTCCCTGGGGATCCCATAGGGGGAAATGGGGGTCCCCACAGGTCCTGGGGGAAACTTGGGGGTCTCAGGGGCTCCTAGGGGGTCCCAGAAGGGGAAAGGGGGGTCCTAGGTGGTCAAATGGGGGTCCCCAGAGTCCTGAGGGAAACTTGGGGGGGGGTCTCAGGGGCTCTTGGGGCATCCCAGGAGGAGAAATGAGGGTCCCTGTGCTCCCAGGCTGGGAAACGGGGGTCCCTGGTGACCTGAGGGAGGGGAACGGGGATCCCTGCAGGTCCTGGGGGAAACTTGGGGGTCTCAAGAGTCTCCTGGGGGTACCTGGAGTGGAAATGGGGGGGTCCCAAGGGGGAAATGAGGGGGGGTCCCAAGGGAGAAATGAGGGGGGGTCCCAAGGGGGAAATGGGGGCCCTAAGTGGGTGCCAGGAAGGAAATGGGCGCCCTAAGGGTGGAATCGGGGGATCCGTGGGGGGAATGGGGGGGGTCCCGAGGCTCGGCGGGCGGTTTGGGGTCCCCGTGGGGGTGGGGGGGGGGGGGTGACCTTGCGGACGGGGCCGTAGTCGCCGGCGCAGGAGGAGGGGGCGACCTCGACGCGCTCCATCAGCCCCTCGAGCTGCTCCCGCACGTCCCGCGCCCGGCGCAGGGAGCGCGCCTGCACGAAGTGCTCGTAGCACCACTGCAGGGAGTGCCCGCTGGCCACCCACTGCGGGGGGACACGGCGGGGGACACGGGGGGGGACACGGGGGAGATGGGGACGTGGGGGGAGATGGGGGACGCGGGGACATGGGGGGACGCAGAGGGACATGGGGAGATGGGGATGTGGGGGGACATGGGGGGACACAGAGGGACAGGGGGAGATGGGGATGTAGGGGACACAGCAGGACACGGGGGGGTCGGGGGGACATTGGGGACACATGGGGGGACGTGAGGAGACAGGGGGGCACAAGGGACATGGGGAGATGGGGATGTGGGGGGAGATGGGGGGACACAGGGGACATGAGGAGGCACAGGGGGACACGGGGGGACACGGGGACATGGGGAGATGGGGATGTAGGGGACACAGCAGGACATGGGGGGGTCGGGGGGGGACATGGAGGACATGGAGGGACATGAGGAGACACGGGGGCAGAAGGGACATGGGGAGATGGGGACGTGGGGGGAGATGGGGATGTGGGGGGAGATGGGGGGACGCAGAGGGACAGGGGGAGATGGGGATGTAGGGGACACAGCAGGACACGGGGGGGTCAGGCGGGACATGGGGGACACATGGGGGGACATGAGGAGACACAGGGGGGCACAAGGGACATGGGGAGATGGAGATGTGGGGGGAGATGGGGGGACACAGGACATAAGGAGGCACAGGGGGACACGGGGACATGGGGAGATGGGGATGTAGGGGACACAGCAGGACACGGGGGGGTCGGGGGGACATTGGGGACACATGGAGGGACGTGAGGAGACAGGGGGGCACAAGGGACATGGGGAGATGGGGATGTGGGGGGAGATGGGGATGTGGGGGGACACAGTGGGACACGGGGGGCACATGGGGGGACACGGGGATGGGGAGATGAGGATGTGGGGGGGACATGGAGGACACAGGGGACATGAGGAGGCACAGGGGGACACAGGGACATGGGGAGATGGGGATGTGGGGGGGACATGGAGGACACAGGGGACATGAGGAGGCACAGGGGGACACAGGGGGACACGGGGACATGGGGAGATGGGGATGTAGGGGGACATGGGGGACACAGGGACATGGGGATGTGGGGGACACAGCAGGACATGGGGGGACATGGGGATGGGGAGATGGGGATGTGGGGGGGACATGGGGGGACACGGGGACGTGAGGAGACACGGGGGACATGGGGACACAGGACATGGGGATGTGGGGGACACGGGGGACACAGCAGGACACGGGGGACACAGGGAGGAGGAGATGGGGATGTGGGGAGAGCAGGGATGGGGACAGGAGGACAGCAGGGGACATGGGGATGGGGACAACAGAGAGGGGGACGAGGAGACGGGGATGTGGGGACATCAGGGGACAGCAGGGACGGGGAGAAGGAGATGGGGACGTGGGGACAGGAGGGGACATGGGGACAAGGAGAGAAGGGGACAAAGAGACGGGGACACAGGGACAGGGACACAGGGGGGACATGGGGACACGCTCAGCGCCTGCTCCTGGACACCCCCCCCGTGCCCCCACACCCCCCAATCCACCCCCAGGGCCCCCCTGAGCCCCCCAACACCCCCAAATGCCCCCCCAGGGACCCCTGTACCCCCCAACCTGCCCCCCAACACCCCCTATACCCCAGATTTAACCCCCCCTACCCCCGAATCTGCCCCCCAGGCCCCCCCCCATCCCATATTTACCCCCCAGGACCCCCCATGTCCCCCAACCTGCCCCCCAACACCCCCAGATTTACCCCCCCCCCCCCCCCCGGACCTCCCATACCTCCCCCCCCACCCCAAGACACCCCGTACCCCCCCAACCTGCCCCCTAAACACCCTCCCACCCCAGATTTACCCCCCCATATCCCCCTCATCTGCCCCCCCAAACTCCCCAAGGCCCCCCGCCCCCCCCCAGTACCCCAGAACCCCCCCAAAACCTCCCAACCTACCCCCCACCCCACCCCGAGCCCCACATACCACCCCCCCCAAAAAAAAAAAAAACCCCCACCCCCTTACCCCCCCCCAATCTCCCCCAGCACATCCCGTCCCCCTCCGTGTCTCCCCTCCGCGTGTCCCCTGTCCCCCCCCGCTGTGTCATGTGTGTGTCCCCCCCCTCCGTGTCGTGTGTCCCCCCCCCCCCGCCCCCCCGTGCCTGGTTGTAGACGTTGAGCAGGACGAGGTGGTCCCCCCCGGGGACGTGGAAGCCGAGGCGGGCGCTGTCGGCGTGAAGGACCTTGTCCTTGGGGCGGTAGAAGATGGCGTTGTTGACCGAGAGCATGGCCGCCACCGTCAACACCTCCTCCGTGCAGCCGTACCTGGCGCGGGGCGGAGGGAAGGGGGGGGACACACACGCGGGGACAGGGACGTCACCGCGGGGAGAGCAAGGGGGGGCGGTGGGGGATGAAGGATGGGGTAGGGGGGTGTCACCACCCCTGGTAGGTGGCCAGTGGAGGGAGGGGTGGGGATGGGGATGTCACTGGGAGATGTGGGGACAATGTGGGGAGACAATGAGAATACCCAGGGACAAACACCCAAGGGATAACTGGGGACAACCTAGGGACACCCAGGGGACACCAAGGCACAAGCCAGGGACAACCTGCGGACACAGGGGACGCCTGGGGACAACCATGAGGACACTACAAGGACAACTTGAGGACACCCAAGGGAGAACCTCGGTGACAACCCAGGGGATACCACCAGGACACCCAGGGACAACCTGGGGACACCATGAGGCCACCCAGGGACAACCCGGGGACACCACCAGGGCACTTGGGGACACCAGGAGGACACCCAGGGGACACCTCAACAGGATACCTCTGGCACAACCCCAGGGGACACCCAAGGGGACACCACCAGGACACCCAGGGACAACCTGGGGACACCCAAGGGACACGACCAGGAGACCTGGGGACAACCCGGGGACACCCAGGGGACACCACCAGGACACCTGGGGACAACCCGGGGACACCCAGGGGACACCACCAGGACACTTGGGGACACCAGGAGGACACCCAGGGGACACCTCAACAGGATACCTCCAGCACAACCCCAGGGGACACCCAAGGGGACACCACCAGGACACCCAGGCACAACCTGGGGACACCCAAGGGACACGACCAGGAGACCTGGGGACACCCCGGGGACACCCTGGGGACACCTCAGGGACACTCACTGCTCGGAAGCCAGGATCATCTTGGCCAACATGGGCTCCACCGGCAGCTCCGCCATGCGCCGGCCCAGCTGGGGACAGGGAGGGGACGGTGTCGGCACCAGTGCTCCCAGTAACCCCGCCCAGTGCTCCCAGTACCGCGGTGAGCTCACCCACGGGGTTCAGCACCTGCCCCAGTCTCTCCCAGTGCCCCCTGTACCGTGGTGAGCTCACCCACGGGGTCTACCACCACCATCCCAGTCTCTTCCAGTGCTCCCAGTACCACGGTGAGCTTCACCCAGTGATTGAAGGTACTCAGGGTCCCCATCCCAGTCCCTCCCAGTACTCCCAGTACCGTGGTGAGCTCGCCCAGGTGGTTGAGGGCGCCCAGGGCGTAGAGCTGCTCCAGCGCCAGCACCAGCGTCTCGTGGGGCGGTGGGTCCAGGAAGTCAAAGTGGATCAGGTCGTTGATGCCTGGGGACGGGGACGTCACCTGCTGTCACCCCAGGGCCACCCCAGACCCCTCCTGGTCCCCTGGGGTGTCCCCCAGTCCAAAATGTCCCCAACGGCACCCGGGTCCTGAGCTGTGCCCCTGCCCCAAGACATCTTGAGGTCTCCCTTGTCCCCAAATGTCCCTTGAGATGCTCCCAAGATGCCCCAACAGCCCCCAAGATGCCCTTGAGATGCCTCCTAAGATGTCCTGATGGTCCCCAAGATGCCCAGATGTCCCCTACGGTGTCCCTGTGCCCCCCGAGATGCCCTGATGGCCCCTAAGATGCCTCCTGAGATGCCTCAGTGTCCCCTAAGATGCCCCAGTGCCCCCTTAGATGCCTCCTGAGGTGCCCTGACACCCATTAAAACGTCCCAGTGCCCCCTAAGATGCCTCCTGACATGCCCCAATGCTCCCAATCCCTTCCAAGATATCTCCTGAGAAGACCTGATGGACCCTGAGATGCCCCAATCACTCCTGAGATGCCCTAACAGCCCCTGCGATGCTCCAGTGCCCCCCGAGATGCCTCCTGAGATGTCCCAGTGCCCCCTAGGATACCTCTTGAGATGCCCCAATGCCCTCCAAGGTGCTTCCTGAGAAGACCTGACAGCCCCTAGGACGTCTCAATGCCTCCCGAGATGCCTCCTGAGATGCCCTGATGGTCCCCAAGATGCCCCAATGCCCCCTTAGATGCCTCCTGAGATGCCCTGATGGTCCCTGAGATGCCCCAATGCCCCCTTAGATGCCTCCTGAGATGCCCTGATGGTCCCCAAAATGCCCCAATGCCCCCTTAGATGCCTCCTGAGATGCCCTGATGGTCCCCAAAATGCCCCAATGCCCCCTCAGATGCTTCGATGCCTCCTGAGATGCCCTGATGGTCCCTGAGATGCCCCAATGCCCCCTCAGATGCCTCCTGAGATGCCCCAATGCCCCCTCAGATGCCTCAATGCCCCCTCAGATGCCCTGATGGTCCCCAAGATGCCTCAATGCCCCCTCAGATGCTTCAATGCCTCCCGAGATGCCCTGATGGCCCCCGAGATGCCTCCTGAGATGCCCTGATGGCCCCCGAGATGCCCCAATGCCCCCTCAGATGCCTCAATGCCCCCTCAGATGCCCTGATGGTCCCTGAGATGCCCCAATGCCCCCTCAGATGCCTCCTGAGATGCCCTGATGGCCCCCGAGATGCCTCAATGCCCCCTCAGATGCCTCAATGCCCCCTCAGATGCCCTGATGGTCCCTGAGATGCCTCCTGAGATGCCCTGATGGCCCCCAAGACGCCCCAATGCCCTCTAAGACGTCCCACTGCCCCCCGAGATACCCCTTTAAGCCCCCAAATACCTTCCCAGCCCTGCCATCTCACCGAGGCTCTTGAGGAGCAGGACGAGGGAGCCCAGGTCGGAGCGTTGGATCTCGGGCACCGGCGTCTCCTCCAGCTCGTGCTGGAAGGCCCAGGCCGTGTAGAGACGGAAGCACTTCCCGGGAGCCACCCGGCCGGCACGGCCCGCACGCTGGTTTGCCGAGGCCTGGGGGGGGTCACCGTCACCGGTCACCGTCACCCGCAAGGCCACGGGGTTGGGGGACGACAACAGGGGGAACATGGAGGGACAAGGGACGTGGCTGCCGATGGGGACGCAGAGGCATGGGGACACAGGGACCCAGAGATGTGGGGACCAAGGGACGTGGGGGGACGACGGACACTGCTGCCCATGGGGATCCAGATGAATGGGGACCTGGGGACATGGGGATGTGGGTACCCAGTGACACGGGGAGCTTGGGGACCAAGGGACGTGGGGACACGGCGGTGGGGGACAAGGGACATGGCTGCCCACAGGGACCCAGAAGCATGAGGACCTGGGGACCCACAGAAGGGACATGGGGACCTGGAGATCCAGGGACCTGGGGACATGGGGACCAAGGGATGCAGGGACATGGGGACCAAGGGATGCAGGGACATGGGGACCAAGGGATGCAGGGACACGGGGACATGGCTGCCCATGGGTAGCCAGAGGCATGAGGACCTGGAGACCCGGGGACCCAGTGACGTGGGGAGCCAGGGACACAGGAACGTGGGGACACGGTGACCAAGGGATGCGGGGACACAGGGACGTGGTGACCTGGGGACGTGGTGACCCGGGGATGTGGGGACACCAGGACACAGCTGCCCACAAGGACCCTGGGGACACGGGGACACACGGAGCCCTGCAGAAGGGCCACGGGAGGGGACACAGCCACCCTAAGGGCACCAAGGGGGGACGCGGGGGTGACGGGGGGGGTGATAGGGGGGTGACTGACAGGGGGGGTGACAGGGGGGTGACGGGGGGGTGACGCGGTACCCGGGAGCAGGGGGTGACCACCAGGGACTCCATGCCGGTGCGGGCGCTGTAGCTCTTCTGCTTGCAGAACCCGGGGTCCAGCACGTAGACGATCCCGTCGATGGTCACCGACGTCTCCGCGATGTTGGTGGCCACCACCACCTTGGGGGAGGGGATGTCACCGGCTCCGCCCACCCCAGGCTCCACCCTGTGAGCCCCCACCCTCTTAAACCCCACCCCTTTAACTCTACCTTATTAAGCTCTACCCCTTAGACTCCACCCACAGAGCCCATCCCTAGCCCCACCTCCTTAAACCCTACCCCTAGACTCTACCTCCTTAAGACCCGCCTTATTAAGCCCCACCCCTAGACCCCACCTGCATAGGCTCCACCCCCTTAGACCCCATCCCATACAATCCACCCTCTTAGACTCCACTCTCTTAGACTCCATCTTAATAAAGCTCCACCCCTCTTAGACCCTATCCTATTAAGTCCCACCCTTTAGACCTCACCCGATTAAGCCCCACCCCCGAGACCCCACCCTCTTAGCCACCACCCCTTAAACTCCACCCTATTAAGCCCCACCCCCTTAGATCCCACTCTATTAAAGCAACCTCCTTAGACTCTGCTCCTTAGACCCCACCCTATTAAGCCCCACCCTATTAAGCTCTACTCTATTAGACCCCACCTTCTTAGCCCCCACCCCTTAAACTCCACCCTGTTAAACCCCACCCCCTTGGGCTCCACCCTATTAAGCCCCACCCCTTTAGACCCCACCCTATTAACACCACCTCCTTAGACTCTGCTCCTCAGACCCCACTCCATTAAGCCCCACTCCATTAAGCCCCACTCCATTAAGCCCCACCTTCTTAGACCACACCCCTTAAACCCCACCCTATTAAACCCCACCCCCTTCCACCCCACCCTATTAAGCCACACCCCCTTCCACCCCACCCTCGCAGCCCCCCCCCCCCCATTCCCCCTTCCCCGCCGCCTCCCACCCCTCTGAGGCTCCACCCCCTCGGCCCCACCCTTCCGCCAGAAGCCCCGCCTTCCGCCTTAAAGGGCCGGCGCCCACCTTACGGGCGCCGGGGGGGGTGGGCTCGAAGATGCGGGCCTGCATGTCGGAGGGGAGGTTGGCGTAGATGGGCAGCACCAGCAGCTCGGCCAGGCGGGAGCCCAGGCGGCGGCAGCGCTCCTGCAGCAGCTCCACGCAGGCCTCGATCTCCTCCTGCCGCGGGGACAGCCCGGGGAGACGGGGACGCTCAGGGGAATGGGGACACCCGGGACGGGGATGGGGACACCCACGCGGGGACACCCCGGGGAGACGGGGACGCTCAGGGGAATGGGGACACCCGGGAAGGGGATGGGGACACCCGGGAAGGGGACACCCCGGGGAGACGGGGACGCTCAGGGGAATGGGGACACCCAGGGCGGGGATGGGGACACCCACGCGGGGACACCCCGGGGAGACGGGGACGCTCAGGGGAATGGGGACACCCGGGAAGGGGATGGGGACACCCACGCGGGGACACCCCGGGGAGACGGGGACGCTCAGGGGAATGGGGACACCCGGGACGGGGATGGGGACACCCACGCGGGGACACCCCGGGGAGACGGGGACGCTCAGGGGAATGGGGACACCCGGGAAGGGGATGGGGACACCCACGCGGGGACACCCCGGGGAGACGGGGACATTCAGGGGAATTGGGACACCCGGGGGGGGGAACAGGACGGGTGGGGGACGGGGACACCCCAAGGGGGACATGGGGACAGCCAGGGTGGGCATGGGGACACCCCGGGGAGATGGGGATGTTTAGGGGAATGGGGACACCCGGGGCGGGGCGGGGGTGGGTGGGGGACGGGGACACCCCGGGGGGACATGGGGACACCCAGGGGGGAAGTGGGGGGACAGGGAGATGGGGGGGATGCACAGGGACACCCAGGGGGGATGGGGGTGGGACAGGGACACCCAGGGGGGATAGGGACACCCAGGAGGGAGACATCAGGGACACCGGGGGAATGGGGACACCTGGGGGGACATTGGGGTGACACTGGGGGCATCAAGAACGTGATGGGGACAGAGAAAGGGACAGCAAGGACACCGGGGGGTGGCAGGGGGGTGACATGGGGACACCCGCTCGCCTGGTGTGGAGGAGGATGATGTCCCCAGGGGGTTGGGTGACACAAGGGTGCCCAGGGGACATGGGGATGTCCGGGGCGGAGGGGGGGGAGACACGGGGGGTGGCAGGGAGGGGACAGGGGTGACATGGGGACACCCACCTGGCCGGTGAGGAAGACGAGGATGTCCCCGGGGGGCTGGGTGACGTGGATCTGCAGCACCGACACCACGCATGCCTCCAGGTAGTCGGCCTCGGGCGCCTGGGGAGGTGACATCGGGGATGGGGAGGGGACACGACATCAGCACCGGGTGTCCCCAAGTGTCCCCAGGCATCTGCCCCTTGCCCAGTGTCCCCCAGGCATCCCCATGTCCCTCGGTGTCCCCTTCTCCCGTCACCCCCCCCCACGTCCCCCTGTACCCCGACGTCCTCCAACACCCCCCAGTGTCCCCAGACGTCCCCGTGTCCCCTTGTCCCCCAACACCCTGCTGTCCCCCAGCGCCCCACATCCCCCTGCTCCCCCCTGTCCCCTCGTGTCCCCCATCGCCCCACGTCCCCCAGCACCCCTACATCCCCTTGCTGCCTCTGCGTCCCCCGTGTCCCCCCACATCCCCTCGTCCCCAGGCACCCTACATCCCCCTGCTCCCCCCCCCGCCGTGTCCCCTCTGTCCCCCTCGTGTGTGTCCCCCCCGCTGTCCCCGTCACCTTGGTGTAGTAGATGTCGACGGGGAAGCGGCGCCCGGGGATGCGGAAGACGGGGGCCTGGTCGAAGAAGGCGGAGAAGCGCTGGGTGTCGAGGGTGGCCGAGGCCACCAGCACCTTCAGCTGGGGACGGAACCGGGCGATGTCCTTGATCAGCCCGAAGAGGACGTCGGTGTGCAGGGTGCGCTCGTGGGCCTCGTCCACCATGATCACGCTGCGGGGACGGGGCGGGGACGGGCGCGGGGACACGGGGACAGGCGCGGGGACAGGTACGGGGACACGGGGGCAAGCGTGGGGACATGGGGCAAGCGTGGGGACAGGTATGGGGGCAAGCGTGGGGACAAGCGTGGGGACATGGGGGCAAGCGTGGGGACACGGGGGCAAGCGTGGGGACAAGCGTGGGGACATGGGGCAAGCGTGGGGACAGGTATGGGGGCAAGCGTGGGGACATGGGGGCAAGCGTGGGGACAGGGATGGGGACACGCGTGGGGACAGGGATGGGGACACAGGCAAGCATGGGGACAAAGGGACAAGCATGGGGACAGGTATGGGGACATGGGGGCAAGTGTGGGGACGTGGGGACAATCATGGGGACAGATGTGGGGACACGGGCAAGCGTGGGGACAGGTATGGGGACACGGGGGCAAGCGTGGGGACAGGTATGGGGACATGTGGACAGGTATGGGGACAGGTATGGGGACACGGGGGCAAGCATGGGGACACGGGGGCAAGCGTGGGGACATGGGGACAAGTGTGGGGAGAGATGTGGGGACACGGGCAAGTGTGGGGACAAAGGGACAAGTGTGGGGACAGGTACGGGGACATGGGGGCAAGCGTGGGGACAGGTATGGGGACACGGGGGCAAGCGTGGGGACACGGGGGCAAGCATAGGGACAGATGTGGGGACACGGGCAAGCATGGGGACAAAGGGACAAGTGTGGGGACAGGTACGGGGACAGGGGGGCAAGCGTGGGGACATGGGAACAAGCGTGGGGACAGATGTGGGGACATGGGGACAAGCGTGGGGACACGGGGCAAGCGTGGGGACAGATGTGGGGACATGGGGACAAGCGTGGGGACACGGGGATGGGGTGCAAGGATGTGACACAAGACACAGGGACGTGAAGACAGGTACAAGGACATGGGGACAGGGTTGGGGACACCCAAGTGACACCCGTTAGACTAAGGACAAGGACAGCGTAGGGGACACGCGGCCGCTCTGCCAGCCCCCCGCTGTGTCCCCAACATGTCCCCACTGTCCCCAACTGCCCCCAATCCCCACAGTGTCCCCAATCGTCCCCATTCCCGCTGTCCCCAGTGTCCCCTCGAAGTCCCCAAAGCCCCCCGACCCCCCAAAAATGTCCCCCACTCCCCCCTGCTGTCCCCAACCCCAGATATTCCCCATGTGTCCCCCCCCGCTGTCCCTCCTCCCCCCACACCTTACTGTCCCTGTGTCCCCAACGTCCCCAAGGTCCCCACGGCCCCCCAAGCCTCTGATGTCCCCGCCGTCCCCAACCCCTCCGCTCTCCCCTCAACGTCCCGATGCCCGCCGTGTCCCCATCATCCCTGCTCTCCCTAACATCTCTGATGTCACCCATGTCCCCCCCCACGTCCCTTTGGTGTCCCCGATGTCCCCAAGGCCACCTGTAGGAGCCGAGGTCGGGTTCGGTCAGGAACTCTCGCAGCAGCATCCCGTCCGTCATGTACTTCAGCACCGTCCGCTCCGACGTGCAGTCCTCGAAGCGGATGCTGTACCCCACCTGGGGACAAGGGACACGTCACCGGTGTCACCTAGTGTCCCCCAAACACACCCCCCCCCACCTCCGCAGAGTCCCCAACTCCTCCCCAGGGTCCCTAATTGTCCCCAGGGTCCCCTGAAGTCGCCTCGCTTGCCCAGAGTCTCCTAATGTCCCCTCCCCGGGGTGTCCTGGGGTGGGGATGTGTCCCCGAGGTCCCCTGAGGTCCCAAAGATGGGGACATCTTCCTCGGAGTCCCCTAGGATGGGGACACGTCATTAGGGTCTTCTGTGTCTCCAGGGTCCCATGGGATGGAGACATGTCCCCGGGGTCCCCTGGGGTCCCTTACGATGGGGACACGTCATTACGGTCCCCTGTGTTCTCAGGATCCTACGGGACAGGGACATGTCCCCAGTGTCCCCTGCGGTCCCCACAATGGGGACATCTTCCTTGGGGTCCCCTAGGATGGGGACATGTCCCCTAAGGTCCCCAAAGACAGGGACGTGTCATTGGTGTCCCCAGTGTTCCTCAAGGCTCCCTGAGACAAGGACGTGTCCCCAGTGTCCCCCGGGTCCCTCGCGAGGGGGACACGTCCCTGGGGTCCCCTGCAGTCCCCAGCATGGGGACACATCCCCTGGATGGCCCTAGGGACGAGGCCACCTCCTTAGTGTCCCTCAGACGAAGCCACATCCCAGGTGTCCCCCAGGGTCCCTCTGCGACAGGGACGTGTCCCCAAGGTCCCCTGCCACCCTCAGGTCACCAGAGCCACCCCTCAGGGTGTCCCACACCCCTCACTTCCCCGTGGCTCCACGCCCCCATTGTCCCCATGTCCCTCCCCATGTCCCTGTGTCCCCCCCTCCCCGCCGTGTCCCCGTGTCCCCGCCGTGTCCCCGTGTCACCTCGTTGCCCAGCTTGGTGCCCATCTCGACGGCCACGCGGGCGGCCACGCTCATGGCGGCCACGCGCCGCGGCTGCGTGATGCCGATCTTCAGCCCCTGGCGCGTGTAACCCTGGGGGGGGGCACTCGGTCAGAGGGGGGGGGGGACAAGGGGGGGGACAAGGGGGGGGACAAGGGGGGGGACACACACAAGCCCTCCCTCACCCCTACCTGCCCCCCCAAACCCCTACCTGCCCCCCCAGATGCCCCCCAATACCCCCCAGCTCCCCTATTGCCCCCCCGATGCCCCCCAACTCCCTTATCTGCCTCCATCGCCCCCTAATCTGCCCCCCATTGGCCCCCCCATCTGCCCCCCCACCTCCCCCATCTGCCCCCCATCGCCCCCCTCATGCCCCCCAACCCCCCGAGCTGCCCCCCATAGCCCCCCCGATGCCTTAACCCCCCCATCTGTCCCCCAATACCCCGATGCCCCCAGCCCCCCCATCTGCCCTCCATTGCCCCCCAGCCCCCTTATCTGCCCCCCCATCTGCCCCCAGCCCCCCATCTGCCCCCCAGCTCCCCCATCTGCCCCCCAGCTCCCCCATCTGCTCCTCATTGCCCCCCAGCCCCCCTTATTTGCCCCCCTGATGCCCCCAGCCCCATTATCTGCCCCCTAGCCCCACTATCTGCCCCCCAGCCCCCCATCTGCTCCTCATTGCCCCCCAGCCCCCCTTATTTGCCCCCCTGATGCCCCCAGCCCCCCCATCTGCCCCCCAGCTCCCCTATCTGCCCCCCATTGCCCCCCAGCCCCCCTTATTTGCCCCCCTGATGCCCCCAGCCCCCCTACCTGCCCCTTAAAGCCCCCACGCCCCAAACCCCCCCATCTGCCCCTCCAATACCCCCCTGATACCCCCCCAAGCCCCCCATCACCCCCCTGATACCCCCCCAACCCCATTATCTGCCCCCCCCCACACCCCTAATCCCTCTAACCGCTCCCCATCACCCCCTCTGATACCCCCCAAACCCCCTCTCTACCCCTCATTTGCCCCCCCGATGCCCCCCAGCTCCTCTAGCTGCCCCCCCATCACCCCCCCCCACCTCCTCGTGCAGGTACTGGGGGATCTGGGTGGTCTTGCCGGAGCCGGTTTCCCCCTCGATGACCAGGATTTGGTGCTGAGCGATGGCGGCCACCAGCTCGGCGCGGTAAGGGAAGATGGGGAGGCTACGACGCACCTCCTGCGCCGACTGCCGTCGCCGCTCCGCCTCCGGCACCGGCGCCGGCGCTTCCTGCGAGCACCCGCAAATATTTGCCGTCGAGATCCACCGGGTCACCTCCGGCGTCTCCCCACGGTCCCCTGGCATCCTCTCAGGGTCCCCCCAGTGTCCCCAGGGCACCTCCAGTGTCCCCAAAGCCCTCCGTTGTCCTCCCAGGGCCCCCCCCCGCGCTGTCCGCATGATCCCTACAGTGTCTTTAGGACCCCCTCCAGCACCCCAAATGCTCCCTTTGTCACCCCCAAGGTCCCTCACATCATCCCCAGCACCCCAAATCCCTCTCCATCCCCCCCAAGGTCCCCCCCATCCTCTCTGGGACCCCCTCCGTCCCCCAACGTCCTTCACATCACCCCCACCACCCTCTCCAGCACCCCAAATCCCCCTCCATCCCCCCAAGGTCCATCCCATCACCCCCAGGACCCCCTCCACCACCCCAATTCCCCCCTCTATGCCCCCCAAAGTCCTTCCTATCACCCCCAGGACCCCCTTCAGCACCCCAAATCCTTTCTCTTTCCCCCTAAGATCCCTCCCACCACCCTCAGGACCCCCTTCAACACCGCAAATCCCCTCTCTATCCCCCCACTATCCCTCCCATCACCTCTAAGACCCCCTCCACCACCCCAAATCCCCCCTCTATCCCCTCAGAGTCTCTTCTATCACCCCCAGGCCCCCCTCCAGCACCCCAAATCCCCCCTCTATCCCTCCCATCACCTCTAAGACCCCCACCACCACCCCAATTCTCCCCTCTACCCCCCCAGGATCCCTCCTGTCACCCCTAGGATCTCCTCCGGCACCGCAAATCCTCCCTTGACCTCCCCAAAATCCCTCCCGTCAACCCCAAAACCCCCTCCAGCACCCCCAAAACCCCCTGCCCCCTCACCTTATCAGGCTCGGTGCCCTTCATCTGGACGGCGCTGACGAACTGGATCATCTCATCCTCCTCCAGCACGAAGTCGTAATCCTTGGGGGGCCGACGGCGGGCGGCATCGCGCGCCCCAAACCTCAGGGAAGCCGCCCCGATTCGCTCCTCCTCCCATCGCCGCTGCTCATCCCGGGGGGCCATCCGCTCTTCCTCCCCTCCCGTCGCTTCCTCGCGCTCGGGGATCTTCTACAAGGAGGTGGGCGAGGAGAACAGTGAAACCACGGTGGTGTCCCCCCGAAACCCAACCCCGCCGTGTGCAGGAGAGACCTTGGGGAGATGGAGGAGGCAATTTGAGGTGCTGGAGAGAGTCTTGGAGGTGATAGGAGGGATCTTGGGGGGATAAAGGGAGGATTTGGGGTGCTGGAGGGGGTCCTAGGGGTGATGGGAAGGATCTTGAGGGGATAGAGGGAGGATTTGGGGTGCTGGAGGGGGTCCTAGGGGTGATGGAAAGGATGCTGGGGGAATAGGGGGAGGATTTTGGGGTGCTGGAGGGGGTCTTGACGGTGATGGGAGGGATCTTGGGGGGATAGAGGAAGGATTTGGGGTGCTGGAGGGGGTCTTGGCGGTGATGGGAGCAATCTTGGGGGGACAGAGCAAGGATTTGGGGTGCTGGAGGGGGTCTTGGCGGTGATGGGAGGGATCTTGGGGGGATAGAGGAAGGATTTGGGGTGCTGGAGGGGATCTTGGCGGTGATGGGAGCGATCTTGGGGGGACAGAGGAAGGATTTGGGGTGCTGGAGGGGGTCTCAGGAGTGATACGAGGGATCTTGAGAGGATAGAGGGAGGATTTGGGGTGCTGGAGGAGATCCTGGGGGTGATGGAAGGGACCCTGGGGGGCATAGAGGAAGGATTTGGGGTGCTGGAGGGGGTCTCACGAGTGATAAGAGGGACTTTGAAAGAACAGGAGAACAATTTGGGGTGCTGCAGAGGATCCTGAGGGCGACGGAATGAACCCTGGGGTGACAAAAAGAGGATTCGGGGTGCCGGAGGGAGCCTTCGCGGTGACGGGAGGAATCTTGGAGAACTAGAGGGAGGATTTGGGGTGGCGGCGGGGTTTTGGGGGGCCCTCACCTTGCCCCGCGTTTCCTCGGGGATGTAATACCGGTTACTTTTTTCCAGTTTTTCCTTTTCCCCGGCTCGTTTGTACTCGCGGGCCAGATCCCGCACGCGTCGTTTGTACTCCAGCTCCCGCCGCTCCGCCCCCGTCAGCGCCTCTTCCCCGAAAAGATATTCCTCGTCGGCGATCTCCGCTTCCAGCTCTTCTAATTTATCTCGTTCCCGTTTAGCTAAATATTCCCGACGGGATTTTTTCCGTAATTCCGGAACCTTGGGGATGCAAACAGAAAGAGAAAAAGGGAGGGGGTGAAGGCTCGGTGGAATCGCCTCCCGTCGGCGCGAGGTTGGCCGGATTTTGGGGCTCACCATGGTTTTTTGATCTTCTTCGGCGACTTTGAGGCGTTTCTGGGCTTCTTCGTAGGCCTGGGGTGGGGGGGAAAGAGGTGAGGAGGGGAGGGGGACCCCAAATTCTAGCTGCAGAGCATGAGGAAGGTGGGGGGGGGGCTTAATGGCACCCCCAGACCCCCCCGATCCCTCCCAGGGATGTCAAATCATAGCCAGGAGTTGGGCAAAGCCCCCCCCAGTTCCATCTGGGACCCCTCAATCCCAGCCAGTACCCCCCCCCAATCCCAGCTGGGACCCCTAAATCAAACCCAGGGATCCCCAGGAGCCAGACAAAGCCCCCCCCCCCAGTCCCATCCCGGGACTCTCAATTCCATCTAGGAACCCCAAACCCTCTCCAGCATCCCCCCCATTCCTACCCAGGGATCCCGAATCCCACCCAAGGACCCCCAGAAGGATGGCAGAACCCCCTGCTCATCCTGACTGTCACCCCTAAATCCCACCCAGGGACCCCCAATCCCATCCAAGGACCCTCAGAAACAGGGCAGGACCCCCACCCCGGCTGTGACCCCCAAAATCCCACCCAAAGACCCCAATTCCCACTCAAGCTCCCTAAATCCCATCCAAGGAACCCAAATCGAACTCATGGACACCCCTAAATCCCCCCCAAGGGATCCCAAATCCCACCCAGGGACCCCCAGGAGCCCGGGAGGACCCCCCCATCCTGTCTGTGACCCCCATATCCCACCCAAGGACCCCAATTCCCATTCAACCCCCCTAAAACCCACCCAGGGACCCCCCAGGAGCACAACAGGCCCCTCCCATCCTGTCTGTGACCTCCCCCCCCCCAATCCCACCCAGGGACCCCAAATCTCATTCAACCCTCCTAAAACCCATCCAGGGTCCCCCAATCCCATCCAAGGACCCCCAGGAGCATGGCGGGACCGCCCCCACCCTGGCTGTGACCCCCAAATCCCACCCAGGGATCCCAATTCCCACTCAACCCCCCTAAATCCCATCTAGGGAACCCCAATCTAACTCATGGACATCCCTAAATTCCACCCAGGGACCCCCAAAAGCCTGGGAGGGCCCCCCAGATTTCCCCCTGGAACTCCAATTCCTACCCAATCCCCCTAAATCCCACCCACGGAACCTAATTCCCACCCACGCACCCCCAATTCCCACCCAGGGACCCCCAGGAGCTTGACAGGGTCCCCCAAACGGAGATGAGTCCCCCAAATCCCCCTTTAGGACCCCAATTCCCACCCAACCTCCCTGAATCCCATCCAGGGATCCCAAATCCCACCCAGGGACCCCCAGGAGCTCGACAGGGTCCCCCAAACAGAGATGAGTCCCCCAAATCCCCCTTTAGGACCCCAATTCCCACCCAACCTCCCTAAATCCCATCCAGGGATCTCAAATCCCACCCAGGGACCCCCAGGAGCTCGACAGGGTTCCCCAAACACAGCTGGGGCCCCCCGAATCCCACCTCAGGACCCCCCCCAAAAGGCGTTGCGGCCCCCCCCCCCCCCCAGCCCGTCACCTTGGCGTCGGGGCGGGCGAGGACGGTGCGCGTGCGGTCGCGGTCACGGCGGCGCAGACGCTCAGCGAAGGCGTCGCGTTCCTCCAGGTCCCGCAGCCGTTCCCGTTCCGACGCTTCCCATTCCGCTTCTGGCTCCTCAGGGGATTCCGGAGCCCTGGTTTTGGGGGGGGTGGGAGGGGGGAGGTCACGTAGGAGGGACCCCAAAACCCATGAAAGACACCAAAACCCACAGACCTTAATAATTTGGGAGCAGGGGGGGTGTCTAAGGAGTTTTAACTGATCCTGAAGATGTGAACCCCAAAATCCCAGGTGGGACTCAGCACCCAAAGGGATCTCAAAAGCTCAGGGGGACCCCAGCGGTCAGGAGGGGACCCCAAAAGCCTGGAGGGGACCCCAATATCCAGGAGGATCCTGAAAACCTGTGGTGATCTCCCGGGGGCAGGAGGAAACCCTGAGACCCCTATAAGCAGACGGGACCCCAAGAACTGGGGGGGACCCTGAGAACTAGGGGGACCCTGAGCACCTGTGGTGACCCCCGAGGGGCAGGAGGAAAGCCCGAGACCCCCTTAATTGGGAGAGGGGACCCCAATAATGGGGGGGGGGACCCCAAGAACCGGGGCTACTTACGGGGGCGGCGGCGGCGAGGGGCTGGAGGCCTCGGGCGACTCGGAGCGGCGGCGGCGGAGGTGGCGGCGGCGGCGGTGGTGGGAAGCGTCAGCCATGCTGGGGGCGGAGCCATGGGAGGGGGCGGAGCTGGGGGCGGGGCCTGGCCCCTCGTCATCGCTGTCGACCAATCGGTAGCCCTGGCTGCGGCGCTGCAGCTCCCGCGCCGCCCGCTCGGCCGCCCTGCCCGGGGGCTCCCGCGGTGCCTCCCGGGGGACCTGGGGGCGGGGACAGCGTCAGGACACGCCTCCTCTGCGGTTGGCCACGCCCCCTGTGTCTGGCCCCACCCCTCAGCCTGGCCACGCCCACCGGGAAAGCAATACCCCTTATTGGTTGTTGCTTCCATTGATGCTACCCTGCTGGTGCTCAGGCATGCAAGCCACGCCCCCTCCCACGCTGGCCACAGCCCCTCCACCTGACCCCGCCTCCACAGACCCCACCTTCTCACCTTAAAGCCACACCCCCACCCCGTGAGACACGCCCCCAACTGCACAGGCTCCTCCCACCCACTACCAAACCCTAGAAGCCCCGCCCCCTCTCCAAGCACCTGCCCATCGTGGCAGCCACGCCCCTTCCCTCAAGCCACGCCCCTCTCCCGTTAAGCCCCGCCCTCATCTGCCGGCAGACCACGCCCTCACCCGCAGAGCCACTTCCAACTCCCTCCCTCACCGGGAAGCCCCGCCCACTCCCCTCCGGAGCCCCACCCACCCCCGGAAAGCCCCGCCCACCTTGTCCCAGAGCTCCCGCGCGAAGGCGCGCACGCGCGGCTCCTCCACGCGCAGCGCCTCCGTCTCCCGCAACCGCTCCAGCAACTCCTCCACGCTGCGGCTCCGCCGCGCCAGCGCGACCAGGAAGGCGGGGACGTGCCGCCCGCTCAGCCCCAGCAGCGCCTGCAGCTCCCCGGACACCCACCGCTCCAGCGCCGCCGCCGCCGCCGCCGCCGCCATGGCTGTCCCCGCTTCCGCCTTCACCTCCCGGCCGCCGTACGCCGCGCGCACCGCCCGCAGCCAATCCCCGTGCGGCCCGCCCCTTGCCGCGCCTCTACGCATGCGTCCCTCTAGAGCACTGCCCGCCGCATGCGACCCTATATAGCCCCGCCCGCTCCCTCGTCCCGCCCCGCCCCTTGCCGCGCTCTGCGCATGCGTCCCTCCCTTGTGGCGCGCTCGCCCTCTTCCGCGGCGCTCCACGCATGCGTCGCCCCCCCCGGCTGCGCGCCGCGCATGCGCGCCCCCGCTCTACCGTAATACCGCGTCGAGGCGCACGGCTCGAAAATATAAACCCACCCTTTTGCCTCCAGGGGCCGCCACCGGCGCCTCCCCCCCCGCCGGCCCCCAGTGTCACCAGCCGGGCTCACAACAGCCGCCATCATCTTTTATTGTCACTTGTCGCGGTACAGTGCGGCCAAGCGGCGGCGCGGCCCTCCCCACGGTGACGGGAGCGAGCCGAGGGCTTCGTTGCCACGGCAACGGGAGCAGGCCGCAGGCTTCGTTGCCACGGCAATGGGAGCAGGCCTCAGGCTTCAGGAGTAGGCCTCAGGCTTCGTTGCCATGGCAACGGGAGCAGGCCTCAGGCTTCGGCCTCCTCCGCCCTCCGCTATTTTGTCTCCCCTCAACCGCTCCCACCCTCGGCCGATGGCAGCCACCCCCAGGGCTCCCCCCGTCCCCTCCTGCCCAGCCCCCGGTCCCCCGCCGCCATCTGTCACGCTCCTGCCCGGCCATCGCTCCTCATCCGTTTGGCCTCCCTCAGCCATTTTGGAGCCTTCCTCCTCACCCTCCACTGTCCCCTCTTGGCCATCCCCTCTCCATTGTCCCCCTCCGTCGTCCCCTCCCTCACCACCGGCCACCACAGCAATAAATCACGTCCCTTCCCCACCCCAAACAGAAAGTCCCCTCCCC
>CM075619.1:105267-135556 GCA_037962945.1 Sarcoramphus papa | reverse complement strand
CCCCGAGATGGGGGTTAGCGGGGCGGGGGGGGGGTCTCAGAGGGGGTCCCGAGGTTGGAGGATACCCCGGGGGGGGGGGGGGGGGATCCCGGGGTGGGGGGGGGTCCCCGAGATGGGGGTTACCGGGGGGGAGGGGGTCTCAGAGGCGGTCCCAAAGTTGGGGGTCCTGGGCTGGGGGGTCACCAGGGGGGTCCCGGGATGTGTGGGGGCCGGGGGGTCCCGGGGTGGGGGAGGTGGTCTCGGGGTGGGGGGGTTCCCCGAGATGGGGGTTACCGGGGGGGGGGGGGGGGTGTCTCAGAGGTGGTCCCGAAGTTGGGGGTCCCGGGGTTGGAGGATGCCCCGGGGGGGGGGGGGGGGGTGTCCCGGGCTGGGGGGGGTCACCAGGGGGGGTCCCAGGACGTGTGGGGGCCGGGAGGTCCCGGGGTGAGGAGGTGGTCTCAGCGTGGGGGGGGGTCCCCGAGATGGGGGTTACCGGGGGGGGGTGAGGGTCTCAGAGGCGGTCCCGAAGTTGGGGGTCCCGGGGAGGGGGGGGGGGGGCGGATCCCGGGGTTGAGGCTGCCCCGGGGGGGGGGGGGGGGGGGGTCCCAGGCTGGGGAGGGGTCACCAGGGGGGGTCCCGGGACGTGTAGGGGTGGGGGGGTCCCGGGATGGGGGGGTCCCGGGGTGTGTGTGGGGGGGGGGGGGTCCCGGGGCCCCCCGCTCTCACCCGCCAGCACCAGCCCCAGCGCCGCTCCCGCCGCCATCACCCCCGCCGCCGCTTTCGCTTTCGCTTCCCGGCCACGCCCCCCCCCTCGCCACGCCCCCTCGTTCCACGCCACGCCCCCTTCCCCACCCCTTATTCCCACCCCTCCCCTCGTACCCTTCGCCCCACCCCAGGGCCCCACGCTCCGCCCCTATGCCGCCGCGCCCCGCCCCTCGCCCCGCCCCCAAGCAGGCCGAGCCCGGACCAGTCAATATTTATCGACGTTAAAAAAAGCCACGAATCGACTCAAAATACAAAAGGGGGGGGGGGGCGGCCCTCACCTGGGTGGGTGGGGGGCACCCATGGACCCACGCGTCCGGGTGGGGGCACCCATGGACTCAGACATCCGGGTGGGGGCACCCATGGACCCACGAGTCCGGGTGGGGGCACCCAGAGGTCTGGGTGTGGGCACCCATAGACCTAGGTGTCCAGGTGAGGTCACCCAGGGGTCTGGGTGAGGGCACCCATGGACCCAGATGTCCGGGTAGGGTCACCCAGGGGTCCAGGTTGGGGGCACCCATGGACCCAGGAATCTGGGTGGGGGCACCCAGGGGTCTGGGTGGGGGCACCCATGGACCCAGGCATCTGGGTGGCAGCACCCAGGGGTCTGGGTGGGGGCACCCATGGACCCAGGCGTCCAGGTGGAGGCACCCAGCAGTCTGGGTGAGGGCACCCATGGACCCAGGCATCCGGGTGGCAGCACCCAGGGGTCTGGGTGGGGACACCCATAGACCCAGGCATCCGGGTGGCGGCACCCACAGGTCCGGGTGGGGGCACCCATGGACCCAGACGTCCGGGTGGTGGCACCCAGGGGTGGGGGCACCCATGGACCCAGGCATCCAGGTGGCAGCACCCACGGGTCTGGGTGGGGGCACCCATGGACCCAGGCGTCTGGGTGGCAGCACCCAGGGGTCCGGGTGGGGACACCCATGGACCCAGGCATCTGGGTGAGGCCACCCATGGACCCAGGCATCCGGGTGGCAGCACCCAGGGGTCCGGGTGGGGGCACCCATGGACCCAGGCATCCGGGTGAGGCCACCCATGGACCCAGGCATCCGGGTGGCAGCACCCAGGGGTCCGGGTGGGGGCACCCATGGACCCAGGCATCCGGGTGGCAGCACCCAGGGGTCCGGGTGGGGGCACCCATGGACCCAGGGGTCCGGGTGGCGGCACCCAGGGGTCCGGGTGGGGGCACCCATGGACCCAGGCATCCGCCCCGTGGGGTGACGGGGGGGGTGACGAGGGGTGACGGGGACAGTTCCCAGCTCAGCACCGGTCGTTTACACACACACACCAACACCGACACGGGGTGGGTGGGGTGGGTGGGGTGGGGTGGGGTGGGTGTGGCCGCAGCGGCTCCGCCCAGGGGGGGACCCAGGCATCCGGGGTGGGGGAATGACATCACGGGGACCCATGGGACCCTGGTGTCCTGGGTGGGTGGGGGGGACACACCGGGGTACAAGTGTCTTTAGGGGGTGGGGGGGTTGGGTCCCAGGGGGGCTGGGGGGTGCACCCAGGGGTCCGGGTGGGGATGGCCGTGACCCAAGTGTCCGGGTAGGATGGGACCCAGTTGTCAGGGCATGATGGGACCTAAGTGTCCGGGTGGGATGGGACCTGGGTGCCCAGATGTGATGGGACCTGGGTGCCCAGATGTGATGGGACCCAAGTATCCGGGTGGGATGGGACCCAGTTGTCAGGGCATGATGGGACCTAAGTGTCTGGGTAAGATGGGACCTGGGTGCCCAGGTGGGATGGGACCTGGGTGTCCAGGAGGACAAGACCCAAGTGTCCGGGTGGGATGGGACCCGGGTGCCCAGATGTGATGGGACCCAGTTGTCCAGGTGGGATGGGACCTGCGTGCCCAGATGTGATGGGACCTGGGTGCCCAGATGGGATGGGACCCAAGTGTCCGGGTGGGATGGGACCTGCGTGCCCAGATGTGATGGGACCTGGGTGCCCAGATGGGATGGGACCCAAGTGTCCGGGTGGGATGGGACCTGGGTGCCCAGATGGGATGGGACCCAGTTGTCCAGATGTGATGGGACCCAAGTGCCCAGATGTGATGGGACCCAAGTATCTGGGTGGGATGGGACCCAGTTGTCAGGGCATGATGGGACCTAAGTGTCTGGGTAAGATGGGACCTGGGTGCCCAGGTGGGATGGGACCTGGGTGTCCAGGAGGACAAGACCCAAGTGTCCGGGTGGGATGGGACCTGCGTGCCCAGATGTGATGGGACCTGGGTGCCCAGATGGGATGGGACCCAAGTGTCCGGGTGGGATGGGACCTGGGTGCCCAGATGGGATGGGACCCAGTTGTCCAGATGTGATGGGACCCAAGTGCCCAGACGTGATGGGACCCAAGTATCTGGGTGGGATGGGACCCAGTTGTCAGGGCATGATGGGACCTAAGTGTCTGGGTAAGATGGGACCTGGGTGCCCAGACATGATGGGACCCAGTTGTCCAGGTGGGATGGGACCCAGTTGTCCAGATGTGATGGCACCCAGTTATCCAGGTGGGATGGGACCTGGGTGCCCAAATGTGATGGGACCAAGTTGTCCAGGTGGGATGGGACCTGGGTGCCCAGATGTGATGGGACCCTGTTGTCCAGGTGGGATGGGACCTGGCTGCTCAGACGTGATGGGACCCAGTTGCCCAGATGGGACGGCACCCAGTTATCCAGGTGGGATGGGACTCAGTTGTCCAGGTGAGATAGGACCCGGCTGCCCAGCCGTGACGGGACCCAAACACCCATCCCCACCACCACGTCTCTCCCCCCCACCCACCCCACCCCGCTTCTCCCCTCTTCCCCACCCTCACATCTTCCCCCCGGCGAACCCCATCTCCCCCCGAGGCGAACCTCCGGCGGGACCTTCCCGCAACGTCCCCCAGTCCCCTTCTCCTCCACCACCACCACCACCACCACCACCACCACCACCACCACCACCTCCCAACCCTTGCTCCTTCTTAGACACCCCGGAAAGACCGGGTGGGACCGTCATGACGCCGGCTAACCGATGCCGTCGTTCGCAGTGACCCTTGTGACGCATGAAGCTGTCGCGCCACATGAACTTCTTGGCGCAGACGTCGCACTGGTAGGGTTTGAGGCCGGTGTGGGTCTTCATGTGCTCGGTGAGGTGGTGCTTCATCTTGAACTTCTTGTTGCAGACGGGGCAGTCGAAGGGCCGAAGGTTGAGGTGCATGTTGACGTGGCGATCCCTCATGCTCTTGTGGGAGAAAGCTTTGCCGCAATGGCACATGAAGATCTTGTTGCCGTCGGCCGCCGCCGCCGTCAGTTGGACGGCGCCGTGTTCTACCGGAGCTTGAGGCGGGAAGACCAAGATTTGGTTGCCTTGCATGTCCATGGGGAGAAGGGAACGAGGCGGGAAGGAACCGGGACCGCCGGCTTCTTCCAAGGTTTCGTAAGGCGAGGGGAAATCCTCGGAGGATTCGCAGAAGTTCACTTGCTCCTCAAGCTTAGGGGCGGCGGGACGGGGGGCCGCGGCGACGCGGGGGGGTCCTTCGCTTCCCCGGGCGGGGCCTTCCACCGGATCCTCGTCCTCCTCGCAAGTGAGGACCAGGTCCTCCTGCAACCATTCCTGTTTGACGTAGACCCATTGCTTTTGAGGGACGATGCTGGGTTGGACGTAGAGGGGTCGTCGGCCGCCTTCTCCGTCCTCGCTGCCTTCCTCCGCCTCCAGCAGGTCGCCGCTTCCTCCCTTCCCCACCTCCTCGGGGACCCCCCGAGGCGGATATTTGGGGGGATCGGTCCCTTCGACGGCGTCGCGGGGGCTGAAGTAGTTGCTGCTGCTGGGGGACTGGTTGTCGCTGGTGCGACTGGAGTGGGCGCGTAAAGAGGAAGAGGAGGAGGAAGAAGAAGAAGAAGAAGAGGAAGGTCCCGGCGGCGCCGGAGCGGCCCGACCTTCCTTGAGGAGTTCGGTGCACTTATCCACGATGTGCCACATCTGAAGGACGCTACCGACGGTCAAGAAGTTCACGATTTCCTCGGGGGCCATGGAAAGGCGCCCGGTGTAGGCCGATCCCAAGACGGTTTCGAAAGCGCCGGGATCCATGACGCTGGGGAGGACGATGGAGGTCATGTTCTTCAGGAGGACCTGGTCGTGGAAATACGGCGAGGAAGCGGCCAAGACGGCGCGGTGGGCGCGGAAAACCCGGCCTTGTACGTGGATGGAGATGTCGCAGAGCTTCCCTTCCACCCGTTGTTGGTTGAGGTTGGCCAACAAGGCGCTGGTGATCTCCGGGAAGTCAACGTGGACCAGGCCACCGCCACCGCCACCGCCGCCGCCGCCGCCGCCGCACGAGGCCTCCATGGCGCTGCCCCGGCGGCGACGCTCCCCTGAGGCGGGGGCGGGTTAGAAAAGGGGGAGCCCCGTGCGCCCCGACGGCTTCACCGAAACCAACGCGGTTCTGCCCCGACCCGGTCACCCCCCCCCCCCCCCCCCAAAAAAAAGGTCACTCTGCCCTGGCGTCTTCACCAAAACCCCGGAATTTTGACCCAAATCTTCACCAAACCCCCCTGAATTTTGACCCAAACCACCTGAATTCTGCCCCAAATCATCCCCAAAGCCCCACAATTTTGACCCAAATCTTCACCAAAACCCTGGAATGTTGACCCAAATCTTCACCAAAACCCTGGAATTTTGACCCAAATCTTCACCAAAACCCCCTGAATTTTGACCCAAACCACCTGAATTCTGCCCCAAATCATCCCCAAAGCCCCACAATTTTGACCCAAATCTTCACCAAAACCCTGGAATGTTGACCCAAGTCTTCACCAAAACCCTGGAATTTTGACCCAAATCTTCACCAAAACCCCCCTGAATTTTGACCCAAACCACCTGAATTCTGCCCCAAATCATCCCCAAAGCCCCACAATTTTGACCCAAATCTTCACCAAAACCCTGGAATGTTGACCCAAGTCTTCACCAAAACCCTGGAATTTTGACCCAAATCTTCACCAAACCCCCCTGAATTTTGACCCAAACCACCTGAATTCTGCCCCAAATCATCCCCAAAGCCCCACAATTTTGACCCAAATCTTCACCAAAACCCTGGAATGTTGACCCAAATCTTCACCAAAACCCCGGAATTTTGACCCAAAGCCCCGAATTCTGCCCCGAATTGTCCCCAAACCCCCTGAATTTTGACCCAAACCCCCTGAATTCTGCCCCAAAGCGTCCCCTAAACCCCAGAATTTTGACCCAAATCTTCACCAAAACCCCGGAATGTTGACCCAAATCTTCACCAAAACCCCGGAATTTTGACCCCAAACCCTGGAATTCTGCCCCGAATTGTCCCCAAGCCCCCCTGAATTCTGCCCCAAAGCGTCCCCTAAACCCCAGAATTTTGACACAAATCTTCACCAAACCCCCTGAATTTTGACCCCAACCCCCTGAATTGTGCCCGAAATTGTCCCCTAAATCCCGGAATTTTGACCCAAATCTTCATCAAAACCCCGGAATTTTGACCCAAATCTTCACCAAAACCCCAGAATTTTGACCCCCAAACCCCTGAATCCTTCCCCAAAGCGTCCCCCAAAACACCCAAATTTTGACGCAGATCTTCACCAAACCCCCTGAATTTTGACCCAAAACCCCTGAATTCTGCCCCAAATCGTCCCCAAAACCCCGGAATTTTAACCCAAATTGTCCCCCAAAACTTTGCCCCAAAACCCCTGAATTTTGACCCAAACCCCCTGAATTCTGCCCGAAATCATCCCCAAAACTCCGGAATTTTGACCCAAATCTTCACCAAAACCCCGGAATTCTGCCCCAACTCGTCCCCAAAACTCCAGAATTTTGACCCAAACCGTCCCACCCCCCCCTGAATTTTGACCCAAAATCCCTGAATTTTGCCCCAAACCATCCCCCCAAACCCCAAAACTTTGCCCCAAACCCCCTGAATTTTGCCCCAAATCATCCCCAAAACCCTGGAATTTTGCCCCAAACTGTCCTGAAACCCCTGACTTTTGCCCCAAAAGCCCTGAATTTTGACCCAAAGCGTCCCCAAAACCCCAAAATTTTGACCCAGATCATTCCCAAACCCCTGAATTTTTGCCCCCAAACCCCTGAATTTTGCCCCAAATTCCCCCAATTTTGCCCCAAATCGTCCACAAACCCCCTGAATTTTGCCCTAAACCCCCTGAATTTTGCCCCAAATCATCCCCAAAACCCTGGAATTTTGCCCCCAAATCTTGCCCCAAACCGTCCCCAACCCCCGGATCTCGGCCCAGGTCGCGGCTCCGCTCCCCCCCGGCCCCTATAGAGCCCCTAAACACCCCCAGCCCCATGGCCGCCCCCCTCCCCACACCCTATAGCCCCCAGCCCAGCACCCCCCTCATCCCCCGACAGCCCCAGCCCCTATACGCCCCGGCCCCTATATGCCCCAGCCCCTATACGTCCCACTTACCCTCTAAGCCCAGCCCCTATACACCCCAGCCTCTATATGCCCCAGCCCCTATATGCCCCACTTACCCTCTAACCCCAGCCCCTATACTGCCCATACATCCCCTATAACCCCAGCCAACCCCCCCCCAATAGCCCCAGCCCCTATACAGCCCCTACAGGCTCCCCACCCCTATATACCCCACAGCCCCCTATAGCCCCGCAGCCCTTGCACACCCTCACAGCCCCTATATGATCCACCAGCCCAGGCCCCTCCATGCCCCAAGCACCTCGTATAGCCCCAGCCCCTATACGCTCCCCACGCCTCTATAGCACCGGTCCCTATACACCTCCCTATAGCCTCAGGCCTTATATGCCACACACACCTCCTATAGCCCCACATGCCCCGTATAGCCTCAACCCCTACGGCCCCCAACACCCCCTATAGCCTCATCCTCTATATGCACCACAACCCCCATGGCCCCAGCCCCTATCCCCCCTATAGCCCCACTCCCTATACAACCTACACCCCCAGCCCCTATACACCGCAGCCCCTATACACCCCAGGCACCCCACAGCCCCAGCCCCTATAGCCCCAAACTCTATACAACCCTATAGCCCCAGTCCCTATACATCCCGGGCACTTCCACAGCCCCAGCCCCTATACCTCCTATGGCTCTAGTCCCTGTATAACCCACCCACCCCTATAGACCCAGCCCCTATAAGTCCCCTACACCCTCATAGCCCCCCAGCCCCTATAGATGCCTATGGCACCAGATCCTATAGCCCCAGCCCCTATACTCCCAGCCCCTGTACTCCCTATAGCCCCAACCCCTATACATCCAGTCCCTATAGGCTCTGCACACCCCCTATAGCCCTGGGCACCATACACCCCCCACCCCCATAGCCCCAACCCCTATACACCCCTATATCCCCAGGCTCTATAGGGCCCAGGCACCCCCACAGACCCAGCCCCTACACCCCTGACCCCATACACCCCACATCCCCTATAGTCCCAACCCCTATACAGCCCTGCACCCCCAGTCCCTATAGCCCCAACCCCTGTATACCCAGCCCCTATAGACCCAACCCCTATACCTTCTGTAGCCCTAGCCCCTACACACCTCCATATCCCCAAGTCCTATAGCCCCAGTCCGTATAGCCCCAGTCTCTATATGTCCTCTACACCCCTACAGCCCCCCCAGAGCCCCTATACCCCCAGTCCCTATAGCCTCAGCCCCTACACCCCCCCATAGCCTCTATAGCCCCATTTCCTATAGCCCTGGCCCCTGTACACCCCCCTATAGCTCCTATATCCTTACCGCCTATACCCTCTATACCCCTGGCCCCTGTACACTCCTCTATAGCCCCTATACCCTTGGTCCATATAGCCCCAGACCCTACACACACCCCTCTACAGCCCCTATAACGCCACTCTCTATAGCCCCCATGGCCCCGCTCCCTATAGCCCCAGACCCTGTACACCCCCCTATAGCCCCGGCCCCTATAGACCTCCTATACCCCCAGCCCCTATAGACTCCTCTAAACATCCCCTATAGCGCCAGCCCCTATACCCCTGGCCCCTACACACCCCCAGCCCCTATAGCCTCCCCTAAACACCCCCTATAGCACCAGCCCCTATAGCCCCTATAGCCCCAGCCCCTACACACCCCCTATACCCCCAGCCCCTATAGCTCCTATGCCCCCAGCCCCTACACACACCCCGATAGCTCCTGCCCCTATAGACTCCCCTGTACCCCCTCACCCCAATACCCCCGGCCCCTACACACCCCCTATAGCCCGATCCCTACACCCCCAGCCCCTATAGCCTCCCCTACACACCCCCTATACCCCCGACCCCTACACCCCCAGCCCCTATAGCCTCCCCTACACACCCCCTATACCCCCGACCCCTACACCCCCAGCCCCTATAGCCTCCCCTACACACCCCCTATACCCCCAGCCCTACACCCCCAGCCCCTATAGCCTCCCCTACACACCCCCAGCCCCTATAGCCTCCCCTACACACCCCCTATAGCCCGACCCCTACACCCCCAGCCCCTATAGCCTCCCCTACACACCCCCAGCCCCTATAGCCTCCCCTACACACCCCCTATACCCCCAGCCCTACACCCCCAGCCCCTATAGCCTCCCCTACACACCCCCTATACCCCCGACCCCTACACCCCCAGCCCCTATAGCCTCCCCTACACACCCCCTATACCCCCAGCCCTACACCCCCAGCCCCTATAGCCTCCCCTACACACCCCCAGCCCCTATAGCCTCCCCTACACACCCCCTATAGCCCGACCCCTACACCCCCAGCCCCTATAGCCTCCCCTACACACCCCCAGCCCCTATAGCCTCCCCTACACACCCCCTATACCCCCAGCCCTACACCCCCAGCCCCTATAGCCTCCCCTACACACCCCCTATACCCCCGACCCCTACACCCCCAGCCCCTATAGCCTCCCCTACACACCCCCTATAGCCCCATCCCTACACCCCCAGCCCCTATAGCCTCCCCTACACACCCCCTATACCCCCAGCCCCTATAGCCCCTGGACCCCCGGCCCCTACAGCCCGATCCCCGTAGCCCCTGCCCCTATAGACACCCCTACACCCCACCCCCCTATAGCCCCGGCCCCTACACACCCCCTATAGCCCCCCCCGCCCCCCCCCCCCCCGGTACCCCCGTCCCGGGCGGCCCCGCCCCCGCCCCGCCCCCCCGCTCACCCGCGCTCTGGGGCTCAGGGCGCCGCCGCCGCCATCTTGGCGCTCCACCCGTCACCGCCCCCCCCCCCCCCCCCCCCAGCGGGGCCACGCCCCGCCCCGCCTTAAAGCGGCCGCGGCCGCCCCCGCCCCACCCACTCTGTGTCCCCCCCCTCCCGGCCCGCGGCGCCTTTAAACCCGCCCGGCCACGCCCCCCTCCGCGTCACCGCCGCCCCGGGAACGGGGCGGGGGGGGGGGGGGGGGGGGAGACGGGCGCCACTGCGCAAGCGCTGTGGGCCGCCGCGCTCCGCCCCTCTAAGGCTACCGCCCACTTAGGGGCGGGGCCGGGAGGGCGGGGGGGGGGCCTCTTAAAGGGACCGCGCCGCCGGCGCAGTAAGAAAACGGAGCTTTATTGGGTGGAGGCGGGGTCAGTCCGAGGGGTGGGCGGGGCCAGTCCGAAAGGGGCGGGGCGGAGGCGGGGGTCAGTCCGAAAAAGGGGCGGGGTCAGTCCGAGAAGGGGGCGGGGTCAGTCCGAAAAAAGGGGCGGGGCTAGTCCGAGTCCGAGAGCACGATGATCTCCTCGGGGTCGCACTGCGTCGCCACGCTGGTCTGGGGGGGGGGGGGGGGGGGGTCAGCGGGGGTCCCCCACACCCCGGGGGGGGGGTCCCCGTGGGATGGGACCCCCCCCAGGGTGGGGTGGGGAAGGGCAGGGACCCCCAGGACCTCCTCAGGACAGGGCAGGGACCCCCGGGACAGGACAGGGACCCCCCCCCCCCAGCAGGACAGGGACCCCCAGGATAGCACAGGGACCCCCCAAGATGGCACAGGGACCCCCCAAGATGGCACAGGGACCCCCCCAGGATGGCACAGGGACCCCCCCAGGACGGCACAGGGACCCCCCAAGATGACACAGGACCCCCCAAGATGGCACAGGGACCCCCCCAGGTTGGCACAGGGACCCCCCAGGACGGCACAGGGACCCCCCCAGGACGGCACAGGGACCCCCCCAGGTTGGCACAGGGACCCCCCAAGATGGCACAGGGACCCCCCAGGATGGCACAGGGACCCCCAGGAGGGCACAGGGACCCCCCCCAGGATGGCATGGGACCCCCCCAGGATGGCACAGGGACCCCCCAGGATGGCACAGGGACCCCCCCAGGATGGCATGGGACCCCCAGGAGCACAGGGACCCCCAAGATGGCACAGGGACCCCCCAGGATGGCACAGGGACCCCCCAAGATGGCACAGGGACCCCCCAGGATGGCACAGGGACCCCCAGGAGGGCTCAGGGACCCCCCCAGGAGGGCTCAGGGACCCCCCCAGGATGGCATGGGACCCCCAAGATGGCACAGGGACCCCCCCAGGATGGCACAGGGACCCCCCCGGACGGCACGGGACCCCCCCAGGTTGGCACAGGGACCCCCCAGGATGGCACAGGGACCCCCCAGGATGGCACAGGGACCCCCAGGATGGCACAGCGACCCCCCCAGGATGGCACAGCGACCCCCAGGACGGCACAGGGACCCCCCCGGACGGCACAGGGACCCCCCAGGACGGCACAGGGACCCCCCCGGACGGCACGGGACCCCCCCTCACCTTGCAGGCCTTGTGGGGGAGGCGGCGGGGGCTGCCCTGGGAGCTGCTCACCAGGTCCCTGCCGGGGGAGTCGGCCCGGGTGGAGTCGGGCAGGGGGCTGTGGCGGGGGGGGGGGAGCAGCCCCCCGGGCCCCCCCTCCTCCTCCTCCTCCGAGCCCACGCTGTGCACCTCGATGCAGGGGCTGCGGAGGGGGGGGGGACAATACTGTTACCCCCCTGCACCCCATTCTATCCCCCCCAGACCCCATTCTACCCCCCTGAACCCCATTCCACGCCCCCCCAGATCCCATTCCCCCTCCCAGACCCCATTCCCCCCCTGAACCCCATTCCACACCCCCCCCAGATCCCATTACCCCCCCCGGACCCCATTCCCCCCCCCCCAGACCCCATTACCCCCCCTGAACCCCATTCTACCCCCCCCGAATCCCATCCCCCTCCCAGACCCCATTCCCCCCCCCCCCAGACCCCATTCTACCCCCCCGAACCCCATTACCCCCCACAGAGCGCATTCTACCCTTCCCCGAACCCCATCCCCCCCCCCCCAGACCCCATTACCCCCCCTGAACCCCATTCTACCCCCCCGAACCCCATTACCCCCCACAGACCCCATTCTACCCTCCCCCAAACCCCATTACCCCCCCTGGACTCCATTCTACCCCCCCCAAAACCCATTACCCTCCCTTGGATGCCATTCCACCCCCCCCGGATCCCATTACCCCCCCCAGACCCCATTCTCCCCCCCCCCCGAACCCCATTACCCCCCCGAACCCCATTCTACCCCCCCGAACCCCCCTACCCTCCCTCAGACCCCATTCTACCCCCCTGAACCCCATTCCACGCCCCCCCTGAATCCCATTCCCCCCCCAGGCCCCATTCTACCCCCCCCGAACCCCATTACCCCCCCTGAACCCCATTCTACCCCCCCTGAACCCCATTCTACCCCCCCTGAACCCCATTCCACGCCCCCCCCAGACCCCATTTCCCCCCCCTTAAGACCCAGCACTGAGCCCCAGAATCCCCCCGCCGCCCTGGGACCCCTCCCAGGCTCACCCAGGAACCCTGGACACCCCCCCTAGGACCCCCCCCCAAACCCCCCGAACCCCACTACCCTCCCTCAGACCCCATTCTACCCCCCTGAACCCCATTCCACGCCCCCCCAGACCCCATTCCCCCCCCCAGACCCCATTACCCCCCCGAACACTATTCTACCCCCCCTGAACCCCACTACCCTCCCTCAGACCCCATTCTACCCCCCTGAACCCCATTCCACGCCCCCTGAACCCCATTCTACCCCCCCTGAACCCCACTACCCTCCCTCAGACCCCATTCTACCCCCCCGAACCCCATTCTACCCCCCCTGAACCCCATTCCACCCCCCCCAGATCCCATTACCCCCCCCAGACCCCATTCTACCCCCCCGAACCCCATTACCCCCCCTGAACCCCATTCTACCCCCCCTGAACCCCACTACCCTCCCTCAGACCCCATTCTACCCCCCTGAACCCCATTCTACCCCCCCTGAACCCCATTCCCCCCCCCCAGACCCCATTCTACCCCCCCTGAACCCCATTCCTCCCCCCAGACCCCATTCCCCCCCCCTCGGACCCCATTCCTCCTCCCGGACCCCATTCCCCCCCCCCTCCCAGACCCCCTTACCCCCCCGAACCCCATTCTACCCCCCCTGAACCCCATTCCACCCCCCCCCTGGATCCCATTACCCCCCCCAGACCCCATTCTACCCCCCCCGAACCCCATTACCCCCCCTGAACCCCATTCTACCCCCCTGAACCCCACTACCCTCCCTCAGACCCCATTCTACCCCCCTGAACCCCATTCTACCCCCCCTGAACCCCATTCCACACCCCCCCCGGATCCCATTACCCCCCCCGGACCCCATTTCCCCCCCTCCCAGACCCCATTACCCCCCCTGAACCCCATTCTACCCCCCCGAACCCCACTACCCTCCCTCAGAACCCATTCTACCCCCCTAAACCCCATTCCCCCCCCCCAGACCCCATTCCTCCCCCCAGACCCCATTCTACCCCCCTCCCAGACCCCATTACCCCCCCCCCAGACCCCATTCTACCCCCCCTGAACCTCATTCCTCCCCCAGACCCCATTCCCCCCCCCTCCCAGACCCCATTACCCCCCCCCCCAACTCCTTAAGACCCAGCACTGAGCCCCAGAATCCCCACCCCCCCTAAGACCCCCCCCCCCCCCCCCCCCCACTCCTCCCCAGGACCCCCCCCAACCCCATACCTGACACCAGCCGGCAGATCCAGCCGGCTCCGCTTGCGAGGCGGTGGGAGCTGGGCGCCGCCGTTCAAACTGGTGGAGGTGATGGCGGTGCCCCCCCCTTCGCCGCCGCCGCCGCCGCCTCCCCCCCCGCCGTTCTCCAAAAGTCGGGGATGATTTTCCGAAGGGGATCTTATCCCTTTGGATGGAGAGCGAATCCAGAACGGGCATCGTCCCCCATCCGACTTCGGTTCCTCCGGTAAAGTCCGAGAAGATACGGGCTGCTCCGGAGAAGGGGGAGCCGGCGGCGGAGGGGGCTCGGAAGGTTGCGGTGAAACGGGGACGGTTTTTGGGGTGGCCTCGGAACCCCCCGGGGGACGCGGAGAAGACGGGGGGGTCTCGCCGGGTTCTAAAGGTAACGTTTCGATTTCTAAGACGAAAAGCTCGGGCGCCGGGCTCCAGCCGGGTGTTTCCTTCATCAGCGGCGGCGGCGGCGGCGGTGCCTCCTCTTCCTCGCCCGGCGGCGGTCGCGGTGTTACCGGCGCCGTATCCTCGGCCGGCGACGAGCGTGGTGGCGGGCTCTGTTCGGCATCGCCTGGAGTTTTGGGGGGGGGGGGGGGGAACACACAGAGAGAGAAAAAATGGGGGGGGGGGGCCATGGGGGGGCTTTAGAGGGGTGACGTCCCCGTCCCCACCGGCGCGGCGTTACCCACCCTGGGCGGGGGCCGCCTCGCTGCCTTCCTCGCCGCGCTCGGCCTCCTCCTCCTCCTCCTCCTCCTTGGCTTTGCCCTGGTTGACATCGGCCTCGGAGGAGTCCTCTTCCTCCTCCTCTTCCTCCTCCTCTTCCTCCGAGTCCTCCTCCTCCTCCTCCGATTCTTCCTCCTCCTCCTCCTCCTCTTCCTCCCGGCTCTTCCCCGCGCCTCCCTCCTGCCTCTGCGGGATTGAGGGTCTCAGGGTGGGTTTGTCCTCGTCCCCGTCCCCGTCCCAGTCCCCCCTCACCTCGGCCGGGGGTGCTGGGGGTGACGGGGGACCCCCGGAGGGTGCTGGGGGGGTTCCCTGTTGCCGGGCCGCCCGCTTGCGCCCGCGCTCTTCCTCCTCGCTCTCGTCCTGCAGTTGGGCGTAGTGGGAGATGACGTCGTCCAGCCGGGTCAGGGCCACCGTCCGGTTCTTCCGTAGACGTTTGGCCAGCTCGGGGTCCATCAGGGCCGGATCCGTCCCTGGGGGTGGCGGAGGAAGGGGAGTGGGGTGTCAGGGGGGGGCGGCGGCAGATGGTTGACCCCCCCCCTCCGATCCGGCCTCTGAGCTCCGGCACCCTTCACCAGCTCCAGCACCCTTCCAGGAGCTCCACCAGCTCCACCACCCTTCCAAGAGCTCCATCATCTTTCCAAGAGCTCCACCACCCTTCCAAGAGCTCTACCAGCTCCACCACCCTTCCAGAACCTCCGGCACCCTTCCAGGAGCTCCATCATCTTTCCAAGAGCTCCATCATCCTTCCAGGAGCTCCACCAGCTCCAGCACCCTTCCAGGAGCTCCACCAGCTCCACCACCCTTCCAGGAGCTCCATCATCTTTCCAAGAGCTCCACCACCCTTCCAGGAGTTCCACCAGCTCCACCACCCTTCCAGGGGCTCCATCATCTTTCCAAGAGCTCCACCACCCTTCCAGGAGCTCCAGCACCCTTCCAAGAGCTCTACGAGTTCCACCACCCTTCCAGGAGCTCCAGCACCCCTCCAGGAGCTCCATCATCTTTCCAAGAGCTCCATCATCCTTCCAGGAGCTCTACCAGCTCCAGCACCCTTCCAGGAGCTCCACCAGCTCCACCACCCTTCCAAGAGCTCCATCATCTTTCCAAGAGCTCCAGCACCCTTCCAGGAGCTCCGGCACCCTTCCAGGAGCTCTACCAGCTCCACCACCCTTCCAGGAGCTCCACCACCCTTCCAGGAGCTCCACCAGCTCCAGCACCCTTCCAGGAGCTCCAGCACCGTTCTAGGAGCTCCACCAGCTCCATCACCCTTCCAGGAGCTCCATCATCTTTCCAAGAGCTCCAGCACCCTTCCAGGAGCTCCGGCACCCTTCCAGGAGCTCTACCAGCTCCGGCACCCTTCCAGGAGCTCCACCAGCTCCACCACCCTTCCAGGAGCTCCAGCACCGTTCCAGGAGCTCCACCAGCTCCAGCACCCTTCCAGGAGCTCCATCATCTTTCCAAGAGCTCCATCATCCTTCCAGGAGCTCTACCAGCTCCAGCACCCTTCCAGGAGCTCCACCAGCTCTCCAGGAGCTTCACCGCTCCTCCACGAGCTCCACCACCCCTTCAGAAGCTCCACCAGCCCCAGCACCCTTCCAGGAGCTCCATCATCTTTCCAAGAGCTCCATCATCTTTCCAAAAGCTCCATCATCCTTCTAGAAGCTCTACCAGCTCCATCACCCTTCCAGGAGCTCCACCAGTCCTCCAGAAGCTTCACCGCTCCTTCACGAGCTCCACCACCCCTTCAGAAGCTCCACCAGCTCCATCATCCTCCAGGAGCTCCATCATCCTTCCAGGAGCTCCACCAGCTCTCCAGGAGCTTCACCACTCCTCCATGAGCTCCACCACCCCTTCAGAAGCTCCACCAGCTCCATCACCCTTCCAGGAGCTCCATCACCCTTCCAGGAGCTCCATCACCCTTCCAGGAGCTCCACTGCTCCTCCATGAGCTCCACTGCTCTTCCATGAGCTCCACCACCCTCCACCAGCTCCACCATCCCTCTAAGAGCTCCAGCACCCCTTGAGCACCCTCCACCAGCTCCATCAGACCCCCATGAGCTCCACTGCCCCTCTACAACCTCCATTACTGCTCCATGAGCTCCATCGCCCCCCCGTGAGCTCCATCACCCCTCTGCCAGCTCCATTTGTTCTCTACAAGGTCCATCATCCTCCACCAGCTCCAGCACCCACCTACAAGCTCTATGACTCCTCCGCTGCCTCCGTTACCCCTCTATGAGCTCCACCACTCCCTCCGCCAGCTCCAGCACCACCCCATCAGCTCCGTCACCCTTCCATGAGCTCCACCACGCCCCCACGAGCTTTAGCACCCATCCACCACCTCCATCACCCAACTGTGAGCTCCATCACCTCCCCTATGAGCTCCACCACCATGCCATGAGCTTCACCACTCCTCCACCAGCTCCATCACCTCCCCCATGAACTCCATCACCCCTCCACCAGCTCCATCACTCCGCCAGGAGCTCCATCACCCCTTCACCAGCTCCACCACCCATTTTTTCAGCTCCACCACCCCCTCCATGAGCTCCACCACCCCCCTACGAGCTCCACCACCCCCTCCATGAGCTCCATCACCTCCCTACGAGCTCCACCACCCCCTCCACAAGCTCCACCACCTCCCTACGAGCTCCACCACCCCTCCACGAGCTCCACCACCTCCCTATGACCTCCACCACCTCCCTATGAGCTCCACCACCCCCTCCACGAGCTCCACCACCTCCCTATAACCTCCACCACCTCCCTACGAGCTCCACCACCCCC
Source organism: Sarcoramphus papa (assembly GCA_037962945.1). NCBI lineage: Eukaryota > Metazoa > Chordata > Aves > Accipitriformes > Cathartidae > Sarcoramphus > Sarcoramphus papa. Next base: position 118,351 of record CM075619.1, on the reverse strand, counting down.
TCCACGAGCTCCACCACCTCCCTATGAACTCCACCACCCCCTTACGAGCTCCACCACTCCCTCCATGAGCTCCACCACCTCCCTACAAGCTCCACCACCCCCTTACGAGCTCCATCACTCCCTCCATGAGCTCCACCACCTCCCTACGAGATCCACCCCCCCCCACGAGCTCCACCACCTCCCTATGAGCTCCATCATCCCCCTACGGGCTCCACCACCCCCTCCATGAGCTCCACCACCCCCTCCATGAGCTCCACCACCTCCCTACGACCTCCACCACCTCCCTACGAGCTCCACCACCCCCTCCATGAGCTCCACCACCCTCTCCATGAGCTCCACCACCTCCCTACGAGCTCTACCACCTCCCTACGAGCTCTACCCCCCCATGAGCTCCACCACCCCCGTACGAGCTCCACCACCCCCTCCACGAGCTCCACCACCCCCCTACGAGCTCCACCACCCCCTCCATGAGCTCCACCACCCCTCCATGAGCTCCACCACCTCCATACGAGCTCCACCACCCCCTCCATGAGCTCCACCACCTCCCTACGACCTCCACCACCTCCCTACGAGCTCCACCACCCCCTCCACGAGCTCCACCACCTCCCTATGAACTCCACCACCCCCTTACGAGCTCCACCACCCCCTCCATGAGCTCCACCACCTCCCTACAAGCTCCACCACCCCCTTACGAGCTCCATCACTCCCTCCATGAGCTCCACCACCTCCCTATGAGATCCACCACCCCCCTACGAGCTCCACCACCTCCCTATGAGCTCCATCATCCCCCTACGAGCTCCACCACCCCCTCCATGAGCTCCACCACCTCCCTACGACCTCCACCACCTCCCTACGAGCTCCACCACCCCCTCCACGAGCTCCACCACCCTCTCCATGAGCTCCACCACCTCCCTACGAGCTCTACCACCTCCCTACGAGCTCTACCCCCCGCCATGAGCTCCACCACCCCCTTACGAGCTCCACCACCCCCTCCATGAGCTCCACCACCTCCCTACAAGCTCCACCACCCCCTTACGAGCTCCATCACTCCCTCCATGAGCTCCACCACCTCCCTACGAGTTCCACCACCCCCTTACGAGCTCCATCACCCCCTCCATGAGCTCCATCACCTCCCTACGAGCTCCACCACCCCCTCCATGAGCTCCACCACCTCCCTACGAGTTCCACCACCCCCTTACGAGCTCCACCACCTCCCTACGAGTTCCACCACCCCCCTACGAGCTCCACCACCCCCTCCATGAGCTCCGCCACCCCCTCCATGAGCTCCGCCACCCCCTCACCCGGCCGATACTGATCCGTCAGGTGGCTGCCGAAGTTGTAGACCAGATCGAGGTGACGTCGTTCCTGGAGGCGGTTGCCAACCTCCCGGAAAGCGTCCTGAGCCATGCTCTCCATCTGGCGTCGAGCCAAACCCAAACTGTGGCGGGCGCTGGCTTTTTGGATGACCTTGAGGATGTCGGTGTAGTCGGGAAAAGCCTCGGGGCGGTTGATGAAGCGTTCGATGCGACGGTTGACCTCGGGGTAGCGGGTGCCGCGGTACTGGATGCGTTGCTCGATGACGCGTCCCGTCAAGCTGCTGCATTGCTTGAGTTGGCAAAGGCGCTCGAAGATCCGCATCATTTTCCGCTTGAGCCGGCTCTCCTGCAGGTACGTCGAGTCCTCGCTATCCAACTCGGCCAAATCCAACTCCCGTTCCTGCAGCCGTCGGATCTCGCCCATGTAGACGCGGAGGAGGTTCTCCAAATAACGGATCTGCCGTTTGGAACCGCCGGGAGGGCGAGAAGAACCCGGAGCGGGCGAGGCGGGGGGCTGCGGCGAGGCCGGGGGTTGCGGCGGGGAGGGCGAAGCGGGGACGGGGGGAGCGGAGGCGAGGGGGAGCTTGCGACGTAGGGTGTGGGCTTTGAGGACGGTGCAGAGCTCGTTGATGTAGACGTAGACTTTGTTACGACGCGTCCGGACTCGGCTCAGGCAGCGGCTGAGGACGTTGCGGAGTTCGGCCGAGGCCAAAAAATCCGGGCTGGCTTTTTGGTGACGGCCGGAGAGAAAGGGGATCACCTCGGGGTGCTCCTCCGTCAGGTGGGTGCAGAGCTCCAGGAACTGCGGGGCAGGGGGGGGGGGGCACGGAAAGAGGGGTGAGGGGAGCGGGAACGGGATGGAGACCCCGAGGTGGCACGGGGACAGCCTGGGGGGGGGACAGGGAGGTGATGGAGGGGACGTGGAGACACCCAAGGGGGACGTAAGAGGTGATGGAGGGGGGACAGGGACACCCAAAGGGGATGGAGACCCTGAGGTGGCATGGGGACAGCCATGGGGGGGACATAAGAGGTGATGGAGGGCACATGGAGACACCCAAGGGTGACATAAGAGGTGATGGACAGGGGACAGGGACACCCAAAGGGGACGGAGACCCCGAGGTGGCATGGGGACACCCTGGGGGGGACAGGGAGGTGATGGAGGGGAGATGGAGACACCCAAGGGTGACGTAAGAGGTGACAGAAAGGGGACAGGGACACCCAAGGGTGACGTAAGAGGTGATGGAGGGGGGACAGGGACACCCAAAGGGGATGGAGACCCTGAGGTGGCATGGGGACACCCTGGGGGGGACAGGGAGGTGATGGAGGGGAGATGGAGACACCCAAGGGTGACGTAAGAGGTGACGGAGAGGGGACAGGGACACCCAAGGGTGACGTAAGAGGTGACAGAAGGGGAACACGGACACCCAAGAGTGACATAAGAGGTGATGGAGGGGGGACAGGGACACCCAAGGGGACACAGAGGTGATGGAGGGGGGACAGGGACACCCAAGGGGGACGGAGACCCCAAGGTGGCATAGGGACAGCCAAGGGGGGGACAGGAAGGTGATGGAGGGGAGATGGAGACACCCAAGGGGGACATAAGAGGTGACAGAGAGGGGACAGGGACACCCAAGGGGACACAGAGGTGATGGACGGGGTACAGGGACACCCAAGGGTGACATAAGAGGTGACGGAGAGGGGACAGGGACACCCAAAGGGGACGGAGACCCCAAGGTGGCATGGGGACACCCTGGGGGGGACAGGGAGGTGATGGAGGGGACATGGAGACACCCAAGGGGGACGTAAGAGGTGACGGAGGGGGAACAGGGACACCCAAGGGGGACAGAGACCCCGAGGTGGCATGGGGACACCCTGGGGGGGACAGGGAGATGATGGAGGGAAAATGGAGACACTCAAGGGAGATGTAAGAGGTGACGGAGAGGGGACAGCGACACCCAAGGGGGACATAAGAGGTGATGGAGGGGGAACAGGGACACCCAAGGGGGACAGAGACCCCGAGGTGGCATGGGGACAGCCATGGGGGGGACATAAGAGGTGATGGAGGGCACATGGAGACACCCAAGGGGGACGTAAGAGGTGATGGAGGGGGGACAGGGACACCCAAGGGGACACAGAGGTGATGGACGGGGTACAGGGACACCCAAGGGTGACATAAGAGGTGACGGAGAGAGGACAGGGACACCCAAAGGGGACGGAGACCCCAAGGTGGCATGGGGACAGCCTGGGGGGGACAGGGAGGTGATGGAGGGGACGTGGAGACACCCAAGGGGGACGTAAGAGGTGACAGAAAGGGGACAGGGACACCCAAGGGGACACAGAGGTGACGGAGGGGGAACAGGGACACCCAAGGGGGACAGAGACCCCGAGGTGGCACGGGGACACCCTGGGGGGGACAGGGAGGTGATGGAGGGGAGATGGAGACACTCAAGGGAGATGTAAGAGGTGACGGAGAGGGGACAGGGACACCCAAGGGTGACGTAAGAGGTGACAGAAGGGGGACACGGACACCCAAGAGTGACATAAGAGGTGATGGAGGGGGGACAGGGACACCCAAGGGGGACGGAGACCCTGAGGTGGCATGGGGACACCCTGGGGGGGACAGGGAAATGATAGAGAGGAGATGGAGACACTCAAGGGGGACATAAGAGGTGACAGAGAGGGGACAGGGACACCCAAGGGGACACAGAGGTGATGGAGGGGGTACAGGGACACCCAAGGGTGACATAAGAGGTGACGGAGAGGGGACAGGGACACCCAAAGGGGACGGAGACCCCAAGGTGGCATGGGGACACCCTGGGGGGGACAGGGAAGTGATGGAGGGGACATGGAGACACCCAAGGGGGACGTAAGCTGTGACGGAGAGGGGACAGGGACACCCAAGGGAACAGAGAGGTGACAGAGGGGGACAGGGGCACCCAAGGGTGACGTAAGAGGTCATGGAGGGGGGACAGGGACACCCAGGGGGGACAGGGAGGTGACGGAGGGGGGACAGGGAGACGCGGAGAGGAGGCGGAGACGCCAAGGTGACGCGGAGACGTCGAAGGGGGACAGAGACTCCGAGGGGACGCGGGGAGACAAGGGGGGACAGAAACACGGGTGACACGGAGACAGGGGGTGACACGGAGACTCCGAGGTGACATGGAGACATGGGGTGACACGGAGACATGGGGTGACACGGAGACTCCGAGGTGACATGGAGATGGGGGGTGACACGGAAACGGGGGGGACACGGAGACTCCGAGGTGACACAGGGACATGGGGTGACATGGAGATGGGGGGTGACACGGAGACTCCGAGGTGACACGGGGACGGGGGGGACACGGAGACTCTGAGGTGACACGGGGACATGGGGTGACACGGAGATGGGGAGTGACACGGAGACTCCGAGGTGACACGGGGACGGGGGGGACGTGGAGATGGGGGGTGACATGGAGACTCTGAGGTGACACGGAGACATGGGGTGACACAGAGACTCCGAGGTGACACGGGGATGGGGGGGACACGGAGATGGGGGGGACACGGAGACTCCGAGGTGACACAGAGACGGGGGTGACACGGAGACTCTGAGGTGACACGGAAACGGAGGGGACATGTGGACGGGGGGTGACATGGAGACTCTGAGGTGACACAGAGACATGGGGTGACACGGAGACTCCGAGGTGACGCACGGATGGGGGGGACACGGAGACAGGGGGTGACACGGAGATGGGGGATGACATGGAGACTCCGAGGCGACACGGAGACATGGGGTGACACGGAGACATGGGGTGACACGGAGACTCCGAGGTGACACGGAGACTCCGAGGTGACATGGGGACGGGGGGTGACACGGAGACAGGGGGTGACACGGAGACGGGGGGTGACACGGAGACGGGGGGGCCACAGGGACGGGGGGGTGATACGGAGACACCAACAGGTGACAAAGACACCGAGGCGACACGGAGACTCCCAGGTGACATCAAGACCCGAGGTGACACGGAGACCGACGTCCCCAGGGGATGTCCCCCCACCCACCCCAACCCCTCTCCCAAGGGGGGATGAGGAAAGCGGGACCCATTTTGGGGGCCCCCCCCCCCCCCCCAACCCAGAGAGGGGCGAGGGTGACACCAAAGGGTGACACCCCCCAGGGAAGGGGACACCCCCCAAAGGAGGGGACACCCCCTGAGGAGGGGACACCCCCCGAGGAGGGGACCCCGCGTCTCACCTCGCCGAAGAGCCGCTCGTTTTCCGCCTTGTAGCTGCCCCCCGTTTTCCCGCCGCTTTGGGGGGGCCCCGGGCTGCTTGGGGGTCCCCCATTGGGTTGAGGGGGTTCGGGGGGGGCCGCGGAGGTGCTGGGGGGGGGACGGGGACACTCGGGGACCCCCTCGTCCTCGTCATCCAGCACGATGATGCCGCCGGGTTGGGGGGTCGCCATGGCCGGGGGGGGGGGGAATTCAGGGGTGCGGGGGCATCCCAAGATGGGGGGACCCCCCCCCCCCCCCCTCCCCGCCCCGAGCACGGGCGGCCTCACAGGGGGCTGCTGGGGGGGGGGGGGGTGGGGGGGGTGGAAAAAGGGGGGGGTCAGCACCCCGGGGCTCACCTGAACCCCAAAACTCACCTGTACCCCCCCCCAAGCTCCCGTTCCCCCGGGCTCTGCGCCCCAAGACTCGCTCTGCACCCCAACACTCACCCGCACCCCGCAGCCCCCACCCCCCCACCGGCCTCTGCACCCCAAGACTCACCCGCACCCCAACATTTGCCCTCTCCCCCACCCGCTGCACCCCAAGATTTGCCCTGCACCCCAGCCTCTGCACCCCAATATTCCCCGGCCTCCCTCGCCCCCCCTTCCCCTGGCCTCTGCACCCCAACACTCACCCGCACCCCCTGACCTCTGCACCCCAACGTTCACCCTCTCCCCCACCCGCTGCACCCCAAGATTTGCCGTGCACCCCAAGCTCTGCACCCCAATATTCCCCGGCCTCCCTCGCCCCCGTTCCCCCAGTCTCTGCACCCCAATAGTCACTGTGTACCCCAGCCTCTGCACCCCAACACTCACCCGCACCCCCTGACCTCTGCACCCCAACATTCACCCTCTTCCCCACCCGCTGCACCCCAAGATTATCCCTGCACCCCAGCCTCTGCACCCCAATATTCCCCGGCCTCCCTGGCCCCCCTTCCCCCAGCCTCTGCACCCCCAAGACTCACCCGCACCCCCTGACCTCTGCACCCCCACATTCGCCCTCTTCCCCACCCGCTGCACCCCAAGATTTGCCCTGCACCCCAAGCTCTGCACCCCAATATTCCCCGGCCTCCCTCGCCCCCCTTTCCCCTGGGCTCTGCACCCGAACAATCACCCGCACCCCCTGACCTCTGCACCCCCACATTCGCCCTCTCCCCCACCCGCTGCACCCCAAGATTTGCCCTGCACCCCAAGCTCTGCACCCCAATATTCCCTGGCTTCCCTGGCCCCCCTTGCCCCCGGGCTCTGCACCCCAAGACTCACCCTCACCCCCCGGGCTCTGCACCCCAACATTCACCCTCTCCCCCACCCGCTGCACCCCAAGATTTGCCATGCACCCCAAGCTCTGCACCCCAATATTCCCCGGCCTCCCTCGCCCCCCTTCCCCCGGGCTCTGCACCCCAAGACTCACCCGCACCCCCTGACCTCTGCACCCCAAGACTCACCCTCACCCCCTGGGCTCTGCACCCCCACATTCACCCTCTCCCCACCCGCTGCACCCCAACACCCACCTCCCCCCCACCCCCCCCCCCCTCTGCACCCCAAGACTCACCCGCACCCCCCCATTTACCCTCCCTCCCAGCCTCAGCACCCCAAGACTCGCCTGCCCCCCCCCCCAGCCCCCCCCTCCCCCGCTTCTGCACCCCAATACCCCCCTCCCCCCCCTGCACCCGCCCCCCCCTCCCCCGCCCCCCCCCCCCCCCGGTGTCGCCCCCCCCCCCCCCCCAATTCCCGGGGTCCCTCCCCCTCCCGTAACCACACCCCCCCCCCCCCACCTTCCGGGGTCCCCCCCCCTTCCAGGCCCGGTGCCCCCCGTACCCCCCAACTCCGGCCGCCCCCGCCCCTACCGGTCGCTCCCCTACCCCCCCCCCCCCCCCCCCCCCCCCCGTTTCCCGGCTCCGGCCCCGCCCGCCGCCACGCCCCGCCCCTCACCCGCCGCGCCCCGCCCCGCCCGCCGCTCACCCGCCTCCTCGGCCCGTTCCGGCGCCCGAGCGCCGCCAACACCGAACGGCCGCCGCCGCCGCGGAATGCGCAGGACCGGAAGTTGGGTCCGGCCGGGCCGGGGGAAGCGGGCGCCGCCATGACACCGTACAAGGAAGGGTGGGAAAAGGCGGGGTTGAGGCGGGGCGGCCAATCAGCGCGCCGCTTCTCATCCGGGGTCTGGGCGGCGGCGCCGCCATGTTGGCGCACGGCGTGAGAGCGGGGGCGGCCGGCGGCGGCGGCCCCTGGGTGCCGCCATTTTCCCGCCACGGGAGCACGTCACCACCCCCCCCCCCATAGACACACCGCCCACAACCCGGGAGGGAGGAGGGGAAGCGGGGCGGGGGGGGAGGGGAGAAGGCCGGGCCCGGTACCGGTCCATAAGCACCGTCCCCGCCGCGGAGGGCGAACGGCGACCGGCCCGGAGCAGGCAGCATTGCGCAGGCGCGCAGGCGAACGAGAAGATGGCGCCGGCGGGTGTTTGCTACGCATGCGCGGCGCTACGGCGGCCGGGAAGGGCTCACGAGTCACCGACCGCCCTTTTAAATGGGGGCGCTGGCGCATGCGCAGTGCGGCGCGAGGCGGTCGTGAGGGAGAAGCCGCCATTACGCGACCCGAAGCCAACGGCTCCGGGCCCGGGGATGGCTGACGGAAAGCCGGGGATAGCTGACGGGAACCCGGGGAACCGAGGCTGGAGCAGTCCCCGGGGCTCTCTTCAGCTTCGTGTGGCCCCCGGTGGTGGGGCCTGAGGTGGATGCGAGGCGCAGAGAGGCGGTTCCAGCCCCGTCCCAGGAGGCCTGAGGGAGCGGAGAGGAACCTGAGCCCGTTATCTGGTACGGAATCCACAATCCCGGGGCTCGAGGGCGAATTATTAATCGTAATTAATGTTATATTGATCAAATTAGGGCAGCACGGGGCGCCAGGGGGTACGGCTTGATGCCAGCGGTTCCCCTCTGGAAGTTACCCGCAATTCCCTAAACACCCTCCCCCAATTCACAGGGAAAAATGAGGGGGAAAAAGGAAGGGGAGGTGCTCAAGTTGGGGGAAAAATAAAGTAAAATGGATAACGGAGACGAAAAAGCACCGTATTTAATGAATTTATTAATATAAATAACCGTGATACTGTGGAGCGACAAAAAAAAGGATGAAAACGTCATTTATTAGGTATATACGCATGTATGAGGATGTATTTATGTATATATTTACTGATACATTCTTTTTTCCCCCTATAATCCAGATTTTGAGGCCGAAAGCGGAGAAATCCTGACGGGTTTTGGGGTCGTTTGCGGCGATTCGGTGAGGAAACGGTGCTCGTCGCGCCTTGATTAAAGGCGACGGGTCCTCGGCGTAAGAGGTTATAAACGTAATAAATAAAAGAGCGCGGGTGGGTGTAAACCACACCTTGATAGGGATTTTCAAAGCGAAACAACCCCCAAAATCGCTTGGTTTTGAGGGAAAATCCGAGGTATCTTTATCAGGGCGTGCAATTGCGGCTCCGACTCCGCCGTCCTCCCACCTCAAGTTTAAAATATACGAGTTAAATATTGCCGGTTTCCACCCAAAATGGGAAGGTCGGAGGCGAGGGGTGACCCAAAACTGCCAGAATTTATATTAGCGCTTTTATTTTTTTGTTTTTGTGACGTTTTTGTTTAAATTTTACTAATTTTTACCTGTATCGAAACCCGATTGCGAGGTTTATTAGGAAGCTATAGGGGTTGAGGTCGCACTTTTGAGGCGCCGATCCTTTCCGCCTCCATGATTTACTGATCAAAGCATCGAATTCTTAAAAAAACCCCAAAAAAGCCCATGTTTACGCGCCGCTATAGGTGCCGGTGGGCTTATGGGGGGTAGACGTGCGAAGGGAGCTGAAATGGGGTGGGTTTATTCCCGTTTTAACCCAATTTTAACGGTAAATCGTTAATTTTGATGGTAGAAGTGAAAATTATCGTGCCACGATAAAATTACTGATTTTTCAGGCCCCTATACGACCCCAGCCCCACACATCCTATAGAGCCCTGCCCCTATATGCCCCCAGCCGTGCAGCACTACAGCTGCCTCATACTCCCTATAGGGCCCTGTCCCTATACGCCCCCAGCCCTGCCCTCCCTATAGGGCCCTGCCCCCCATAGGGGCCCTGCCCCTATATGCCCCCAGCCCCGCCCTCCCTATAGGGGCTTGTCCCTATATGACCCCAGCCCCGCACTCCCTATAGGGCCCTGCCCCTATACATCCCCACCCCACAGCACTACAGCTGCCTCACACTCCCTATAGCACCCTGTTCCTATACAACCCCAGCGCCACACACCCTATAGCGCCCTGCCCCTATACGACCCCAGCCCCACACGCCATATAGGGCCCTGCCCACCCTATAGGGCCCTGCCCCTATACATCCCCACCCCACAGCACTACAGCTACCCCACACACCCTATAGTGCCCTGCCCCTATACGACCCCAGCCCTGCACGCCCTGTAGGGCTTTGCCCCTATACATCCCTGCCCCTATACGTCCCCACCCCGCAGCACTATAGCTGCCCCACACTTGCTATAGGGCCCTGCCCCTATACGACCCCAGCCCCATACACCCTATAGGGCCCTGCCCCTATACATCCCCAGCCCCACATGCCTTATAGGGCCCTGACCATACATACCCTGCCCTATAGCTCACAGGCACACTACAATTCTCTGCCCTTATACATCATCTATAGTATCAACCCCCCTATAGCCCCGCCCCCACGGCCTCTCGGGGGGCGGGGCCGCTGCACCTTTAAGGCCCCGCCCATCTCCCGACCCAGCACGCCGCACGGCGCATGCGCCCAGCGTGGGCGTGCCTCCTTGCGGCCGCCGTAGCGCTGCGCATGCGCGGCTGCCTCCCCCGCCGGCGCCATCTTGGCGGCCGGTGGCTGCTCGCAGAGACGGCGCTGCCGCGGCCCCCCCCCCCCCCCCCCGCCCCTCCCCTCTCGCGGACCGGAAGTGCGCCCGCACAAGCGCCGCCATGCTGCCGTACAACACGCAGCCAATCAGCGCGCGGCATCCCAGCGCAGGCTCCCCGGTGGGCTCCGCCATTTTCCCCTCAAGGACATGTGACCGCCAGCAACCAATCAGCCCGGCCACAGGGGACTCTTTATTGGGGGTGTATAAAAACAGCGCGGAGGGGGGGCGGGACCTGGGGGGGGCTACTTCCGGTTGGCCTGGGCTGTGCCCACCACAGCACTCGTTGACCTGGGGGGGGGGGGGGGGGGGGGGGGGAGGGAGCCCCGGACCCCCCCAAACCCCCCAAGGGTTCCCCCAAACCACCCCCCCCAAACCCTACCCCTGTCCCCCCCCAAACACCCCCTACCCAGCCCCCAAATCTACCCCCTGTCCCCCCAAACCTCACCCCCCGCGACCCCCCCCCAAACGATCCACTCCTCAAACTGCCCCCCCCCAAATCATCCCCCTGGCCCCCCAAATTTCCCCATGTACCCCCAAAACTGTCCCCCCCTCCCTCTACACCATCCTCCATCCCCCCAAATACTCCCTGTCCCCCCCAAACCGTCTCACCCTCTCCAAATTTCCATCTCCCCCTTCCCAAAGCCCCCCCAAAACCAACAACCCCCCCCCCAAAAAAACCCCTGCCTCCCCCCCAAACCTGCCCACCCCCCCAAAAAAAACCTGCCCCCCCCCCAAACCCCCCCACCTTGCTGGCGAAGCGCAGGGAATTGAGAGACTCGGCAAAGTTCTCCTCCAAGGGCGAGATGTTCACGAACATCAACCTTAAGGGGGGGGGGGGACACACACACGGACACACGTGTCACTGAGAGCCCCCCCAAAACCTTCCCAGGCCCCCCCAAAACCCCTCCCAGCCCCCCAAAAAAACCCCCTCATCACTCACATCTTGGCGGAACCCCCCAGGGAGTTCTGCAGCAGATAGGTCAGCTTGCTGTTACGATAAGGAACGTGGGGCTCCTGCGGGACCCCAGGGGTTAAGGGTTGGGGGGGCTCTGAGGAACCCCCCCCCCCCCCAAACCCCTAGGGCCCCCCCAAACCCTTAGAGGACCCCCCCAAACCTTGTTAGAGAGGGCCATGATCACCAGCCCCAGGGTAGAGAGGCTGGCGTTGATGGCCTGCGTCTCCCGCAGCCGTTCCCCCCGTGACAGCGACTTGTCCAGCCGCTCGCTGCCCGCCAGGTCCACCAGGCTCAGCACCGCTGCGGAGGGAGGGGGAACAGAGAGAGAGGGGGGGGGGGGGGTCACCCCAAAACTGGATCACCCCCAGAATGCTCACTTCAAACCTCTGGCCCCAAAAATGGCGGCTCCCCCCCCCCCCCCCCCCCAACCCTCTGGCCCCAAAAAGAGAGGAACTCATAAAATGCTCAGTCTAAAGTAGTGACCCCCAAATCCACAGCACCCAAAAAGGGGGGGCCCCCCTGAATCACCCCAAAAATGGAGGCTCTGAAAAGGGGCCCCCCCCCCAAAAAGGATTGCCCCAAAACTGGCCCCCCCCCCCCAAAAGGAGTCACCCAAAACTGGGGCCCCCGAAAAGTCGCCCCAAAAAGTCACCCCAAAACTGTGGCCCCAAAAGGAGTCACCCCAAAACCACGGGCTCTGAGTCGCCCCAAAACCAGGGTCCCTGAAAAGGGGGCCCCAAAGGGAGTCACCCCCAACCCATGGTCTTGAAAAGGGGCCCCCCCCAAAAGGAGTCACCCCAAAACTGGGGGCCCCAAAAAGAGTTGCCCAAAAAGAGTCGCCCCAAAAAGAGTCACCCCAAAAGGAGTCACCCCAAAAGGAGTCACCCCAAAACTGTGGCCCCAAAACGAGTTGCCCCGAAACCAGGGGCTCTGAAAGGAGTCACCCGAAACCGGGGCGTCCCTGAAAAGGGGGCCCTGAAAGGAGTCACCCCCAACCCATGGTCTTGAAAAGGGGGCTCCCCAAAAGGAGTCACCCCAAAACTGGGGGCCCTGAAAACAGTCGCCCCAAAAAGTCGCCCCAAAACTGTGGCCCCAAAAGGAGTCACCCCAAAACCAGGGGCTCTGAAAGGAGTCACCCCAAAACCAGGGTCCCTCAAAAAAGGGGGCCCTGAAAGGAGTCACCCCAAACCCGTGACCCTGAAAGGAGTTGCCCCAAAACTGGGGGCTCTGAAAGGAGTCACCCCAAAACCGTGGCCCCAAAGAGGGGGCCCCCGAAAGGAGTCACCCCAAAACTGTGGCCCTGAAAAGAGTCACCCCAAAACCAGGGGCTCTGAAAGGAGCCACCCCCAACTAGTGGCCCCAAAAAGGGGCCCCGAAAGGTCACCCCAAAACCGGGGGCCCCGAAAGGAGGGTCCTGAAAGGAGTCACCCCAAAACCAGGGTCCCAAAAAGAGGGTCCTGAAAGGAGTCACCCCAAAACTGGGGGCCCCGAAAGGAGCGTCCTGAAAGGAGTCACCCCAAAACTGGGGGCCCCGAAAGGAGGGTCCTGAAAGGAGTCACCCCAAACCAGAGTCCCCAAAAGGGGCTTGTCCCAAAAGGGGGACCCCAAAACACTCACCCCAAACCGGGGACCCCCAAAACAGGTGCCCCCCCCCCCCCCCACC
>CM075619.1:60254-105067 GCA_037962945.1 Sarcoramphus papa | reverse complement strand
GTCGACGACGGCGGCCTCCTGGTACTGCCCGAACGCCTCCGCCTTCGCCGCCGTCTGCGCCGCTTCCGCCCGCGCCCGGGCGGCCACCGCCGCCGCCCGCGCCGCCCCCGTCACCTGCGCGGCACGCCGGGGTTCCCCGGATGCCTGGGTCCCCGTTCCCCCCCCCCCACCCTAGGGCTCTGACGCCCCTCACCCCCCCCCCGGATGCCTGGGTCCCCCACACGTAGGGACCCCCAGAGGCTTTTGCTCCACCTCGTAGGGTCCCCCCACCCAAATACCTGGGTCCCCCAGATGCCTGGGTCCCCCGTCACCCCCCCACCCGGACACCCAGGTCCCTGTCACCCCCCCTGCCCAGATGCTGGGGTCCCCTGGACGCCTGGGTCCCCTGTCACCCCCCACCCGGACGCTGGGGTCCCCTGGATGCCTGGGTCCCCCGTCACCCCCCAACCCGGACGCCCATGTCCCCTGTCACCCCCCCCCCCCCCAGATGCTGGGGTCCCCTGGATGCCTGGGTACCCTGTCACTCCCCAACCTGGACGCTGGGGTCCCCCAGACGCCTGGGTCCCCTGTCACCCCCCTACCCGGACACCCAGGTCCCCTGTCACCCCCCCACCCGGACGCTGGGGTCCCCCGGATGCCTGGGTCCCCTGTCACCCCCCCACCCGGACACCCAGGTCCCCTGTCACCCCCCCTGCCCAGATGCTGGGGTCCCCTGGACGCCTGGGTCCCCTGTCACCCCCCACCCGGACGCTGGGGTCCCCTGGATGCCTGGGTCCCCCGTCACCCCCCAACCCGGACGCCCATGTCCCCTGTCACCCCCCCCCCCCCCAGATGCTGGGGTCCCCTGGATGCCTGGGTACCCTGTCACTCCCCAACCTGGACGCTGGGGTCCCCCAGACGCCTGGGTCCCCTGTCACCCCCCTACCCGGACACCCAGGTCCCCTGTCACCCCCCCACCCGGACGCTGGGGTCCCCCGGATGCCTGGGTCCCCTGTCACCCCCCCACCCGGACACCCAGGTCCCCTGTCACCCCCCCTGCCCAGATGCTGGGGTCCCCTGCATGCCTGGGTCCCCTGTCACTCCCCCTACCCAGATGCTGGGGTCCCCTGGATGCCTGGGTCCCCCCTCACCCCCCAACCTGGACGCCCATGTCCCCTGTCACCCCCACCCCCCCCCAGATGCTGGGGTCCCCTGGATGCCTGGGTCCCCTGTCACCCCCCAACCTGGACGCTGGGGTCCCCCAGACGCCTGGGTCCCCTGTCACCCCCCTACCCGGACACCCAGGTCCCCTGTCACCCCCCCCACCCGGACGCTGGGGTCCCCCGGATGCCTGGGTCCCCTGTCACCCCCCCACCCGGACACCCAGGTCCCCTGTCACCCCCCCTGCCCAGATGCTGGGGTCCCCTGCATGCCTGGGTCCCCTGTCACTCCCCCTACCCAGATGCTGGGGTCCCCTGGATGCCTGGGTCCCCCCTCACCCCCCAACCTGGACGCCCATGTCCCCTGTCACCCCCACCCCCCCCCAGATGCTGGGGTCCCCTGGATGCCTGGGTACCCTGTCACCCCCCAACCTGGACGCTGGGGTCCCCCAGACGCCTGGGTCCCCTGTCACCCCCCTACCCGGACACCCAGGTCCCCTGTCACCCCCCCCCACCCGGACGCTGGGGTCCCCCGGACACCCATGTCCCCTGTCACCCCCCCTACCCAGATGCTGGGGTCCCCCGGATGCCCGGGTCCCCCCCGGGTCCCCTGTCACCCCCCCCACCCGGACGCCTGGGTCCCCTGTCACCCCCTCGCCCAGACACCGGGGTCCCCCCAGACTCACCCTCATGGCCTCGGCCTCAGCCTCCGCCTGCATCATCATCTGGGACCTGTGGAGGGGCGGGGCTTGAAAGGGGGTGGAGCTTTGAGATGGGAGGGGCTTTGGGAAGGGGTGGGGTCTTCCAGTAAGGATGGGCTTAGAAGGGTGGGGCTTCCCACCGAGGGTGTGGCCAAGGTGATATCCAGGAGTATCTGGTCATGGGGGTGTGGCCTGGTGGAAGGGGGCGTGGCTCTTCTAGAGGGGGCGTGGCCTCCCTTCAAAAAGCCATGGTTTGCCTTAAAAGGGGCATGGCCACAACACGAACCTACCTCATGGGGGTGTGGCCTACAAGGGGGCAGAGCCCCTTTTTAAAGGGCCAGTCTCCCCTTAAATGGGCCATGACTTTAGTGTGGTAGGGTCCACCAATATGGGGGTGTGGCTTGCTGGAAGGGGGCGAGGCTCCCTTCAAAAGGGCACCACCTCCCTTAAGAAGAGCACAACTTCAGCGTGGTGGGGCCCAGCCAGTAGGAGCACAGTGCCCCTTTAAAGTACATAGCTTCCCTTAAAGGGGGCATGGCTTCACCCAAGGTGGTGGGACCCACCAAGGTGTGGGGGGTGTGTGGCTTGCTAGACTGGGGCGGGGCTCCACCTTTAAAAGGGGCATAGCTTCCCTTAAAGGGGGCATGGCTTCACACAAGGCGGTGGGACCCACCGGGAAGGGCCAGGGCTCACCGCTGGGCCTCGGCCAGGCGCTCAAGGCGGTAGCGCTCGGCCTCGGCGGGTTTGCGGACGGTGGCCTCCAGCTCACGCTCACGGCGGCCGATCTCGTGCTCCTGCAGCTGCGCCTGCTGCGCCCGCTCCACCACCAGCACCTGCGCCCGCTGCTCCTCGATCTGCTGCTTCGTCCTCGCCACCTGCGCCCGCGGCACCCCTCAGCCCCGCGACGGCACCCAGGTGGGCTGGGGGGGGGGGGGGGGGGGCGACCCTGGCATCCAGGGGTGGGGGGATGACACCCAGGTGGTTGGTAGAAATTGGCACCCCAAGGGACCCAAGTGTTAGGGGGGACCCAGGTGTTTTGGGGGGAGCCAAGGTGCTGGGGAGACCCAGGCATCGGGGGACCTGAGTGTCTGGGGGGGACACCCAGGGGTCTGGTGGGGGGTGGGGGTAGGACCCAAGCATCCCAGGGGACCCAGGTCTTAAGGGAGGACCCAAGTGTTAGGGGGGACCCCAGGAGCTGGAGGATGCAGGTGTCCTGGGGGACTCAGGCACTCTGGGGGTGTCCTGGAGAGGGAACCTAAGTGTCCAAAACCAAGTTAAGGAGAGACCCAAGTGTGTGGGGGGGTCTCAGGTGGCCCAGGAGGGGTCCCAAACATCCCAGGGAGGAGACCCAAGCACCCGGGGTGGGGGGGGATGACGGGGGACACCCAGGCATCTGGGGGGACACCCAGGTGTCTGGCATACCTGCAGCTGGTAGGCCAGGTCGGCCTGGGCCTTGCGGGCGCTGACGGCGGCGTCGCACAGCGCCTGCTGTACCTGGAAGTCGCGCTGGGCCTGCGCCATCGCCGTCTCGCTCAGCAGCTGCGCCGAGACCTGCTCCTGGCGCGCCCGTGCCTCCTGCGGGGACACGGGGACATGGGGGACACTGGGGTGCATGGGGACAAGGAGGGACATAGAGGGACAGGGGGACACTGGGAGATTGGGGGGGGGGGCATGGGGACACCGTGGGGACAGCAGGGGATGCTGGGGGCGGGGGCATGGGGACACCGTCGACTGGAGAGGTGTGGGGACATTGGGGGACATAGGGGAACACTGCAGGATGGGGGGGACACTAGGGACAACGGGGACATAGGAACACCGGGGACAGGGGGATATTAGCAAACCATGGGCAGGGGGACGTTGAGGGGGACACATGAGGACACTGGGGGTTGGGGTGACACGGGGGGGGACACAGGGAGACCAGGGGACCCTGGGGACATTGAAGGGGGACATGGAGACATATGGGGACCTTGGAGACAACCTGGTGACATCGGGGGTCCACGGGGCAGGGGACACTGGCACACTGCAGGGGATCTAGAAACCTCAGCGAGGAAATGGGGGGGACAGGGGCACATGTGGGACACGGGGAGGGGCAGGGGCCCAGGGGGAACCTGGGGTGTGACAGAGGTGACAGGCTCACACGGATGCCGGCGTCCCGCTTGGCTTCAGCCTCCCCCACGCGGGCGTCACGCTGGACCTGCGCCGTGCGGCCCTTCCCCAGCGAGTGCAGGTAGTCCTGGGGACATGCGGACGCTGTCACATCCCCTATCCCACCCCGTCCATCCCCAACCATCCCTGGCCCAGCAAGTGTTGGTGGCCCTGGGGACACTAGAGACGGCCCCATCCCTGTACGGTGGCCCCATCCCTGTCTGGATGTCCCCAGTCTCTGCACCCACCCTGGTGACCCTGTTCCTGCCCAGGAACGGTGTCCCTTGTCCCCATTCCACTGTCCCTGTTCTTCACCCGATGTCCCCATCCCCACGTCCTCGTCCCCGCACCACTGTTCCTCTATCCCTGTCCCAACGTTTCCATTCCTGCGTCTCCACTCTTTGTCCCTACGTCCCTTTTTCTGTGACCCCCATGCCTGGGTCATTGTCCCCATCCCCAGGGCCCCCTGTACCCCCATGTCCCCAGCGCCACCGACCATACTGATGTCCCCGTCCCCACCGTGTCCCCAGTGCCACTGACCACACCGATGTCTGTGTCCCCACCGTATCACCCCTCGGTGCCACTTGGACATTGTGGATGCTCTTCAGAGTGTAGCTGACCACGTTGACACCCTCGTCCCCACCGTGTCCCCTCGTGTCCCCTCTCTGTCCCCCCCCCCACCCCGCGGTGCCACCTGATCGTCGTGGATGTCCTTCAGGGTGTAGCTGACCACGCTGATCCCCATGTTGACAAGATCAGACGAGGCCACGTTGAAAACCTGTTCTGAGAACTTTTGCCGGTCCTTGTAGATCTCCTGGAGGGGCGGGCGGGGCTTAGGGTGGGTGAGGCCACAGGGGTGTGGCCTCCCAAGGGGGTGGGGTCCCAGGGGGGAGGGGGCTTCCACCCGGCAGGGGGGAAAGACAGGGAGAAGGGGGGGCTTCCGTCAAAGTGAGGCTTCCAAGAGGGCGTGGACCTTTGTAAAAAGGGCGGGGCTGACTCCAAAGGGTGTGGCTGCCCCCCCCCCCTCACCTCCACGGTCATGTGGGCCATGATGGCGCGCTGGTGGCCCTCGAGGGTCTCCAAGGCGATCTGGGCGATCTCGCTTTCCGACTTGCCCAGGAACATCTGGCAGGCGGCCGCCAGCATCTCCTTGTTCTGCCCCTGGATCTTCACCTGCGGGGCCCCCCCCACCCCAAAGGAACGCCCGGCCTCGCACACGCGCCTTGCACGCTCGCACCCGCCCCCAGGGGCCCACCGCCGCAGCGCGACCCCTTTAAGGGCTGTGGGTCTGCTATGACAAGAGGAGCTTTTTTAAGATGCTCCTTCCTTGTAGGGGTGGGACCACACCATGGCAGTGCCTTTTTAAGAGAATGCCACCTTCTCCCTGCTTCATAGGTGGTTTGGGGGGGGGGGGGGGTCCACCATGATGAGGCCCTTTTAAGATGCTGCTGCCCCTTGACGAAGCTGGGGTGGGGGGAATGACAGTGCCCTTTTAAGAGAGTGCTGGCCCTCCCCTTGCAGGGGGTCTAGAGGTGGGCCCCACCACTACAGACCCTTTTTAAGGCGATGTTGCCCCTCCCAGAGAGTGCGGGGGGGGGGTGTGGGGGGGGGTGGGTGGGTGTCTACCATGACAGGGCCGTTTTAAGGGGATTCCCCCCTCCCCCCCCCCCCCCAAGAAGCAGCACTGGGTGGGGCCCACCCCAGCACCACTTAAAAGGGGCTGTACCGGTCCCTCCTGGGGAAGGGTGGTGGCACCTGCAGGGACAAGGGGGGGGGGACACAGGGGGGGAGGTACCTGGGCGATGCCGGTGACAGAGATGGGGACGCCATGGCGGGTGTACACCTTCTCACTGCGCACGTTGAGGGTCAGGGTGTTCAGGGAGATCCTGGGGGAAAACGGGTCACCCCGGTGTCACCCTGTGTCCTCCATATTCCCTCTCGTGTCACACACACTCCCCCCCCACGTCAACCCTCATGTCGCTCCTGTGCCCGCCCCTCAGTTCCTGCATCACCCCCCGTGTCACCACATCCCCCGCCACCCTGTCCCCCCCCATGTGTCCTGTTGTCGTCCCCCCCCCACACCCCCCGGCAGCGTGTCCCCTCACCGCTGGATCTGCTGCAGACACGGCACCACCAGCACCCGCCCCCCGGCCACCATCACGGGGGGGCTGCGGCAGAAGCCTGTTGGGGACACAGAAGTAAGTGGGGACCCAGGAGTCCGGGGGGAGGGGCGGATGGGGGGGGGGGGGGGGATGGACACACGGACACCCCGACTCACCTGACACCACCATGGCCTCGTTGGGGCCACATGTGAAGAACATCTTGGCGGGGACCTGCGGAGAGACCTGAGATGAGGCCCAGGGATGCAGCAGCAGCACCACCACCACCACCACCACCCTGTGGAGAGACCTGAGATGAGGCCCAGGGATGCAGCAGCAGGAGCACCACCACTAGCAGCAGCAGCAGGAGCACCACCACCAGCAGCAGCAGCACCACCACCACCAGCAGCAGCAGCACCACCACCACCACCAGCAGCAGCACCACCACCACCAGCAGCAGCAGCACCACCACCACCACCAGCAGCAGCAGCACCACCACCACCACCACCAGCAGCAGCAGCAGCACCACCACCAGCAGCAGCAGCAGCACCACCACCACCAGCAGCAGCAGCAGCACCACCACCACCAGCAGCAGCAGCAGCACCACCACCACCAGCAGCAGCAGCACCACCACCACCACCACCACCAGCAGCAGCACCACCACCACCACCAGCAGCAGCACCACCACCACCACCACCACCAGCACCACCACCACCAGCAGCAGCACCACCACCAGCAGCAGCACCACCACCACCACCACCACCACCACCACCACCACCACCACCACCAGCACCACCACCACCACCACCACCACCACCACCTCCTCTCCCACCCTCCCCGTCCTCCTCCTCCTCCTCGTACCCCCCTCCCCTCAGCCGCTCGGTTCCTCCAGCTCCGGGCGCGGCTCCACCCGCCGCGGAACCGCCACGATCCCGGCAGCCCCCGCGTGCGGCGACCTCCCCACCCTTTCTCCCCGCTCTCCCTGTTCCGCCCGGCCACCCGTGACGTCACGAGCTCCTCGCCGTCCCATTGGCCGCGCCGCAAGGGCGGGAAGGTGAAGGAGGGGGGGGTGTGTGGCCCGCGGCGCTGTGAGGGGAGAGGGACGGCCTCTGCCGCCATCTTGGGGCTGAGGCGTTGTCGCCGTGTCGGGCGGGGAGTGAGGCTGGGCTGGGGTTCCCCGCGGTGCCGCCCACGGCTCGGAGCCGGCCCCGGTGAGTCGGGGCAGGCAATGAACGGAGTGTTCGGGTCCGGCACCGCTGGGCTGGGGAGGGGTGAAACGTCTGGAGACACCTCCCGGTGCTTGGGGGTATTATTGTAGGGTCTCCTGGGGGATGTGCACAAACACTTGCAGAGGCGTCCCTGGTGCTGGGAGGGGGGATGTTACTCTAGGGGGCTTGGGGGCACTTCACCCCCACGTGTACAGTTACAATTTCCGCCAAATATATTAGCGAAAACAGCCGCGTTTTAATGTCATTTCACCCACATCTGCAGCTCCCCCAGGGTCGTGTCAAGAGCTTTGGGGTGACTCGGTGCTTCGAAACACGGTCTTGCAGCTGGGTGCTGTTCATCTGCGTCTCCAGAAATGCAAGCGGAACCGGTGCCCCCTCCACCACGTTCCCCCTGCTGCGGCTCTGCGCCGGGTTGGTCTCGCTCCCGCCAGCGCCTCAGGGTTGGTTGCAGCAGAACAAGGTACAGATTTTTGTCCCTGGGCAGGGGGTGGCCGGAGCTCATACGCACCAACGAGGAGTGGCTCGTTGGGGATGTGAAGGTCAAAGGCGACCCTGGGCTGCGGTGATCGTGAGATGGTGGAGCTCAGGATCGTGAGGACGAGGAGGGTGAAAAGCAAGGTCACAACCCTGGACTTCAGGAGACCACTTTGACTTCCTCAGAGATCTGCTTGGAAGAATCCTGCGGGATAAGGTCCTGGAGGGAACGGCATTACCAAAATGGATTTGCCTGCGTTTTTCTTCTCTTCTAAGTCATGCGTGGGTATCGGGAAGAAGGCAGCAGAAGTACAGACTAGCTAAAACCCCCGGTTGGGTTTGGTTTGTTCTCACAGCAAACCCACTTGTGAAGGCGAAGTCACTTTTGGTCAAGTTCTCTTGTGCAGGTCTTTGAAGCCATTTTTACCTTATAGCTTTTTCTTGTGTAATAAGGGAGGGCCCAAGAAAACTGGTTTATGTTCACAGATGACCTCCTCCAAGCGTGCCCAGGTGGCCAAGAAGGCCAAGAGCATCCTGGCTTGTATCAGAAATAGCGTGGCCAACAGGACTAGGGCAGTGATTGTCCCCCTGTACTCGGCCCTGGTGAGGCCGCACCTTGAATACTGTGTTCGGTTTTGGGCCCCTCGCTACAAGAAAGACGCTGAGGTGCTGGAGCACGTCGAAAGAAGAGCAACGAAGCTGGTGAAAGGTCTGGAGAACAAGTCCTATGAGGAGCGGCTGAGGGAACTGGAGTTGTTTAGCCTGGAGAAAAGGAGGCTGAGGGGAGACCTCATTGCTCTCTACAACGACCTGAAAGGAGGCTGTAGGGAGGTGGGGGTCAGTCTCTTTTCCCAAGTAACAAGGGACGAGAGGAAACGGCCTCAAGTTGTGCCAGGGGAGGTTTAGACTGGATATTAGGAAAAACGTCTTCACCGAAAGGGTTGTCAAGCATTGGATCAGGCTGCCTAGCTTGAGTCCTCATCCCTGGAGGTATTGAAAAGACGTGTAGAGGTGTCCCTTAGGGACATGGTTTAGTGGTGGACTTGGCAGTAGTGTTAGGTTTATGGTTGGACTCGATCTTAAAAGTCTTTTCCGACCTAAATGATTTTGTGATTCTAAGCTCAAGAGAGGTCCAACCCAACGAGCGGGAGGTCAGGCAGCAATGCCAGGAGGGCTGCATGGATGGACGAAGAGCTATTGGCCAAATTCAAACCCAAAAGGGAGCATACAGATGGGTAGCCTGGAAGGAACCCAGAGACACTGTCTGAGCATCCAGGGATGAGGTCATGAAAACCAAAGCCTAACGAATTGAACCTGGCGAGTGACGTCAAAGACACCAAGAAGAGCTTCTGTAAGGACATGGTGAGGAAAGGAAGACCAGGGAAAGTGCGACCCCACTGCTGAATGGGACAGGGGACCTGGTGACAGTGGACATGGGAAAGGCTGAGGCACCGAATGCCTTCATTGCTTCCGCCACGATCAGCAGGAGCAGCCGTCAGGAGTCCCAGGGCTGGAGCAAGACGGGTGTCCCCTGGGTGGGAGAGGGTCAGCTCAGGGAATGCTTCAGCCAACTGGATGCATCGAGGTCCACAGGCCCTGACGGGGTGCACCCCTGGGTGCTGAGCGAGCTGGCTGATGGCATCGTGAGGCTCCTGTTGGTCATCTCTGACTGATGGGCTCAATTGTCTCCCTGGAGAGCCAAGATGTCCCCAAGTCCCTGCTGGGGCCAGCGGCCGCAGGAGGGGTCCCCTTGGCAATGGCTTCTGGCAGAGAGCACCCCGAAATCTTGAAGGAGGCCCCGGGCTCTCTCCTGGGGTCGTTCTCTTGGCGCATCTCAATTTCCTCTGGACCCACTGAGCACGAGGGTGTCAGGGACACTGGGAAGGAGGGGCAGCGGGAGCAGGATGACCGGTACGAGGGACAGCGGGAACGAGGGGCAGCGGGAGCAGGATGACCGGTACGAGGGACAGCGGGAACGAGGGGCAGCGGGAGCAGGATGACCGGTACGAGGGACAGCGGGAACGAGGGGCAGCGGGAGCAGGATGACCGGTACGAGGGACAGCGGGAACGAGGGGCAGCGGGAGCAGGATGACCGGTATGAGGGACAGCGGGAACGAGGGGCAGTGGGAGCAGGATGACCGGTACGAGGGACAGCGGGAACGAGGGGCAGCGGGAGCAGGATGACCGGCACGATGGACAGCAGGAATGAGGGGCAGCAGGAGCAGGATGACTGGTAGGAAAGACAGCGGGAATGAGGGGCAGCGGGAGCAGGATGACAGGCGTGAGGGACAGTGGCAACGAGGGGCAGCAGGAGCAGGATGACTGGTACGAGGGACTGCGGGAACGAGGGGCAGCAGGAGCAGGATGACCGGTAGGAGGGACAGCGGGAACGAGGGCCAGCAGGAGCAGGATGACCTGTACGAGGGACACGGGGAATGAGGGACACTGGGTGCCAAACCAGCCCCTGGGGAGCCATGGGGTGCCAGATGCCTGGGTCCCCCCCTGGGGCAGACAGGACGCCGGGGTCCTGGTGTGCCTCGTGGGGAGTGGACAAGACCGGGGCCCGGGGGGGGTGTCTGGGGCTGTGGGGGGGCCCAGTGGGATCTCCGGGCTGGGGGGACACAGGCGGAGCGTGGGTGTGGGGGGGGTCTCGGGCCCTGAGGAGGGGGCCGGGGGGGCTGAGGGGTGGGCTGCCCCGTGGGGGGTCAGGGGCCGAGGGTCCCGGGGTTGGCAGCGTCCCGGGCGTTCCCGGGGATCCCCTGTCCGCGCCCCCCCCCTTCCCCCGCCCCCCGCGCTGCCTTCGGCGCTTTCGCTTTCGCTTCTCCCAACCTGCGGAGACGGGATCTGCCCGGCGCCTGATGACGTCCGAGGAGGCTCGGGTTGCCATTGGCGAGTGGGCGGTGTCGCCGCCAATCGCGAGGAGGGGCGGGGCTTGAGCGGGGGCGTGGGACGAGGCGAGGCGAGGCGGGTCAGTTAGGGTGCGGGGCCGGAGCGGAGCGGAGCAGCGCGATGGAGGCGGGCCGGGCGCTGGGGCTGCTGCTGCTGCTGCTGGGGGTCCCCGACTGGGCGGCGAGCGGTGAGCTTGGGCGGGGACCCGGGAGCCCCCCTGGGCACCGGGACCCCCCCGGATCCCCTTTCCCGGGCACCAGGACCCCCCCCCCCCTTGCCTCCCCTTGATCCCCGGCCACCGGTGCCCCACTCCTGGGCACCGGGCCCCCCCTAGACCCCCCCCCTTCTCTTGTCACCGGGAACCGTCCAGGCACTGGGAGCCCTTTGACCCCCCCTTTCCGACCCCCCCGGTCCGTCTCCCCGGGCACCGGGAACACCCACCCCCCCGGGTCCCCCTTGCCGGGACGGCCCCCGGACCCCCCATTCCTGGGAACCAGGACACCTCCCCCCCCGACCTCGGCCCCCCTTCCTGGTCCCCCGGAGCCTCCCCTGGATCTGCTTTCCTTGACACCGGAGCCCCTCTGGACCCCCCTTCCCGGGCATGCCGGGTCCCCCATGCCCCGGACCCCCCTTTCCTTGACAGTGGGACCCCCCGGGCTCCCCTTCCCGGGAACCAGGACCCCCCTCCCAGACACAACTCGCTCCCCCAGCATCCTTCCGTCAGTCACATCCCCCTTGAAGCTGCCCCCCCACACACACTCCGATCTGCTCCCCTGGGATTCCCACCCAGCCTCACTGCCCACCTCTGCACCCCGGGCACCCTCACCCCTGTCTGCCCCCCAAGCCCTGCTGCCCCCCATCTCTCACTGCCCCCCGTGTCCCTGCAGAGCTCCACTCCCTGCGCTACTTCGACGTTGCGGTGTCAGAGCCCAGCCCAGGGGTGCCCCAGTTCGTATCCGTGGGATACGTGGACGGGAACCTCATCGCGCACTACGACAGCGAGACGGGGAGGATGGTGCCCCGGGTGGACTGGATGGCGGCCAACCTGGATCAGCAGTACTGGGACACCGTGACCCAGATCGGACAGAGCACTCAGCAGATCAACCGCGTGGACCTGGACACGGTGCGGCGCCGCTACAACGAGAGTGGGAGTGAGTGCTGGCTGGGCTGGGGCTCCGTGGGGCTGGGACGGGACTCCGTGGGACAGGAGAGTTCCTCCCCCCTGCTCCAAGATCCTGCCCTGCCCCACGCTACTGCCCCGGCTTGTGCCGGCCCTTCCCTGCCTGGTGTCATTGTCACAGGGCTCCCAGCCGCCCTGTCCCCCAGTGCGAGGGGGTCCCGGCTGCCCTGTCCCAGCCCCACAGTGCTTGGGATCCCCTGGCCGGATCGAGGCGGGGCTTCTGGGCACCCCAGCGCATCCTCTCCCCCTGCAGTGCCCAGGACCCCATCCCAGGCCTGGCCGCCACCTCCCAGCCCCTCACCATCCCCACGGCAGTCGAGACCCCCAGAACCAGAGGGGCTCCCGCCCCCAGTGTCCCAGCCCCTTGCCCTCCCCATGGTGCTCAGGCCCCCCATGGCACAGCCAGAGGGGCTTCCCCCACCCCATCCCATCTCCTCATCCCTCCCACGGCATTCGGGACCCCATCCCAGCCCCTCGCTGTCCCAGGGTGCCGTGGGGCTGGGTGCCAGCCCAGCCATGCCCTGGGTGCAGGGGGTCTGCATCACGGCTTTACGTGACACCCCGAGCGCTGTGGGCCCCGGGCAGGACGGTGGGCAGCTCTCCTGCCGGTGCGTGATCCCCCCCCGGGCCTCACGCAGGGCTGGGGCAGGGTCGCTGCCGGGGGGTCTGTGCCCCACTGATGGCCCAGGGCTGCAGCAGCCCCTCAGCCCCATTTCCCTGGTTGTGTTTCAGGGGCTCAGACGCTGCAGCGCATGTACGGCTGTGATCTCCTGGAGGACGGTAGCACCAGGGGGTATTTGCAGGACGCCTGCGACGGGAGGGACTTCATCGCCTTCGACATGGACATGAGGACGTTCACCGCGGCGGACGCGGCAGCGCAAATCACCAAGAGGAAGTGGGAGGCAGACGGGACTGTCGCTGAGCAGGTGAGGCACTACCTGGAGAACACCTGCATCGAGTGGCTGAAGAAATACGTGAGCTACGGGCGGGCCACGCTGGAGAGGAAAGGTGAGGGCGAGACGGGGAGCCTGGGGACCGGCTGCTGCGGGTGCGTGTGCCGGCCCTCACCGCCACCCCCTCCCCAGAGCCCCCCATGGTCCGAGTGTCGGGGAAGGAGGCCCACGGGGTCCTGACCTTGTACTGCCGCGCTTACGGCTTCTACCCACGGGCCATCACCGTCAGCTGGCTGAAGGACGGCGAGGTCAGGGACCAGGAGACCGAGCGGGGCAGCATCGCGCCCAACAGCGACGGCACCTACTACACCTGGGCCTCCATCGAGGCCCGCCCAGAGGAGAAGGACAAGTACCGGTGCCGTGTGGAGCACGCCAGCCTGCCCGAGCCCGGCCTCTTCACGTGGGGTGAGCCCGGTGGTCTTGGGCACGTGGAGCAGTGGGCTGGGGTGGTTCCCCTTCCCCTCCTCACGGGCCTGCTCTCCCCCAGAGACGGAGTCCAAGCTGTTCACCATCCTGGTGGCGGTGGCTGTTGCCGTCCTGGTGGTCATCGCCATTGTCGCTGGATTTGCCTTCTGGAAGTACAACTCGGGTAAAGCACCAGGGCCGGCGAGGCAGAGGGGTGTGGGAGGACGGCAGGGCCTCGGGGGCCAGGAGGGGCTGTGGGCATGAGCCTGGGGAGCCCCCGAGGCTGGCGGCGAAGCGCAGTGGATGCTGATGCCTCTTTCTCTCTGCAGAGACGAAGAAGAAGAAGGACTACGACCCAGCGCCAGGTGAGTACCAGCAGCAGGTCCGGCTCCAGCTGCCACCCAGTGCCGGGGCGGTTTCGTGGCTCCCGTTTTTGGGCGCTGCGGGCATTTCCCGATTTGCCGTCCTCCCTGTGCTGCCCCTCTTTAAAGCCCCATAGCGGGGGCATATGGAAGAGGTTGTGCCTCGCCTCCGGTGCTTGTGGCACCACCCACAGCCGGAGCAACACAGGGCTGCGAGAGGGGAGCACCGAGACCCCCAGAGCAGAGGGTTGGGGACGGGGAGGTGGCCCTGGGTGACACTGTCTCTTTCTCTCATCCCTGTAGTGATCACCGCCTAACTGCTCCACGAGGGGCCGGCACGTGGCTGGATGCGGCCCCCTGCCCTCTCACCGGCTGGGTGCAGAGAGGTGCCGGAGGAGGCTGGGAGCTGCCTGCAGAGAGAGCTTGTCACGCTGCGCCTGCCCACCCCCGGCTACGGTGGTGGCTCTTCTGGCTGGGTGAACTTCCTATTTTCCGATACTTTTAAAATTGAGCACTGCAATTATTACCTTTTTTTTTTTTTTTTTTAAATTTTGAGGTTGTAACTGATTTCTTCTGCATGTGTACCTCTCCTAGCGCGTACAATAAATGCTGGTTCCCACCCTACGGCTGGCTGTGCCTCCTCTCCCGATGCCTGGGCTGCTCTCGCAGCCTTGGGTCGAGGGCTGTGCTGGTTTTCGTTGGGATAGAGTTGATTTTCCTCACAGCAGCCCAGCGTGGTGCAGTGTTTAGGATTTATGACCAAAACAGTGTTGGTAACGCAGCGATGGATCTGAACCGTGTTGGCACAGCATCAATGCCACCTCAGTTTCTCACTCAGCTCCCCTGACAAATAGAGGGGTGTTGCGCAAGATGTTGCGAGGGGACACAACCAAGCAGATGACGCAAACTAACGAGAGCTATTCCAGGCCGTATCATGTCGTACGCGACGATACAAAGGGAAAAGGCGGGGTTGAGGGGGACTGGCCAGCTTTTCCTCGTGAATTAGCTGGGTATTGGTGCCCCTGTGGTGGAGATGGTGAGCTCTGAGGCCACGCAGATGGGCGCTGAGAAGGTCTCTTGCTCTGAAGCCACACAAGCAGGCACTGAGTTTCCAGTTTCAAGCCATGGCCCTTGTCCTGTCACTATGGGCCTTGGTAAAAAGTCTCTCTCCATCTTTCTTCCTTTGAGGGAAGCTGCAGAAGTTAAAGCCACCCGGCTGGCCCTAGAGATTGCTGCCTGAGCAACGCGGCCAGCGCTCTGTCTCTGTACTGACTCGTTGACGGTGGCCAATGCCCTGGGGGCGGGGGGTGGCTACAGCGATGATCGCAGAGGTAAACCCCTCTGGGCTGCTGCATTACGGCAGCAGGACCTTACTGCCCGGGTAGAGCTCCATCATGTAGATGTCCGAGAGCCATGCCCTGGAAGAACATCAACGCAAGGAGCAAGTAGACGAGGTGGCTAAAATTGGAGCGGTTCAGGTAGACCTGGACTGGGAATGATGTCGTGAGCTGTTCACAGCTCAGTGGGCCCGTGGGACAGGCGGGGGGAGAGATGTCTCTCCTATGGGTGGGCTCGTGATGGAGGGGTGGACCCACCCTGACCACTGCAGCCATCGCACAGGTCCTTCATCGATGTGAACGATGCGCCGGAATCAAGCGAGTGAAGCCTCTGTGGTATAAAGGATGGTGGCTGTGATATCACGAGGTGGACACCAGCAGATTAATTATATCACACCGAGGCCAGCGCCACGCGCTTCCCGTGGTGGCACTGACAACCGGAGGGCAAGCGCATGGCTTCAGCACCTGAGACTCCGCAGCCAGGCAGGGCTGCTCCCCCTGGCCCCCGCGCCCCAGGTGGTTCCGCTGTGAAGCAATTCCGCTTTATTTCGTACAAGTTTCCGTCCCAATGGGAGCAGCCCCCTCCTCCTGCCCACCCACCGGGGCAGGAGCCGGCTGCCGCTCCCCACAGTCCATTCCCAGGGTCTCTGGACGTCCCACGCCGGTAGAGCGCTGCAGCAGGTGGCTGTAGGGCCCACGGCGGCTCCGCAGCTCGGCGGGCGTCCCCGTCTCGACCACGGCGCCGCGTTCCAGCACCACGACGCGGTCGGCCGCCTCCAGCATCCGTGGGCAGTGGGTGATGAGCAGCACCGTCCGGGCCCCCCAGCTCCGCACCCACTGTTGCGGCTGTGGGAGATGCCGGCACCCATCAGCACCCACTGTGGGGCTGGAACCCCCCCCTACCCCGGCACCTTCCGCCACTCACAGCTGCCTCGCCCTCCCCGTTCAAGGCACTGGTGGCTTCGTCGAGGATGAGGACGGTGGGTCGCCGTACCAGGGCCCGGGCGATGGCGATGCGCTGCTTCTCCCCCACTGAAAGCTGCCCCCCTTTCTCCCCTACATCTGCAGGATGAAAGGCCGGGGGGGTGAGCTGGACCCCGGCGCCTGGGGGCCCCCCTCCGCCAGCCCCCGAGCACTCACCGGTGTCGAAACCCTGGTCCAACGCTGAGATGAAGTCCAGGGCACCGGCGGCGGCAGCGGCCGCCCTCACCTCCTCCTCCCCACAGCCCTCCAGCCCGAAGGTGATGTTGTCTCGGATGGTGCCGGAAAAAAGCACGGGCTCCTGCCCCACCAACACCACCTGCCCCCAGGCGCAGGCTGAGACCAGGCACCGCTCGGCACAGTTGTGCTGCCCGCCTGCCTGCTGCTGCCCTCACCTGGCGGTGCAGATACCGGTGCTCGTAGTCACGCAGCGGCACCCCATCCAGCAGCACCTCCCCAGCCCCGGGCTCGTAGAATCGCTCCAGCAGCCCCGCGCAGGTGCTTTTCCCACTGCCGTTGAGTCCCGCCAATGCCGTCACCTCACCAGGGCGCAGCTCGAAGGAGACGTCCTGGGGTGGGGGGCAGATGCGGTGGCGGTGGTGGGTGCTCAGGGACACCCCCGTCCCCTCCTTGGGGACCCCTGAGACCCCTGGCTCTACCTGCAGGATGAGGCGCTCGGGGCGTGCGGGGTAGGCAAAGGAGACGTGCTGGAAGGCGACGTGGCCCCGCAGCGTGGCAGGTGCCCGTGGGCCCCCGCTGTCCCCGGAGGGCTCCTGGTCCAGGTACTCCAAGATCTTGCGACCCGCTGCCGCTTTGCTCAACAAGTCACCGTGGCCGAACACCAGTGCCTGCGTGGGGCAGAGGTGCTGGCACCAGGGATGGGGACAGACGGACATGGTGGGGGGGGACACGCGTTGCATGGTCTCACCTGCACGTGGTGGCCAACTTTAGCCTGGTAGAGGAGGAAGGTGATGAGGCTGCCGGCGGTGATGATCCCCTCACGGAGCTGCTGATGCCCGTGGCAGAGCACCAGCACCTGCACGGCCAGCTGCAGTGCCTGCAGGGATGGGAGTCAGCGGGTGGGGTGGAGGGGGGCAGAACAGGGGTGCCCGGACGCCAGGGTCCCTCCTGCGCCCGTCTCACCCGCCGGATGAGAATGAAGAGTGCCCACTCCACGTCCATCCGGTCCTTCAGCCCCAGCATCTCAGCCACTGCCCGGCTGTGGCGGCGCTCCTCCTCCTCCTCCCCGGCGAAGGTCCGTACCGTCTCAATGGAGGAGACGGCCTCCTGCACCACCGCCGCCGTGTTGGCCGTGGCGTCCAGCATGGCTCGCTGCAGCACCTGGGCGGGGGCGGCCGGATTCAGCACCCGTGGGATGGCAATGGGACATCCCCACTGGCCTGGCCCTGCCCATCACCTCCCCACCAGCTCCAAACCTCTGTCCACCTACCCCAGCATCCCCACCCCACTGTCCCCATCTCTGTTGACCCCATCCTGTCCCCACTGACCCCCTCCCTGCCATCCCCACCACAGTCCCCACCACAGTCCCCACCGTCCCCACCAGCATGTCCCCATCCCACTCCCACCATCCCCCCCAGTCCCCACTGCCCCACTCCCACCATCCCCCCCAGTCCCCTCTGCCCCCATCCCATCCCCACTGTCCCATCCTGTCCTCCCTGTCCCCATGCCAGTCCCCCCATCCCCGTCCTGCCACCATCCTGTCCCCACCATCCCATCCCTTGTTCCCTGCCCCATCCAGTCCCCCCTGTCCCCATTCCAGTCCCCCCCCATCCCCACCACCTCATCCCAACCCCATCCTACCATCCCATCCTGTTTCCCTGTTCTCAACCCACCATCTTAACCCCACCACTCCCATTATCCCATCCCCACCGTCCCCATCCTGCCACCCTGTCCCCACCGTCCCATCCTGTCACCACCATTCCCATTCCCGCCATCCCATTCCTCTGGTCCCCATCCCCTCCTCACCATCCCCATCCCATCCCCCTGGTTCCCATCCAACCATCCCATCCCCACCATCCCATCCCATCCCATCCCATCCCATCCCATCCCATCTCCCTGTCCTCATCCCACCATCCCATCCCATCCCCACCGTCCCATCCTGTCCCATCCCCACCCCATCCCCACCATCCTGTCCCCATCCCATCCTGTCCCCACCATCCCATCCTGTCCCCACCATCTCGTCCCCCCAGGTCCCCATCCCACCATCCCCATCCCGTCCCTACCATTCCCATTCCCACCATCCTGTCCCCATCTTGCTATCCCGTCCCATTCCCCACCATCCCCCTATTGTTCCCACTGTCCCATCCTATCCCCACCATCTCATGCTCCTGGTCCCCATCCCATCTCCACAATCCCACCCTGCCCCCACCATTCCCATTCCCACCATCCCATCCCCCTGGTCCCCATCCCACCATCCCATTCCCACTGTCCCATCCTGTCCCCACCGTCCTGTCCCATTCCTACCATCTTCCTGGTCCCCATCCTGCCATCCCATCCCCGCCATCCCATCCCCACCATCCCATCCTGTCCCCACCATTCCCATTCCCACCATCCCATCCCACCATTCCCATCTCATCCCCACTGTCCCATCCTACCCTATCCCCACCATCCCATCCCCCTGGTCCCCATCCCATGCCCACCATCCCATCCCGTCCCCACCATTCTCATTGCCACCATCTCGTCCCCCCGGTCCCCATCCCACCATCCCGTCCTCACCATCCCATCCTGTCCCCATCCTGCTATCCCATCCCATCCCACCATTCCCATTCCCACCATCCCATTCCCACTTCCATCCCGTTACCACTGTCCTGTCCCATTCCTACTATCCCATCTCCCCGGTCCCCATCCTGCCATCCCATTCCCACCATCCCATCCAGTCCCCACCATTCCCATTCCCACCATCCCATCTCCCCGATCCCCATCCTGCCATCCCATTCCCACCATCCCATCCAGTCCCCACCATTCCCATTCCCACCATCCCATCTCCCCGATCCCCATCCTGCCATCCCATTCCCACCATCCCATCCAGTCCCCACCATTCCCATTCCCACCATCCCATCTCCCCGGTCCCCATCAGCTATCCCATCCCCATTGTCCCATCCGGTCCCCATCTCACCATCCCATCCCATCCCCATTGCGACCATCCCATCTCCCTGGTCTTCATCCCACCATCCCATCCCATCCCCATTGCGACCATCCCATCTCCCTGGTCTTCATCCCACCATCCCATCCCATCTCCCCGGTCTCCTTCCCACCATCCCATTCCCACCGTCCCATCCCATCCCCACCATTCCCATTCCCCTGGTCTCCATCCTGTTCCCTCCATCCCATCCTGTCCCCACCGTCACCTGGTACCGGGCATCGTAGACCTTGCGCGCGGTGACGGTGAAGGGCACCTCCAGCAGCGCCAGCAGCGCCAGGCGGGGCGAGAGCCCAACCATGAAGCCACCCAACCCCACCACCATCCCCAAGCTTCGCAATGCCACGTTGGTGCTGCTCGGCACTGCGCAGCACAGCAAAGGCACGTCGTTGGCCAACCGGGCGGACAGTTCGGCTGTGGGGACGGCGAGGGGTCAGCGGTGGGGTTGGGGGTCCTGGGGGAGGTGGTGGGGGGTGGGGGGGGGCAGCGATGGGGACCCCCTCCTAACCTGCTGGTGTCCCTTGGAAGAAGGTCAGATCCTGGCGCACCAGGCGGGAGAAGAGCCGGTAGCGGGTCCTCAGTTTGAGCCGGGCTTCCGCCCACACGAAGAGACCTCCGCGGCAGCCGGTGAAGAGCGAGCTGGGGCGGGGCGGTGGGGGGGGGGGGGGGGGGGAGCGGATGGGACACAGAGACCGCCGTCAGCCCGGCCGTGGGGGACAGACGGACGGACGAGGGGGACACAGGGATCCCCACCTGCCCAAATCGGCGGCGAGGACCAGGCCGATGGTGAAGGCGGTGGGTCCGTCCCCGCCCCGGATGGCGTCCAGTGCTTTGCCGGTGCAATACGGCCCCGCGGTCTCACCTGGATGAACACCGGTGGGGGGCAAGGGGGGGG
Source organism: Sarcoramphus papa (assembly GCA_037962945.1). Classification (NCBI taxonomy): domain Eukaryota; kingdom Metazoa; phylum Chordata; class Aves; order Accipitriformes; family Cathartidae; genus Sarcoramphus; species Sarcoramphus papa. The sequence continues at coordinate 85,118 of CM075619.1, read as the reverse complement.
GGGGGGTCAGCGCGGAAGGCGGCAGCAACACCGGGACCCCCCCCTCCACCCCACACCCGCCATCACTTACCCAGCACGGCCAACACCAAGAAGAGGAAGGCGCCGCCGAGGACGGGCCACTCGGCCCACGCCAGCGCCAGCAGCCGCCACACGGCCACCGGTGACCCGGTGCCCACATCCCTGCCAGGTGTCGGTGCGGCCCAAGCCAGCAGTGCCGCAGCGGCCGCGCCGTGGGTCAAGGCCAACCATGCCGGCGCGGCCGTGGCCAGCAACACGGGTGCGGCACTGTATGGCACCAGGAGGCTCCGGATGGTGAGGAAGATGGCGGGGGTGAGGCTGAGCACGACGGCGGCTCCCCGGGGACCCCCCGGTGCCAGCAGCCGCCCGGCTGCGGTAAACACCAGCAAGCGCAGTCCGGCTTCTAGCCAGGCGGCTGCCAGGCCCAAGTGGGCCAGAACCGGGGCCAGCTGGGCCAGCGCTGCCAGCACCACCACATCAACCAGGAGGAGGAGGCAGGCCAGGCGGACGGCAGGGAACAGCGCCATGGCCGGGGGTGCTCACCAGTAAATACCAGTGCTCCCAGTGCAGCTCCCCTGGACGGCACTCAGCACCCTAGGAAACTCACCAGTCAATACCAGTGCTCCCAGTCCAGCCACCCACTCCCAGCCTGGATCCCCAAAACCCTGCCTGGCACCATGGGGCGCTCACCACTCAACACCAGTGCTCCCAGTCCAGCCACTCACTCCCAGCCTGGATCCCCAAGACCCTGCCTGGCACCCTGGGGCGCTCACCACTCAACACCAGTGCTCCCAGTCCAGCCACCCACTCCCAGCCTAGATCCCCAAGACCCTGCCCGGCACCATGGGGTGCTCACCAGTTAATACCAGTGCTCCCAGTCCAGCCACCCACTCCCAGCCTGGATCCGCAAGACCCTGCCCGGCACCCTGGGGCGCTCACCAGTTAATACCAGTGCTCCCAGTCCAGCCCCCTCAGCTTCCCTGGACCCCACCCGGCACCCTGGGGCTCACCCAGTGCTCCCAATATAGCCCCCCAGTAACCCCAGTGCGATCCAGACCTCTCAGCAAAGCCGCGCTGCCTTTTACTTTCGCTTCCGCCAGCCCCGCCCCCGCCTCCCCTCGCCCCGCCCCCGCCCCCTCTCGCCCCGCCCATCTCCCCACTCCACTGCCTTCGCCCTGCCGGCCCCGCCCCTCTCCCCGCCCATTCCCCCGCCCCTCCCGCCCTCTGCCCCGCCCCTGCCTCGCCCCCGCCCCTTTCCCCGCAGCGCTGGCCGCGCCAAACTGCTCCAGCTCCATCTGCCCGGTAACCGATGACGCCGCCGCCTCGGCCCAATGAGCGCCGGCCGTCCGGCTCTTGCCCCTCCCCGGCCCCCCGATCCCCCCCCCTATCCCCCAGGGACCCCCCCCCCCATCCCAGCCCCCCCCGGGGAAGGGATACGGGGGATGGGGGGTACCCCCCGATAGCGCCCGGTGCCGCCCCCCCCCCCCCCCCCCCCCCCCCCGCCGGTGCCCGGTGCCCCCGCAGCGATGCCCGGTGCCCCCCCCCTCCCGCCCCGCCGCTCCCCGGGGCCTGTCCCCGGTGCCCGGGGCTGGGCCACGCGCAGCCGCCGCCGGTTCCGCCCCCGCGCTGGGTTTCGTTTTCCGAGAAACGGCGGCGGCTGCCGGGAGGGAGCAAGACCAGGAAACCGGGAAACCGGGACCGGGATCGGGACCGTGAGACCAAGACCGGGACCGGGAAACCGGGACCGTGAGACCGAGACCGGGACCGGGACCGGGAGACCGGGACCGAGACCGGTGGCCGTGAGACCGAGACCGGGACCGGGACCGGGGCCGTGAGACCGGGACCGGGACCGTGAGACCGAGACCGGGACCGTGAGACCGGGACCGGGACCGTAAAACCGGGACCGGGACCAGGACCGGGACCGACGATGGGGGCGTCCCCCGCCCGCCGCCTCCTGGCCCTGCTGAGCCCCGAGCGCCGGCACTGCGCGGTGGTGGCGGGGCTGATGGTGGCCTCGGTCCTCGGTACCGGGGGGGGGGGGACGGGGACGGGGGGGGACGGGCATGGGGGGCGGGGGAGGGGGGGGGGAGGGGGGGAGACAGACACACGGACGGGCATGGGGGAGGGGCAGCACCCAGCTTGGGGGGGAAGCTCTGAGCTATGGGGGGGGGGGGGGGGGCAGCACCCAGTTTTAGGGGGGCAGCACCCAGTGGGGGGAGGGGGGATGCTCCGAGCTTTGGGGGGGGGGGCAGCACCCAGTTTTAGGGTGGCAGCACCCAGTGGGGGGAGGGGGGATGCTCTGAGCTTTGGGGGGGGGGGGGGCAGCAGCCAGTTTTAGGGGGGCAGCACCCAGTGGGGGGAGGGGGGATGCTCTGAGCTTTGGGGGGGGGGGGCAGCAGCCAGTTTTAGGGGGGCAGCACCCAGTGGGGGGAGGGGGGATGCTCTGAGCTTTGGGGGGGGGGGGCAGCACCCAGTTTTAGGGGGGCAGCACCCAGTGGGGGGAGGGGAGGTGCTCTGAGCTTTGGGGGGGGGGGAACAGCCAGTGGGGGGAGGGGGGGTGCTCTGAGCTTTGGGGGGGGGGGTGGGCAGCACCCAATTTGGGTGGGCAGCACCCCGGGGCGGGGAGGGCAGGTGGGTGCATCACCAGCCTCTCAAGGTCACACTGTGGGGTCCCCCCCACCCTGGGAGGGGGTGACACAGACCCGGGGGGACCCCGTCACCCTGACACCATGTCCCCGTCTCCCCCCCCCCCCCCCCCCGACCCCGGCAGGGGAGGTGGCCGTCCCTTACTTCACGGGGCGCGTCACCGACTGGGTGGCCAGCGAGGATGAGGTGGCGGCCGCCTGGCCCATGGCGCTGCTGGGGCTCAGCAGGTAGGACGGTGACACCGGGGATGTCACGCGGGGTCGGGGGTGCGTGTGTGTGTGTGACACACATGTCCCCATGCTAAGCCACCCTCGTGCTGCCACCGCAGCGCCGTCACCGAATTCACCTGTGACGTCACCTACGCGGGGACGTTGAGCCGGGCGTTGGGACGTCTCCAACGGCGCGTCTTCGCCGCCGTCCTGCGACGGGATGTCACCTCCCTGCGGGTGACGGGGACTGGGGCGGTGACGGCGCGGGTGACGGGGGACGTGGAGGCCACCCACGCGGCGGTGGCCGAGGCGCTCAGCCTCTTGCTGTGGTACCTGGCGCGGGGCCTTTGTGTCCTGGTCACCATGACGTGGTTGTCACCCCGCCTGGCCTTTATCACCCTCCTGTCACTGCCCGTCCTCCTGCTGCTGCCCCGGAGCATCGGCAAGATCCAGCAGGTACCGGGGGGACACACACACGGGTCCCTTGTCCCCTCCCTGTGCCCACTGTCCCCTCCATTTGCCCACTGTCCCCTCTACATGCTTGCCATCCCCTCTACGTGCCCATCGTCCCCTCCGTATGCCCCTTGTCCCCTCTCCGTACACCCGCTGTCACCTCCCCGTGCCTGCTGTCCCCTCTACCTGCCCACCATCCCCTCCCTGCCCCCGCTGTCCCCTCCACACGCCCACTGTCCCCTCCACGCGCCCACCGTCCCCTCCCTGTCCCTGGCATCCCCTCCCTGCTCCCCCTGTCCCCCCGCCTTTGTACCCGCCAGCCCTGAGGTGACACCGCTGTCCCCAGGGGCTGTCGCGGCGGGTGCAGGAGGCGCTGGCGGGTGCCACCAAGGTGGCGGTGGAGACCTTCCAGGCCATGGCCACCGTCCGCAGCTTCGCCCACGAGGCCGGGGTGGCCGAGCGGTACCACCAGTGCCTGCGCCACGTCTACCAGCTGGAGAGGAAGGAGGCGGCCACCTACGCCACCACCGTCTGGGCCAGTGGGGTATGGGGACAGGGGACACGGTGGCATGGGAGCTGGGGGACGTGGGGATGGGATGGCACAGGGTCTGGGGGACGTGATGGCGTGGGGGCGATGGGACGTGGGGATAAGGTGGCATGGGGACGGGACACGATGGTGTGGGGGCGGTGGGACGTGGGGGTGCAGTGGCATGGGGACAGGGGACATGGGGATGTGGTGGCACGGGGATAGGGGACATGGGGATGGGGTGGCATGGGGCTGGGGGACGTGATGGCACATGGATGGGGGCATGGGGAGCCGCGGCATGGGGACAGGGGACGTGGGGATGGGGTGGCACAGGGGTGGGGGACATGGGGACGTGGTGGCATAGGGCTGGGGCACATGGGGATAGGGTGGCACAGCTCTGGGGGATGTGATGGCGTGGGGCTGGGGGACATGGGGACGCGGTGGCATGGGGCTGGGGGACATGGGGATGCGGTGGCCCAGGGCTGGGGGACATGATGGCATGGGCGCAACAAGATACGGGGACATGTGGGTGCAGTGGCATGGGGACAAGGGACATGGGGATGTGGTGGCACGGGGCTGGGGGACGTGATGGTGTGGGTGAGGCGGGACATGGGGGTACAGTGGCATGGGGACGGGGGACATGGGGCTGGGGGTCATGGGGACATGGTGGCACAGGTCTGAGGGCCATGGGGATGTGGTGGCATGGGGCTGGGGGACATGATGTCACGGGGACAGGGTTCATGGGTTTGCGGTGGCACGGGGACGGGGACGTGGATGCAGCGGTACGTGGCTAAGGGACATGATGGGGTTGGGGGACACGGAGACGTGGTCGGCAACGGGGCTGGGGGACACGGAAACGAGGTGGCACACGGCTGGGGGACATGATGACGCAGGAGTTAGGAGACACAGGGGCATGGTGGCACGTGGCTGGGGGACATGATGTGGGGACATCAGGGCACAGGGGGCACGATAGCGCAGGGGCTCTGGGGCACAGGGGCTCGGTGACATGGGGGGATGTGACATCTCTGGGACATGGGCGGAACGTGATGGCACAGGGGAGGTGATAGAGCAAGGCTGGGACCTCGGTGTCCCTGCGGAGAGGTGGCTGTGGCGAGGAGGGTGACGGGGACACCCCCGCCCCTGCGGCATCCCCCGGTGGTGACCTCCCTGCCGTGTCATCAGTTCTCGGCGCTGGCCCTGAAGTTGGGGCTCCTCTGCTACGGGGGACAGCTGGTGGCCGCGGGGACCATCACCACCGGGGACCTTGTCACCTTCCTCATCTACCAGATGCAGTTCACCGAGGCCGTGGAGGTGAGCCCGAGGGGACACCGTGTCCCTAATGTCCTCCCCACTGTGTCCTCAAGCCCATTCCCTGTGCCCTCCCCGCTGTGTCCCCGTGCCAGTCCTGGTGTGTCCCTGTGGCCACCCATGGCCCCATGCCCTCCCCACCATGTCCCTGTGTCCCCCGCTGTGTCCCCGTATCCTCCCTGCCACGACCCCACACTGGTCCCACCATGTCCTTGTGCCCTCCCATGTCCCCCCACCATGTCCCTGTGTCCTCCGTGTCCCCACACTCTCCCAGCGGTGTCCCCATGCCTGTTCCCCATGTCCCCACACTCTCCCCACCGCGTCCCCTCTGTGTCCCCAAGTCCTCCTCTCTGTATGCCCATGCCCTGCCATGTCCCCATGGCCTCCCTGCCATGTCCCTGTGTCCCCCGCTGTGTCCCCGTATCCTCCCTGCCACGTCCCCACGCTGGTCCCACCATGTCCTTGTGCCCTCCCATGTCCCCCCACCATGTCCCTGTATCATCTGTGTCCCCACACCCTCCCAGCCATGTCCCCATGCCCGTTCCCCACGTCCCCACACCCTCCCCGCCATGTCCCCTCTATGTCCCCAGGTCCTGCTCTGCTACTACCCCAACATGACCAAGGCCGTGGGCTCCTCAGAGAAGATCTTTGAGTTCCTGGACCAGGAGGAGCAGGTGGCACCTGCGGGGACGCTGGCGCCCGATGTCCTGCGGGGCCACCTCCAGCTTGAGGATGTCTGGTTCTCCTACCCCGAGCACCAAGAGCCCATCCTCAAGGTGGGCACGGGGACAGGGTGGGGGATGCGGGGACACGATGGAGGGACGTAGTGGGGAGGGCATGGGGACATGGCATGGGGACACAGAGACATGATGGGGAGGGCACGGGGACATGGACATGGTGGGGAGGGTGTGGGGACATGGTGGGGGGACAGAAGGACTTGGTGGGGACATGGCAGGGGGACACAGGGACATGGTGGGGAGGGCATGGGGACACGGAGGTAGTGGGGGGACGTGGGGACATGGTGGGGGTACATGGGGACATGGTGGGGGGAGCATGGGGACATTGCATAGGGACACAGGGACACGGAGGGGAGGGCATGGGGACATGGAGATGCTGGGGAAGGTGTGGGGACACGATAGGGGGGCAGGGGGACATGGGGACACAGTGGGGAGGGCATGGGGAGGGCCGGGGACACTGGGATAAGGGGGGGCGGGGGTGTCACCTCTGTCCCCCTTAGGGCGTGTCTCTGGAGCTGCGCCCCGGGGAGGTGCTGGCGGTGGTGGCCCCCCCGGGGGCGGGGAAGAGCACCCTGGTGTCCCTGGTCCTGCGCCTGCGCCCGCCGGGGGCTGGGCGGGTGCTGCTGGACGGTCACCCCCTCTCTGCCTACCAGCACCCCTACCTGCGCTGCCAGGTGCCACCACCACCCCATCACATGATGTCCCCAATGGGTCCCCATTGCCACCCCCATGTCACCAGCTGTCCCCAACGGGTCCCCACCGCCACCCCCCATGTCACCAGCCATCCCCACCACGGCCCCACCACCACCCCATGTCACCAGATATCCCCGCTGCGTCCCCAGACGTCCCTGCCATGTCCACGCCACGTCCCCACTGTGTCCCCACCACTTCTCCCACCATGTCCTCCGCCATGTCCCCAACCAGGCCCACCACATCCCCAACGCATCCCTGCCGTGTCCCCAACTGTCACCACCGCATCCCCAGCTGTCCCCGAGGTGTCCCTGACGCAGCCCCAGCCATGTCCCCAGCCATCCCTGCCACATCCCCACCATGTCCCTGCCGTGTCCCCAGCAGTGTCTCCAGCCGTCCCTGCTATGTCCCTCTTGTGTCCCCAGCCATCCCCACTGCGTCCCCAGCCGTCCCTGCCATGTCCCCTGCAGTGTCCCCACCCATCCCCGCCATGTCCCTGCCATGTCACTGCTGCATCCCTGCTGCGTCCTCAGCTGTCCCCTTCGTATCCTTGCCACGTCCCCTGCCACATCCCTGCCATGTCCCTGCCATGTCCCCGCCATGTCCCCTGCCACATCCCTGCCATGTCCCTCCTGTGTCCCCTGCCACATCCTTGTCACATCCCCTGCCATGTCGCCAGCCAGATCTCAGCCATGTCCCCAGCTATTCCCACCATGTCCCTGCTGCATCCCCAGCCACATCCCTGCCATGTCCCTGCCACATCCCCGCCACGTCCCTGCCACGTCCCCAGCTGTCCCCTCCGCCACAGGTGGCCGTCGTCCCCCAGGAGCCGGTGCTCTTCTCCCGCTCGCTCCATGCCAACATCGCCTACGGGCCGGGGAGCTGGAGCCGGGCGCAGGTGACGGTGGCAGCCCGCCGGGCGGGTGCCCACGCCTTCATCACCCGCCTGCCCCGGGGCTATGACACAGGTAGGAGGTGTCCCCCCCTCGCTGTCCCTGTGTCCCCGTGTCCCCCACCCTGACCCCCGTCTCACGCAGAGGTGGGCGAGCTGGGGGGGCAGCTCTCCGGGGGACAGCGGCAAGGGGTGGCCATCGCTCGTGCCCTGGTGAGGGACCCTCGTGTCCTCGTCCTCGATGAGCCCACCAGCGCCCTGGACACCGAGAGCCAGCTGCAGGTGAGAGGTGACACCCGTGTCCCCTCGGCCCCCCTGTCCAGCAGCACGCTGGTCCCTGGGGGTCCCCCAGGTCCCCTCTTTCCATTGTCCCCTGGGTTTCTGGTCCCCTGGGTGCCCTTGGTCCCCAGTTCCAGGGTCTTGTGGCTCCCTGGTCCCCATTTCTGCTGGGTCCCTCTCCCAGCAGCCCCCCGGTCCCCATGTCCCCTTGGTCTCAACTCCCAGTGTTCCCTAGGTCCCTTCTTCCTGTGTCCCCTTTGTCCCTGCCCCCCCGTGTCCCCTGGATCCCCACTCCCCATGTCCCCGTGTCCCCTTGATCCCCACATCCCCTGGCTCCCTCCTCCCCATATCCCCTTGGATCCCTGCTCCCTGTGTCCCCTGGGTCCCTGCTCCCCATGTCCCCTGTGTCCCCCTCACCCGGGGGGTCCCAACTGACGATGCCACCCACCGCAGGTGGAGCAGGAGATCTTCGGAGCCAGCGCAGCCGGGCGTGCGGTGCTGCTGGTGACGGGGCAGGTGGCCCTGGCCATGCGGGCGCAGCGGGTGGCCGTGCTGGAGGGGGGACGACTGCACGAGCTGGGGTCCCCCGGGGAGCTCCTGCGCCCCGGCAGCCGCTACTGGCGCCTGCTGCAGGGCGGGGGACAAGGGGGGACAGCGGGAGACGGGGACACAGAGAAGGAGGGTGAGGGGCAGCAGGAGCCGGGGATGGGGACACCAGGAACCGGGATGGGGACACCAAGGGATGGGGAGACCGGGAGCCAGGATGGGGACACTGGGGGCAGGGATGAGGACACCACAAACCAGGCTGGGGACACTGAAAGCCATGACAAGAGACCATGAGAGCTGTGACAGGGAGCACAGGTGCCAGACTGGGCCCGCTGCCATATCCCTGCCGCGTGATGGTGACCACGGGTGCCACCGGGTGCTAGCGGGGCTGGTGACCCGCAGGGCTGGCCGTGGGACGCGGAGTTTGAAATAAATCCCTCTGTTTATACCCAGGATGTGGGTGTTGCGTTTGTGTGGCGGGGGAGGGGCTACAGGGGTGGCTCCTGTCAGAAGGTGCTAGAAGCTTCCCCGGCTCCAAGTCGGACCCGCCGCTGGGCAAGGCCGAGCCTATCAGCGACGGTGGTAGCGCCTCTGTGATAGCATATTTAAGAAGGGGAAAAAACCATTGAGGGAGAGAGTAAAAGGGTGGAGGAAGATGGAGGAAGAAAGAGAAGAGCTACAGTGAGAAGAGCAGCAGAGGAAGAAGAAGATGGAAGAAGAAGAAGAGGAGCTCCAGTGAGGAGCGAGATGTGAGAGAAACAACCATGCAGACCCTGACGCCAGTGAAGAAGGACACGGAGGAGGTGCACCGGAGCAGAGATTCCCCTGCAGCCCATGGAGGACCCCACACCGGAGCGGGTGGCTGGGCCCGGAGAAGGCCGTGACTCTGTGGGAAAGCCCACGCTGGAGCAGTTCGTGGAGGACTGCAGCGCGTGGAAAGGACTTGAGTTGGAGAAACTCGTGGAGGGCTGAGCCCCCTGGGAGGGACCCCACGCTGGAGCAGGGGAAGAGGGTGAGGAGTCCTCCCCCTCCGAGGAGGAAGGAGCAGCAGAGACAACGTGTGATGAACTGACCGCAACCCCCACTCCCGTCCCCCTGCGCCGCTGCGGTGAGAGGAGGTAGAGGAATCAGGAGTAAAGCTGAGGCCGGGAAGAAGGGAGGGGTGGGGGGAAGGTGTGTTTCTAAGATGTGGTTCTGTTTCTCATCCCCCTACTCTGATTTGGTTGTTAACAATTTAAATTGGTTTATTTTCCCCCAAAATCGACTCCGTTTTGCCTGGGACCATAAGTGGTGAGTGATCCCTCCCTGGCCTTGTCTCGACCCACGAGCTTTTTGTTGTATTTTCTCCTCTCCATCCTGCCGGAGGGAAGAGGAGTGAGCGAGCGGCTGCGTGGTGCTTTGGTGCCGGCTGGGCTTAAACCACGACAATGTGTTGGGGGACCCCGGAGTTGGAGGGGGGGAAGGGGCTGCAGAGATAGGGGGGCCCCAAGAGAAGACAAGTGATGCACAATGCTCCCCACCCGCTGACCGATGCCCCAGCAGCGATCCGCCCCTCCCGGCCAACTCCCCCCAGTTTATATACTGGGCATGACGTTCCATGGTATGGAACATCCCTTTGGCTAGCTGGGGTCAGCTGCCCCGACCGTGCTCCCTCCCAGCTTCTTGCACACCCGCTTGCTGGCAGAGCATGGGAAACTGAAAAACCCTTGGCTTAAGATAAGCGCTACTCAGCAACAACTAAACCATCAGCGTGTTATCAACATCATTCTCACACTAAATCCAAAACACAGCACTGTGCCAGCTACTAAGAAGAGAATTAACTCTGTCCCAGCCAAAACCAGGACACCAAGGAAGCGGTGGAGTCACCATCCAGCACCTCAGTGTCTGTCTTGTAGCGAGGAGCCCAAAACTGAACACAGTATCCGAGGTGCAGCCTCACCAGGGCTGAGTACAGGGGGACGATCACTGCCCTCATCCTGCTGGCCACACCATTTCTGGCACAAGCCAGGATGCTCTTGGCCTTCTTGGCCACCTGGGCACACTGCTGGGTGATACGTCTCTGGATCTACAGCGTCCCACTGGTGCCCCTTTGGATCCTTGAAGTATCTTTCCTTCCTTGAAGCATCCTACTTTCAGGTCAACGCCAAGGACACACAGAGCCTCCGGACCGGTCGCTTCTCCCACTGGTTTCCCGTTGGGCTCCCCTCAGCTCCCAACACGGCAATTGGCATCCCCCCGTCACTCCAGAATCCCAGATGGGTCCTGGCCCCTTGTACCCTGATGCCGTCAGGTGTCACTGTGCACCGCTGTCCACCCGGGCCGTAGATTTCCATGGGGCTGATGTGCCAGGCCATCGAATCCCTCTGTCCCTTTCCTCTGCCCAGCCGGGGGCAGGACCCCCAGTCCTGATCAGAGCATTCGTTACCCGACTCCTGCAATTGCAAACCAAAACCCTTTTCACCCTGAGAGGAGCCCGCGACTCTCTTGCCCAGGCTGCGACGCAAGGACTAGCCACAGGTACGATCCTACTGCGGTCCCGTACGGTCTTTCCATGGTACTGGGCGGGAGGTTCGGCCCCACGTGGACATACGGCCTCCGGCTGAGGATCAGGAGGAGGAGAGGTGTCCTCAGCCCATCTGCTGCACCTGGGGAATTGCTCGACAGCAACCGCAGCAGCAATCTTCCTGGATGGGCCCTTCTTAGCCACTGTTTTTCCCCACAATTCTTGCCCATGGGCTTCCAGGACCAAGGTAGGTGCACCATCCCACTTCCTCGTGTCCTCCCCATGCTCATGCAGACAGAACCCTACCAGGTGACATGCAGTGTGCGCCCACGGTCCCCGATGCGTTGAGCAGGCTCCTGGTAGCCGAGATGCTGGCCTTTAGGCACAAGGAGGGAGATTCTCCACCTTCTCTTCGAGTGGCCGGACCCTGGGGAACAGTCTGTCCACAGCTGAGACAAAGACCTGCGGTGGGGAGCGGGGAACAGAGCTTCTTGAATTGCCGAATCTGGCAGACCAGTCCATGGACAGTTGGCGCCTCGACGTCCGCCCAATCCACCACGGCCGGGTTGCTGGTGCGCGTTGGTGTGCTCTGTACAAACATCCGCCATACAGACCAGGTGCACTGGATGCTATCCTGATCTTTAGGGGACCAGCATTTATTGTGCGCGCCAGGAAACGTACACATGCAGAAGAAATCAGTTACAACCGCAAAATTAAAAGAAAAAAAAAAAGGGTAATAATTGCAGTGCTCAATTTTAAAAGTATCGGAAAATAGGAAGTTCACCCAGCCAGAAGAGCCACCACCGTAGCCGGGGGTGGGCAGGCGCAGCGTGACAAGCTCTCTCTGCAGGCAGCTCCCAGCCTCCTCCGGCACCTCTCTGCGCCCAGCCGGTGAGAGGGCAGGGGGCCGCATCCAGCCACATGCCGGCCCCTCGTGGAGCGGTTAGGCGGTGATCCCTGCAGGGACGAGAGGAAGAGACAGTGTCACCCAGGGCCACCTCCCTGTCCCCAACCCTCTGCTCTGGGGGTCTTGGTGTCCCCCCTCTCGCAGCCCTGTGTTGCTCCGGCTGCGGGTCCCACAGGGGAGCACGGAGACCTGGGGCCACCCCGTCCATCCCCCCTGGTCCCACGCCGTACCTGTGGCCGAGCTGCCAGACCACAAGTCCATGCCTGCGAGAGAGAAACAGCCGTGAGCTGCCAGCCCCGTGCTCGCTACGGGCACGGTGCACGTGCCAGGAGCCAGCCTGGGAGTCACAGCCACGCTGCAGCCACTGGGAGAGGAAGATGGCACCACAAGCACCGGAGGGGAGGCACAACCTCTTCCATACATCCCCGCTATGGGGCTTTAAAGAGGGGCAGCACAGGGAGGACGGCAAATCGGGAAATGCCGCAGCGCCCAGAAACCGGAGTCACGAAACCGCCCCGGCACTGGGTGGCGGCTGGAGCCGGACCTGCCGCCGGTACTCACCTGGCGCTGGGTCGTAGTCCTTCTTCTTCTTCGTCTCTGTAGAGAGAAAGAGGCATCAGCATCCACTGCGCTTCGCCGCCAGCCTCGGGGGCTCCCCAGGCTCATGCCCACAGCCCCTCCCGGCCCCCGAGGCCCTGCCGTCCTCCCACACCCCTCTGCCTCGCCGGCCCTGGTGCTTTACCCGAGTTGTACTTCCAGAAGGCAAATCCAGCGACAATGGCGATGACCACCAGGACGGCAACAGCCACCAGCAGCACGATGCTGAACAGCTTGGACTCCGTCTCTGGGGGAGAGCAGGCCCGTGAGGAGGGGAAGGGGAACCACCCCAGCCCACTGCTCCACATGCCCAAGACCACCGGGCTCACCCCACGCAAAGAGGCCGGGCTCGGGCAGGCTGGCGTGCTCCACACGGCACCGGTACTTGTCCTTCTCCTCTGGGCGGGCCTCGATGGAGGCCCAGGTGTAGTAGGTGCCGTCGCTGTTGGGCGCGATGCTGCCCCGCTCGGTCTCCTGGTCCCTGACCTCGCCGTCCTTCAGCCAGCTGACGGTGATGGCCCGCGGGTAGAAGCCGTAAGCGCGGCAGTACAAGGTCAGGACCCCGTGGGCCTCCTTCCCCGACACTCGGACCATGGGGGGCTCTGGGGAGGGGGTGGCGGTGAGGGCCGGCACACGCACCCGCAGCAGCCGGTCCCTAGGCTCCCCGTCTTGCCCTCACCTTTCCTCTCCAGCGCGGCCCGCCCGTAGCTCACGTATTTCTTCAGCCACTCGATGCAGGTGTTCTCCAGGTAGTGCTTCCACTGCTCAGCAACAGTCCCGTCTGCCTCCCACTTCCTCTTGGTGATTTGCGCTGCCGCGTCCGCCGCGGTGAACGTCCTCGTGTCCATGTCGAAGGCGATGAAGTCCCTCCCGTCACAGGCGTCCTGCCAATACCCCCTGGTGCTACCGTCCTCCAGGAGATCACAGCCGTACATGCGCTGCAGCGTCTGAGCCCCTGAAACACGACCAGGGAAATGGGGCTGAGGGGCTGCTGCAGCCCTGGGCCATCAGTGGGGCACAGACCCCCCGGCAGCAACCCCGCCCCAGCCCTGCGTGAGGCCCGGGGGGGGATCACGCACCGGCAGGAGAGCTGCCCACCGTCCTGCCCGGGGCCCACAGCGCTCGGGGTGTCACGTAAAGCTGTGATGCAGACCCCCTGCACCCAGGGCATGGCTGGGCTGGCACCCAGCCCCACGGCACCCTGGGACAGCGAGGGGCTGGGATGGGGTCCCGAATGCCGTGGGAGGGATGAGGAGATGGGATGGGGTGGGGGAAGCCCCTCTGGCTGTGCCATGGGGGGCCTGAGCACCATGGGGAGGGCAAGGGGCTGGGACACTGGGGGCGGGAGCCCCTCTGGTTCTGGGGGTCTCGACTGCCGTGGGGGTGGTGAGGGGCTGGGAGGTGGCGGCCAGGCCTGGGATGGGGTCCTGGGCACTGCAGGGGGGGAGGATGCGCTGGGGTGCCCAGAAGCCCCGCCTCGATCCGGCCAGGGGATCCCAAGCACTGTGGGGCTGGGACAGGGCAGCCGGGACCCCCTCGCACTGGGGGACAGGGCGGCTGGGAGCCCTGTGACAATGACACCAGGCAGGGAAGGGCCGGCACAAGCCGGGGCAGTAGCGTGGGGCAGGACAGGATCTTGGAGCAGGGGGGAGGAACTCTCCTGTCCCACGGAGTCCCGTCCCAGCCCCACGGAGCCCCAGCCCAGCCAGCACTCACTCCCACTCTCGTTGTAGCGGACCCGCAGCATGTCCAGGTTCACATGGTCAAACTGCTGAGTGCTCTGTCCGATCTGGGTCTGGGTGTCCCAGTACTGCTGATCCAGGTTGGCCGCCATCCAGTCCACCCGGGGCACCGTCCTCCCCGTCTCGCTGTCGTAGCGCGAGATGAGGTTCCCATCCACGTATCCCACGGATACGAACTGGGGCACCCCCGGGCTGGGCTCCGGCACCGCAATGTGGAAGTAGCGCAGGGAGTGGAGCTCTGCAGGGACACGGGGGGTGGTGAGAGGTGGGGGGCAGCAGGGCTGGGGGGGCAGACAGGGGTGAGGGTGCCCGGGGTGCAGAGGTGGGCAGCGAGGCTGGGTGGGAATCCCAGGGGAGCAGATCGGAGTGTGTGTGGGGGGGCAGCTTCAAGGGGGATGTGACTGACGGAAGGATGCTGGGGGAGCGAGTTGTGTCTGGGAGGGGGGTCCTGGTTCCCGGGAAGGGGAGCCCGGGGGGTCCCACTGTCAAGGAAAGGGGGGTCCGGGGCATGGGGGACCCGGCATGCCCGGGAAGGGGGGTCCAGAGGGACTCCGGTGTCAAGGAAAGCAGATCCAGAGGAGGCTCCAGGGGACCAGGAAGGGGGGCCGAGGTGGGGGGGGAGGTGTCCTGGTTCCCAGGAAAGGGGGGTCCGGGGGCCGTCCCGGCAAGGGGGACCCGGGGGGGTGGATGTTCCCGGTGCCCGGGGAGACGGACCGGGGGAGTCGGAAAGGGGGGGTCAAAGGGCTCCCAGTGCCTGGACGGTTCCCGGCGACAAGAGAAGGGGGGTCTGGGGGGGGCCCGGTGCCCAGGAGTGGGGCTCAGGTGGCCGGGGATCAAGGGGAGGCAAGGGTGGGGGGGGTCCTGGTGCCCGGGAAAGGGGATCCGGGGGGGTCCCGGCGCCCAGGGGGCTCCCGGGTCCCCGCCCAAGCTCACCGCTCGCCGTCCCGCCGAGGACCCCCAGCAGCAGCCCCAGGCCCCACGCCGGGCCGAGCCCCATCGCGCTGCTCCGCTCCTTTCCGGCCCCGCACCCTAACTAACCTGCTCAAGGCCCGCCCCTCCTCGCGATTGGCGCCGACACCGCCCGCCCGCCAATGGCAGCCCGAGCCGCGTCGGGCGTCATCGGGCGCCGGGCAGATCGCGTCTCCCGCAAGTTGGGAGAAGCGAAAGCGAAAGCGCTGAAGGCAGCGCGGGGGGCGGGGGAAGGGGACCCCCCGGAAACGCCCGGGACGCCGCCAACCCCGGGACCCTCGACACCGGACCCCCCACGGGGCGGCCCAGCCCTCAGCCCCCAGCCCCCAGCCCGGACCCCTCCTCGGGGCCCGAGACCCCCCCACACCTACGCTCTGCCTGTGTCCCCCCAGCCCGGAGATCCCACTGGGCCCCCCACAGCCCCAGACACCCCCCCCGGGCATCGGTCTTGTCTCCTCCCCACGAGACACCCCAGGACCCCGGCGTCCTGTCTGCCCCAGGGGGGGACCCAGGCATCTGGCACCCCATGGCTCCCCAGGGGCTGGTTTGGCACCCGGTGTCCCTCATTCCCCGTGTCCCTCGTACCGGTCATCCTGCTCCTGCTGCCCCTCGTTCCCGCTGTCTTTCCTACCGGTCATCCTGCTCCTGCTGCCCCTCGTTCCCGCTGTCTTTCCTACTGGTCATTCTGCTCCTGCTGCCCCTCGTTCCCACAGTCCCTCGTACCGGTCATCCTGCTCCTGCTGCCCCTCGTTCCCGCTGTCCCTCATACCGGTCATGCTGCTCCTGCTGCCCCTCGTTCCCGCTGTCTTTCCTACTGGTCATCGTGCTCCTGCTGCCCCTCATTCCCACAGTCCCTCGTACCGGTCATCCTGCTCCTGCTGCCCCTCATTCCCGCTGTCACACGTACCGGTCATCGTGCTCCTGCTGCCCTTCGTTCCCGCTGTCCCTCGTACCGGTCATCCTGCTCCTGCTGCCCCTCGTTCCCGCTGTTTTTCCTTCCGGTCATCCTGCTCCTGCTGCCCCTTGTTCCCGCTCCCCCTCGTACCAGTCATCCTGCTCCTGCTGCCCCTCATTTCCGCTGCCCCTCATTCCTGCTGTACCTCGTACCAGTCATCCTGCTCCTGCTGCCCCTAGTTCCTGCTGTCCCTCGTACTGGTCATCCTGCTCCTGCTGCCCCTCGTTCCCGCTGTCCTACGTACAGGTCATCATGCTCCTGCTGCCCCTTGTTCCCGCTGTCCCTCATACCGGTCATGCTGCTCCTGCTGCCCCTCGTTCCCGCTGTCCTATGTACAGGTCTTCCTGCTCCTGCTGCCCGTTGTTTCTGCTGCCCCTCGTTACCGCTGTCCCTCGTTCCTGCTGCCCCTCGTTCCCGCTGTTACTCGTACCGGTCATCCTGCTCCTGCTGCCCCTCGTTCCTGCTGTCCCTCATACTGGTCATCCTGCTCCTGCTGCCCCTCATTCTTTCTGTCCCTTTTACTGGTGATCCTGCTCCTGCTGCCTCTTGTTCCCTCTGCCCCTCGTTAACACTGTCCCTCTTACCGGTCATCCTGATCCTGCTGCCCCTCGTTCCCGCTGTCCCTTGTACCAGTCATCCTGCTCCTGCTGCCCCTCGTTCCCGCTGTCCCTCGTACCGGTCATCCTGCTCCTGCTGCCCCTTGTTCCCGCTGTCCCTCGTACCGCTCATCCTGCTCCCGCTGCCCCTCGTTCCCGCTGTCTTTCCTACCGGTCATCCTGCTCCTGCTGCCCCTCGTTCCTGCTGTCCCTTGTACTGGTCATCCTCCTGTTGCTGCCCCTCGTTCCTGCTGTCTTTCCTACCGGTCATCCTGCTCCTGCTGCCCCTCGTTCCTGCTGTCCCTCGTACTGGTCACCGTGCTCCTGCTGTCTCTTGTTCCCTCTGCCCCTCATACCTGCTGTCCCTCGTACCGGTCATCCTGCTCCCGCTGCCCCTCGTTCCCGCTGTCCCTCGTACCAGTCATCCTGCTCCTGCTGCCCCTCGTTCCCGTTGTCCCTCGTACCAGTCATCCTGCTCCTGCTGCCCCTTGTTCCTGCTGTCCCTTGTACCGGTCATCCTCCTGTTGCTGCCCCTCGTTCCCGCTGTCTTTCCTACCGGTCATCCTGCTCCTGCTGCCCCTCGTTCCTGCTGTCCCTCGTACTGGTCACCGTGCTCCTGCTGTCTCTTGTTCCCTCTGCCCCTCATACCTGTTGTCCCTCGTACCGGTCATCCTGCTCCCGCTGCCCCTTGTTCCCGCTGTCCCTCGTACCAGTCATCCTGCTCCTGCTGCCCCTCGTTCCCGTTGTCCCTCGTACCAGTCATCCTGCTCCTGCTGCCCCTCGTTCCCGCTGTCCCTCATACCGGTCATCCTGCTCCTGCTGCCCCTCATTCCCGCAGTCCCTCGTACTGGTCATCCTGCTCCTGCTGCCCCTCGTTCCCGCTGTCCCTCATACCGGTCATCGTGCTCCTGCTGCCCCTCGTTCCCGCTGTCCCTCGTACCGGTCATGCTGCTCCTGCTGCCTCTTGTTCCCTCTGCCCCTCATTCCCACTGTCCCTCATACCAGTCATCCTGCTCCTGCTGCCTCTCGTTCCCGCTGTCCCTCGTTCCGGTCATCCTGCTCCTGCTGCCCCTCGTTCCCGCTCTCCCTCATACCTGTCATCCTGCTCCTGCTGCCCCTTGTTCCCTCTGCCCCTAGTTCCCGCTGTCCCTCGTACCGGTCATCCTGCTCCCGCTGCCCCTCGTTCCCGCTGTCCCTCGTAACAGTCATCCTGCTCCTGCTGCCTCTTGTTCCCGCTGTCCCTCGTACCAGTCATCCTGCTCCTGCTGCCCCTTGTTCCTGCTGTCCCTCGTACCAGTCATCCTGCTCCTGCTGCCTCTTGTTCCTGCTGTCCCTCATACCGGTCATCCTGCTCCTGCTGCCCCTTGTTCCCGCTGTCCCTCGTACCGGTCATCCTGCTCCTGCTGCCCCTTGTTCCCGCTGTCCCTCGTACTGGTCATCCTGCTCCTGCTGTCCCTCGTTCCCGCTGTCCCTCATACCGGTCATCCTGCTCCTGCTGCCCCTCGTTCCCGCTGTCCCTCGTACCGGTCATCCTGCTCCTGCTGCCCCTCATGTCCGCTGTCCCTCGTACCGGTCATCCTGCTCCTGCTGCCCCTCATTCCCGCAGTCCCTCGTACTGTTCATCCTGCTCCTGCTGCCCCTCGTTCCCGCTGTCCCTCATACCGGTCATCCTGCTCCTGCTGCCCCTCATTCCCGCAGTCCCTCGTACTGTTCATCCTGCTCCTGCTGCCCCTCGTTCCCGCTGTCCCTCATACCGGTCATCGTGCTCCTGCTGCCCCTCGTTCCCGCTGTCCCTCGTACCGGTCATGCTGCTCCTGCTGCCCCTCGTTCCCGCTGTACTACGTACAGGTTGTCCTGCTCCTGCTGCCCGTTGTTCCTGCTGCCCCTCGTTCCCGCTGTCCCTGGTTCCTGCTGTCCCTCGTACCTGCTGTTCCTCGTACTGGTCGTCGTGCTCCTGCTGCCCCTTGTTCCTGCTGCCCCTTGTTCCTGCTGCCCCTCATTCCCGCTGTCCCTCGTACCGGTCATCCTGCTCCTGCTGCCCCTTGTTCCCGCTGCCCCTCATTCCCGCTGTCCCTCGTACCGGTCATCCTGCTCCTGCTGCCCCTCGTTCCCGCTGTCCTACGTACAGGTCGTCCTGCTTCTGCTGCCCCTTGTTCCTGCTGCCCCTCGTTCCCGCTGCCCCTCGTTCCAGCTGTCCCTCTTACCGGTCATCCTGCTCCTGCTGCCTCTTGTTCCCTCTGCCCCTCGTTCCCGCTGTCCCTCGTACCAGTCATCCTGCTCCTGCTGCCCCTCGTTCCTGCTGTCCCTCGTACCGGTCATCCTGCTCCTGGGGCCCCTCATGCCCACTGTCCCGTGTACCGGTCATCCTGCTCCTGCTGCCCCTCGTTCCCACTGTGCCTCGTACCGGTCATCCTGCTCCTGCTACCCCTTGTTCCCGCTGTCCCTCGTACTGGTCATCCTGCTCCTGCTGCCCCTTGTTCCTGCTGCCCCTCGTTCCCGCTGTCCCTCGTTCCCGCTTCCCCTCGCTCCCGCTTCCCCTCATACCAGACATTTTTCTCGGCACCCGTCTGTGTGGCCTCAGAGCAGGAGACCTTCTTCTCGGTGCCCCTTTGCGTGGCCTCAGAGCAGGAGACACGCCTGGAGCGCTGGGATGGAGGGCTATCGGCTCTTCAGGAGGGCTGGGCCGGGCGGGCGGGGTGGCAGAGTTGCACTGTATGGAAGGGAGAGGTTTGGCCGCACAGGCCTTGCAGTTGGGGATGACGTGGTCGAGAGCCTCTGGGTGAGGATTAGGGGGATGGAAGACAAAGCAGATGGCGCAGTGGGTGTCCAGCACCCGTCGCCCAGCCAGGACGACAGCACCGATGAGTTATTCCTTAGGCAATTAGGAGAAATCTCTGGGTCGGTCACCCTTGTCCTTGCGGGAGACTTCAACGTCCCAGGCATCAGCTGGGAATGCCATACTGCGGTGACCAGCAGGTCTGGGAGATTCCTGGAGTTGGTGGAAGATCGCTTCTTGGCACAAGTACTCAGTGATACCCACCCTGCAGCCCGTGGGGAAGACCAGGGTGAGGCAGGCTGTGCCGCGGCAGCCCATGGAGGTCCACGGTGGAGCAGATAGCCACCTGCAGCCCATGGAGGACCCCACGCCGGAGCAGGTGGGTGCCCGAAGGAGGCTGTGACCCCGTGGGAAGCCCGCGCTGGAGCAGGCTCCTGGCAGGACCTGTGGCCCCGTGGAGAGAGGAGCCCACGCTGGAGCAGATTTGCTGGCAGGACTTGTGACCCCGCGGGGGACCCACGCTGGAGCACTTTGTGAAGAACCGCAGCCCGTGGGAAGGACTCACGTTGGAGAAGTTCGTGGAGGACTGTCTCCCATGGAGAGAGGAGCCCACGCTGGAGCAGGGGAAGAGCGTGAGGAGGAGGAAGGAGTGGTAGAGACGACTTGTGATGAACTGGCGGCAACCCCCATTCCTGTCCCCCTGCACTGCTGGGCGGGGGAGGAGGTAGAGGAATCGGGAGTGAAGCCGAGGCCGGGAAGAAGGGAGGGGTGTGGGGAAGGGGTTTTAAGATTTGGTTTTATTTCTTATTATCCTACTCTGATTTGACTGGGGGGACAGAGGGACGTGGCAGGGACATGGCAGGGGGACCCGGGGACACGGTGGGGAGGGCATGGGGACACAGACGTGGTCAGGAGGGTGTGGAGACATGGTGGGGAGGACATGGGGACATGGCCTGGGGACCCAGAGGTGGTGGGGACATGGTGGGGGGACAGAAGGACATGGTGGGGACATGGCATAGGGACACAGGGACACGGAGGGGAGGGCATGGGGACACGGAGGTGGTGGGGAGAGTGTGGGGACATGGTGGGGAGAGCATGGGGACATGGCATAGGGACACAGGGACACAGAGGGGAGGGCATGGGGACACGGAGGTGGTGGGGAAGGTGTGGGGACACAGCAGGGGGCAGGGGGACATGGGGACACAGTGGGGAGGGCATGGGGACACGGCAGGGAGGGCATGGGGAAGGCCGGGGACACTGGGATAGGGGGCATGGGGGTGTCACCTCTGTCCCCCTCAGGGTGTGTCCCTGGAGCTGCGCCCCGGGGAGGTGCTGGCGGTGGTGGCCCTACCGGGGGCGGGGAAGAGCACCCTGGTGTCCCTGGTCCTGCGCCTGTGCCCGCCGGGGGCTGGGCGGGTGCTGCTGGACGGTCACCCCCTCTCTGCCTACCAGCACCCCTACCTGCGCTGCCAGGTGCCACCACCGCCCCTGTCACATGATGTCCCCAATGGGTCCCCATTGCCACCCCCATGTCACCAGCTGTCCCCAACGGGTCCCCACCGCCACCCCCCATGTCACCAGCCATTCACACCATGGCCCCACCACCACCCCATGTCACCAGATGTCCCCGCTGCGTCCCCAGACGTCCCTGCCATGTCCACGCCACGTCCCCACTGTGTCCCCACCACTTCTCCCACCATGTCTTCCACCCTGTCCCCAGCCAGCCCCACCACGTCCCCAACGCATCCCTGCCATGTCCCCAACTGTCCCCACCACATCCCCAGCTGTCCCCGAGGTGTCCCTGATGCAGCCCCAGCCACGTCCCCAGCCATCCCTGCCACATCTCCACCGTGTCCCCACTGTGTCCCCAGCAGTGTCTCCAGCCGTCCCTGCTATGTCCCTCTTGTGTCCCCAGCCATCCCCACTGCGTCCCCACTGTATCCCCAGCCGTCCCTGCACCCCTGCCATGTCCCCTGCAGTGTCCCCACCCATCCCCGCCATGTCACCGCTGCATCCCTGCCGTGTCCTCAGCTGTCCCCTTCGTGTCCTTGCCACGTCCCCTGCCACATCCCTGCCATGTCCCTGCCGCGTCCATCCCCAGCTTTCTCGCCATGTCCCTGCCACATCCCCTGTCACATTCCCACCATGTCCCTGCTGTGTCCCCTGCCACATCCCTGCCATGTCCCTGCCATGTCCCCAGCCGTCCCCTCCACCGCAGGTGGCCGTCATCCCCCAGGAGCCGGTGCTCTTCTCCCGCTCGTTCCACGCCAACATCGCCTACGGGCCGGGGAGCTGGAGCCGGGTGCAGGTGACGGTGGCAGCCCGCCGGGCGGGTGCCCACGCTTTCATCACCCGCCTGCCCCGGGGCTATGACACAGGTAGGAGGTGTCCCCCCGTCACCGTCCCCGTGTCCCCCACCCTGACCCCCATCTCACGCAGAGGTGGGCGAGCTGGGGGGGGCAGCTCTCCGGGGGACAGCAGCAGGGGGTGGCCATCGCTCGTGCCCTGGTGAGGGACCCTCGTGTCCTCGTCCTCGATGAGCCCACCAGCACCCTGGACGCCGAGAGCCAGCTGCAGGTGGGAGGTGACACCCGTGTCCCCTCGGCCCCCCTGTCCGGCAGCACCCCGCTCCCTGGGGATCCCACTGGGTCCCCTCTTTACGTTGTGCTCTGGGTCCCTGGCCCCCAGATTCCCTGGGTCCCTCTCCCAGCAGCCCCCCAGTCCCTGGGGGTCCCCCTGGATCCCCTCTTCCATTGTCCCCTGGGTCTTTGGTCCCTTGGGTCTCCTCGGTCCCCAATCCCAGGATCCCCTGGGTCCCCTTGGTCCCTAATCCCTGTGTCCTGTGGCTCCCTGGTCCCCATTTCTGCTGGGTCCCTCTCCCAGCAGCCCCCCAGTCCCCGGTCCCCATGTCCCCTTGGTCTCAACTCCCAGTGTTCCCTAGGTCCCTCCTTCCCATGTTCCTTTTGTCCCTGCCCCCTGTGTCCCCTGGATCCCTTGTCCCCGTGTCCCCTTGGTCCTTGATCCCCACATCCCCTGGCTCCCTCCTCCCCATATCCCCTTGGATCCCTGCTCCCTGTGTCCCCCTCACCCGGGGGGTCCCCACTGACGATGCCACCCGCCGCAGGTGGAGCAGGAGATCTTCGGAGCCAGCGTGGCCGGGCGTGCGGTGCTGCTGGTGACGGGGCAGGTGGCCCTGGCCATGCGGGCGCAGCGGGTGGCCGTGCTGGAGGGGGGACGACTGCACGAGCTGGGGTCCCCCGGGGAGCTCCTGCGCCCCGGCAGCCGCTACTGGCGCCTGCTGCAGGGCGGGGGACAAGGGGGGACAGCGGGAGACGGGGACATGGGGAAGGAGGGTGAGGGGCAGCAGGAGCTGGGGATGGGGACACCAGGAGCTGGGATGGGGACACCAAGGGATGGGGAGACTGGGAGCCAGGATGGGGATACTGGGGGCAGTGATGGGGACACCAAGGGATGGGGACACCAAGGGATGGGGACACTGGGAGCCAGGATGGGGAC
The DNA here is from genome assembly GCA_037962945.1 of Sarcoramphus papa. NCBI lineage: Eukaryota > Metazoa > Chordata > Aves > Accipitriformes > Cathartidae > Sarcoramphus > Sarcoramphus papa. Next base: position 62,253 of record CM075619.1, on the reverse strand, counting down.
ACCGAGGGCAGGGATTGGGATAGTAAGAGATGGGATGAGGACAATGGAAGCTGGGATGGGGACAGCAGGAGCAGGGATGGGAACACCACAAACCAGGATGGGGACAGCAGGGACAGCGATGGGGACACTTATACATGGGATGGGGACACAAGGAGCAGGGATGGGGACACTGAGAGCACGGATGGGGACACCAGAAACCAGGATGGGGTCACCAAGACCAGGGATGGAGACACTAAGAGCCGGCATGGGGACAGCAGGAGCCGGAATGGGGAAACTAAGGGATGGGGACACTGGGAGCCATGATGGGGACACTGGGGGCAGGGATGGGGACACTGAGAGCACGGATGGGGACACCACAAACCAGGATGGGGACACCAAGACCAGGGATGGAGACACTAAGAGACGGGATGGGGACAGCAGGAGCCGGAATGGGGAAACTAAGGGATGGGGACACCGGGAGCCATGATGGGGACACTGGGGGCAGGGATGGGGACACTGAGAGCATGGATGGGGACCCGAAGAGATGGGATGGGGACACCGGGAGCAGGGCTGGGGACACTAAGAGCCGGGATGGGGACAGCAGGAGCTGGGATGGGGAAACTAAGGGATGGGGACACCAGGAGCTGTGATGGGGACACTGGGGGCAGGGATGGGGACCCTAAGAGATGGGATGGGGACACCGGGAGCAGGGCTGGGGACACCACAAACCAGGATGGGGACACCAAGACCAGGGATGGAGACACTAAGAGACGGGATGGGGACAGCAGGAGCCGGGATGGGGAAACTAAGGGATGGGGACACTGGGAGCCATGATGGGGACACTGGGGGCAGGGATGGGGACACCACAAACCAGGATGGGGACACCAGGAGCAGGGCTGGGGACACCAGGAGCTGTGACAAGGGACCGCGAGAGCTGTGACGGGGGAGCGCTGCGTGACGGTGACCTTGGGTGCCAGGGTCAGGGATGGGGGGGTGCAGGGATGGGGGGCAGGGATGGGGGAGGGGTGGGGGGCTGAGATGGGGGGCTGGGCTGGGGGGGTGCAGGGATGGGGGGCAGGGATGGGGGAGGGGTGGGGGGCTGAGATGGGGGGCTGGGCTGGGGGGGTGCAGGGATGGGGGGCAGCGATGGGGTCTGGGCTGGGGGAGGGGGTGGGGGCTGGGATAGGGGGGTGCAGGGATGGGGGGAGGGTGGGGGGCTGAGATGGGGGGCTGGGATGAGGGGGTGCAGGGATGGGGGAGGGGTGGGGGGGCTGAGATGGGGGGGCTGGGATGGAGGGGTGCAGGGATGGGGTGCAGGGATGGGGGAGGGGTGGGGGGCTGAGATGGGGGGCTGGGCTGGGGGGGTGCAGGGATGGGGGGCAGGGATGGGGTCTGGGCTGGGGGAGGGGGTGGGGGCTGGGCTGGGGGTGCAGGGATGGGGGGGTGCAGGGATGGGGGGCAGGGATGGGGGAGGGGTGGGGGGCTGAGATGGGGGGCTGGGCTGGGGGGGTGCAGGGACGGGGGGCAGGGATGGGGGAGGGTGGGGGGCTGAGATGGGGGGCTGGGCTGGGGGGGTGCAGGGATGGGGGGCAGCGATGGGGGAGGGGTGGGGGGCTGAGATGGGGGGGCTGGGATGGGGGGGTGCAGGGATGAGGGTGCAGGGATGGGGTCTGGGCTGGGGGAGGGGGTGGGGGCTGGGATAAGGGGGTGCAGGGATGGGGGGAGGGGTGGGGGGCTGGGATGGGGGGGCGCAGGGATGGGGGCTGGGCTGGGGGGGTGCAGGGGATGGGGGGAGGGGTGAGGAGCTGGGCTGGGGGGGCTGGGCTGGGGGGGTGCAGGGATGGGGGGCAGGGATGGGGTCTGGGCTGGGGGAGGGGGTGGGGGCTGGGCTGGGGGTGCAGGGATGGGGGGCAGGGATGGGGGAGGGGCGCAGGGGCAGGGGTGGGGTTGGGGGTCCGACGTGCCCACGATGTGCCGGGCACCAGGTGACGGGTGGGGACACGGATGGGACGGGATGGGG
>CM075619.1:0-60054 GCA_037962945.1 Sarcoramphus papa | reverse complement strand
CAGCCCCACAGCTCAGCCCAATGGCACAGCCCCACGGCTTACCCGACAGCACAGCCCCACAGCCTGGCCCCACAGCCCCACAGCACGGCCCCACAGCGCAGGGGATGGGGATGGGGAGCTGTGGGGCAGGTGGGACTGTGGTTACTGGGAGCACTGGGAGCTGTGGGGCAGGTGGCACCGTGGTTGCTGGGAGCCCTGGGAGCTGTGGGGCAGGTGGGACTGTGGTTACTGGGAGCACTGGGAGCTGTGGGGCAGGTGGCATTGGATGACTGGGAGCCCTGGGAGCTGTGGGGCAGGTGGCACGGTGGTTGCTGGGAGCACTGGGAGCTGTGGGGCAGGTGGTACCGTGGTGCCTGGGAGCACTGGGAGCTGTGGGGCAGGTGGCATGGTGGTTACTGGGCGCATTGGGAGCACTGGGAGCTGTGGGACTGGTGTGCCTGGGAGCACTGGGAGCTGTGGGGTAGGTGGTACTGTGGTTACTGGGAGCTGTGGGGCAGGTGGTACCGTGGTGCCTGGGAGCCCTGGGAGCTGTGGGGCAGGTGGGACTGTGGTGCCTGGGAGCCCTGGGAGCTGTGGGGCAGGTGGGACTGTGGTTACTGGGCGCATTGGGAGCTGTGGGGCAGGTGGTACCGTGGTGCCTGGGAGCCCTGGGAGCTGTGGGGCAGGTGGTACCGTGGTGCCTGGGAGCCCTGGGAGCTGTGGGGCAGGTGGGACTGTGGTTACTGGGCGCATTGGGAGCTGTGGGGCAGGTGGTACCGTGGTGCCTGGGAGCCCTGGGAGCTGTGGGGCAGGTGGGACTGTGGTGCCTGGGAGCCCTGGGAGCTGTGGGGCAGGTGGGACTGTGGTTACTGGGCGCATTGGGAGCTGTGGGGCAGGTGGTACCGTGGTGCCTGGGAGCCCTGGGAGCTGTGGGGCAGGTGGTACCGTGGTGCCTGGGAGCCCTGGGAGCTGTGGGGCAGGTGGGACTGTGGTTACTGGGCGCATTGGGAGCTGTGGGGCAGGTGGTACCGTGGTGCCTGGGAGCTGTGGAGCAGGCTGTGCTCTGTTACTGGTGTTACTGGTGTTACTGGGAGCACTGGGGCAGGCTGTGCTGTGTTACTGGTGTTACTGATTTTACTGGTGTTGCTGGGAGCACTGGGTCAGGCTGTGCTGTGTTACTGGTGTTACTGATTTTACTGGTGTTGCTGGGAGCACTGGGTCAGGCTGTGCTGTGTTACTGGCGTTACTGGCAGCTGCGGGACAGGCCATACTGGCTTCCTGGGAGCACTGGGTGCTGTGGGGCAGGTGGCACTGTGGTTACTGACCTTCCTGCGAGCTGCGGGGCAGCCTGTGCTGCGTTACTGGTGTTACTGGTGTTACTGGAAGCGGCCTTCCCCCCCCCCCCCCCCCCCGCTCTGGCAGCTGGACCCCACATCTGGCTGCTCCCGCCCAGATGTTTGGTTACCGCGGCGACCGCCACCCCATAAACACATGGGGGGGGAGGGGGGGCCCACCCAGACGCCTGGGTCCCCGCCCGGACGCCTGGGTCCTGGGTGACCCACGGGTTCCGAGTGGGGGGGGGGGGGGGTGTGGGGTGGGGCCCGGACGCCTGGGTCCCCTTGGGGGGCAGGAGTGGGGGGTGGGGGGCTGCTGTGGGTCAGGGTGTGGGGCCCAGACACCTGGGTCCCCCGAAACTTGTGGGGTGGGAGATGTGGGGCAGGTGCGTGGGATGTGGCTCCGCCCCCCCCGCCGGGCCACGCCTCCCCGGGCCACACCCCCACCCCGCCGGCCCCGACCCCACCCCACCCCGAAGCGAAGCTGTAGGGACGGCTTGGGGACGGGAGGTACTGGGCTTACTGGGGTTACTGGAATTGCTGCGTATGCTGGAAGTGACTGAAATTGCTGGAGTCACTGGTGTTACTGGACTTAGTGGAGCTGCTGGCGTCGCTGGTGTTGCTGGTGCTACTGGAGGTGACGGATTGCTGGTGTTGCTGGAGTTACTGGGGTTACTGGGGTTGCTGCTGGTGCTGGAAGTGACTGGAGTTGCTGGAGTTGCTGGTGTTGCTGGACTTACTGGGGTTACTGGAGGTGACTGGAGTTGCTGGCATTGCTGGTGTCGCTGCTGTCGCTGGTGTTGCTGGAGCTACTGGGGTTACTGGAGTTGCTGGAGTCGCTGGTGGTGTTACTGGAATTACTGGTGTTACTGGAGTTGTTGGTGTTGCTGCTGGTGCTGGAAGTGACTGGTGTTGCTGGTGCTGCTGGTGTTGCTGGAGTTACTGGTGTTACTGGAGTTGCTGTTGCTGGAGGTGACTGGAGTTGCTGGTGTCTCTGGAGTTGCTGGTGTCTCTGGAGTTGCTGGTGTCTCTGGAGTTGCCGGTGTCTCTGGAGTTGCCGGTGTTGCTGGTTGCTACCAGAGTTACTGGTGTTGCTGGAGACAAGGGGTGACTGGAGTTACTGGGGTTGCTGGTGCTACAGGAGTTACTGGAGACAGGGGGTGACTGGAGTTACTGGTACTACTGGAGTTGTTACTGGTGTTGCTGATGTGAGTTGCTGGAGGTGCTGGAGTTACTGATGTTGCTGGAGCTACTGGTGTTGCTGGAATTGCTGGACAGTGGGGTTACTGGGGGGCTACTGGGGGGCTACTGGTGTTACTGGGGACTGGGAGGGATGAAGCTACTGCAGTTAGTGAGAACTGCGGAGGTTGCTGGTGTTACTGGGGGCTGCTGGAGGTCATTGGTGTTACTGGGCGCACTGGTGCCAGGGCCACACGAGGGTCATGGGTGGGTGCCGTGGGTCGTGGGTGCCGTGGGTCACAGTGTCCGTGTGTCTCCCCTATAGGTGTCCCCATGTCCCCATGGGTGTCCACGTGTCCCCCCCAATGTCCCCCGTGGATGTCCCTGTGTCCCCCATGATGTCCATGTGTCCCCTCCAATGTCCCCTGTGGGTGTCCGTGTGTCCCCCACAGGTGTCCGTGTGTCCCCTGGGTGTCCCGTGGGTGTCCACGTGTCCCCACTGATGTCCTCTGTAGGTGTCTATGTGTGTCCCCAGCTGTCCACAGGTGTCCGTGTGTCCCCCATGATGTCCGTGTGTCCCCTGTGTGTTCCCACGGGTATCCACGTGTCCCCTGCGTGTCCCCCACAATGTCCGTGTGTCCCCTGGGTGTCCCCACAGGTATCCACGTGTCCCCTGCGTGTCCCCCACAATGTCCGTGTGTCCCCTGTGTGTCCCCACCGGTGTCCATGTGTCCCCGTGGGTGTCTGCGGTTTTCAGTCTGTCCCTTTTGGGTGTCCGTGTCCCCTCTGTGTCCCCCATGAGTGTCTGGGTGTCCCCCATGGTGTCCCTGTGTCCCCTGGATGTCCCCACGGGTGCCCGTGTGTCCCCTGGGTGTCCCTGTGGGTGTCCTTGTGTCCCCCATGGGTGTCCTTGTGTCCCATGAGTGTCCCCCATGGGTGTCTGTGTGTCCCCCATGGGTGTCCCTGTGTCCCATGAGTGTCCCCCATGGGTGTCTGTGTGTCCCCCATGGGTGTCCCTGTGTCCCATGAATGTCCCCCATGGGTGTCTGTGTGTCCCCCATGGGTGTCCATGCGTCCCCCATGATGTCTGTGTGTCCCCTGGGTGTCTCTGTGGGTGTCTGTGTGTCCTCGTTGATGTCCCCCGTGGGTGTCCGTGTGTCCCCCATGGGTGTCTGTGTGGCCCCCATGATGTCTGTGTGTCCCCTGGGTGTCCCCCATGGGCGTCCGGTTGTCCCCCATGATGTCCATGTGTCCCCTGTGTCCCCCCCCGGGTGTCTGTGTGTCCCCACGGGTGTCCCCGTGTCCCCTATGTGTCCCTTCATGATGTCTGTGTGTCCCCGTGGGTGTCCCCTGTGTCCCCTATGATATCGCTGTGTCCCCTGCGTGTCCCCCGTGGGTGTCCATGTGTCCCTGTGGATGTCCCCTATGGGTGTCCATGTGTCCCTACACGTGTCCCCACGGGTGCCATCCGTCTCCTCCCCACAGGACCATGACCCCAGGGCTGCCCCTGCTGCTGCTGGCGCTGGCGCTGCGGGGGGGGACGGGGACCCCCCCTGGGTCCCCCCCGGGTCCCCCCTGTGGGGCGGCGGCGCTGCTGTCCATCCTGGGGCGCCTGCGGGAGCTGGAGGGACAAGTGCGGGCGCTGCAGGGACAGTGCGGGGACATGGAGGGACCCCAGGCCGGCACCGGTATGTGGGGGGACATGGAAGAGATGTGGGGGGGCATGTGGGGGGACGTGGGGACATGTGGGGGGACATGGAGGAGATGTGGGGAGGGCATGAGGGGACATTGGGGGACGTGGGGACATGGGGGAGATGTGGGGGGGCATGAGGGGACATTGGGGGACGTGGGGACATGGGGGAGATGTGGGGGGGCATGAGGGGACATGAGGGAGATGTGGGGGGGCATGAGGGGATGCTGGGGGACGCGGGGACATGGGGAAGATGTGGGGGGGCATGAGGGGATGTGGGGGGGCATGAGGGGACATTGGGGGACATGGGGACATGGGGGAGATGTGGGGGGGCATGAGGGGACACGGAGGAGATGTGGGGGGACATGGGGACATGTGGGGAGACATGGAGGAGATGTGGGGGGGCATGAGGGGACGCTGGGGGACGCGGGGACATGGGGGAGATGTGGGGGGGCATGAGGGGATGTGGGGGGGCATGAGGGGACATTGGGGGACGTGGGGACATGGGGGAGATGTGGGGGGGCATGAGGGGACAAGGAGGAGATGTGGGGGGACATGGGGACATGTGGGGAGACATGGAGGAGATGTGGGGGGGCATGAGGGGACGTTGGGGGACGCGGGGACATGGGGGAGATGTGGGGGGGCATTGGGACATGGGGCAGACGGGGACATGGGAGATGTGGGGCGACGTGAGGGTCGTGGGGACATGGGGGAGACGTGGGGGGACATAAGGGGACATGGGGGGGACATAGAGGGACATGTGGGGGGACATGAGGCTCATGGAGACATGGGGGGCAGGGTGGGGACATGGGGCATACGGGGGACATGGGGGACTTGGGGGGGGGATATGGAGGGACAAGGGGGATATAAAGGGACGTGGGGGGACGTTGGGACACGGAGCATGTGAGGGGACACTGAGGGAAATGTGGGGGGACATGAGGGTCATGGGGACATGGGGGACACAGGGAGGTCATGGGGGGACATTGGGATGTGGGGTGTTTGGGGGGACGTGGGGGGACATGAGGGTCATGGGGACATTGGGGGGACATGGGGGGGACATGTGGGATGACATGGGGACATGGGGGGGATATGGGGGGACATGGGGACATTGGGACATAGGGCATTTGGTGGGATATAGGGGGGACACGGGGGGACATGGGGGACATCGGGGGGACTTTGGGACATGGGGCATATGGAGGATGGTGGGGGGGGGGGGTTATGGGGGGGCATGGGGACATGAGGCCTTGTCACCCCCGTGTCCCTCCTGTCCCCGCAGGACGCACGCTGGCTCGGGAGCTCTGTGCCCCCCCCGCCGGGGATGGCTGCAGCTGCCCCTCCCCCCCCACCCCTCCCCCCGCCCCCCCCTCCCCCCCCTCCCCCCCCTGTCCCCTCGGCTGCAGTGACCAAGGGCGATGTCGGGGGGGTCGCTGCCGCTGCTTCCCCGGCTTCACCGGTCCCCACTGTGCCACCCCCGCCTGTCCCCCCGGCCGCGGCGGGCCCCGCTGCGCCCTCGGTATGTCCCCGAGGGTCCCCAAGGGTCCCCGAGGGTCCCCAGTGCTCCCCCAGTGTCCCCATCCCAGTGTTCCCAGTGCCCCCCCCGCTCTCTCCTTGGCCGTAGTGAGCCCTCGTGCCACCTTGATATGTCCCCACATGTCCCCAAGGGTCCCCGAGTGTCCCCGAGTGTCCCCATCCCAGTGCTCCCAGTGCCCCCCCACCTCCCTCCCCAGCTGTAGTGGGCTCTGATGCCACCTCAATGTGTCCCCAGGTGTCCCCGAGGGTCCCCAGGGGTCCCCAGTGCTCCCCCAGTGTCCCCATCCCAGTGCTCCCAGTGCCCCCCCACCTCTCTCCTTTGCTGTAGTGAGCCTTCATGCCACCTTGGTAGGTCCCCACGTGTCCCCAAGGGTCCCCATCCCAGTGGTCCCAGTGCCCCCCCACCTCCCTCCCCAGCTGTAGTGGGCTCTGATGCCACCTCAGTGTGTCCCCAGGTGTCCCCGAGGGTCCCCAGGGGTCCCCAGTGCTCCCCCAGTGTCCCCATCCCAGTGCTCCCAGTGCCCCCCCCCCACCTTCCTCTCCATCCGTAGTGGGTCCTGATGCCACCTCAGTGCGTCCCCACCTGTCCCCAAACGTCCCCAGTGCTTCCCTGGTGCTCCCCACTGCTCCCAGTGTCCCCCAGTGCTCCCCCAGTGTCCCCATCCCAGTGCTTCCAGTGCCCCCCAGCCATGGTGGACCCTGATGTCACCTTGGTGTGTCCTCCAGTGTCCACTGGTCTCCTCCAGTGCTCTCCCAGTCCTCCCAGTGGCCCCCAGTGCCCTGGCCCTGACTGTCCCCGTGGTGCCCCTGTCCTGTGGGTGCCCCATATCCTGGTGTTCCCATGGCTTGGGTGGCCTTGTTCCTTAGGTGTCCCCTCCATGTCCCCGTGGTGTCCCCATCCAGTGGGTGCCCTGTCCCGTGGTGTCCCCATGGTGTCCCCATCCCAGGATGTCCCCATCCCATGGTGTCCCCATCATGTGGTGTCCTCATGGTGTCCCCAGGGTGTCCTGTCCCGTGGTGTCCCCAGTGTGTCCGCATCCCATGGGTGCCCTGTCCTTGTGGTGTCCCCAGGGTGTCCCCAGGGTGTCACCATCCCATGGGTGCCCTGTCCTTGTGGTGTCCCCAGGGTGTTGCCATCCCATGGGTGCCATCCTCATGGTGTCCCCAGGGTGTCCCCATCCCATGGGTGCTCCATCCCATGGTGTCCCCAGGGTGTCCCCATTCCATGGTGTCTTGAGAGTGTCCCCATCCCATGGGTGCCCTGTCCTTGTGGTGTCCCCACGGTGTCCCCATCCCATGGATGCCCTGGCCCATTGTGACCCCATGGTGTCTTGAGGGTGTCCCTGTCCTGTGGCATCCCCAGGATGTCCCCATCCCATGGTGTCCCCATGCCATGGGTGCCCCATCCCATGGTGTCTCCATGGTGTCTTGAGGGTGTCCCTGTTCTGTGATGTCCCCAGAGTGTCCCCATTCCATGAGTGCCCCATCCTGTGGTGTCCCCAGGGTGTCCCTGTCCCCGTGGTGTCCCCAAGGTGTTCCCATCCCATGGGTGCCCCATCCTGTGGTGTCCTCATCATGTCTTGAGGGTGTCCTTGTCTCCGTGGTGTCCCCAAGGTGTCCCCATCCCATGAGTGCCCCATCCCATGGTGTCCCCATAGTGTCTTAAGGGTGTCCCCATCCCATGGGTGCCCTGTCCCATGATGTCCCCCAGGGTGTCCTCATCCCATGGGTGCCCCATCCCATGGTGCCCCAAAGTGTCCCCGTGGTGGTAGCCACTGATGGGACGGTGTCCCCACAGAGATCCCCTCGGTGACACCACGCTTGGCCACCCGCAACCAGACGTCCTTCCGTGTGACCTGGCCCCGTCCCCCTGTGCCGGTGGATGGCTACCAGGTGGCCCTCATCCCTCTGGTGAGCTGGGGACGGGGACAGGGGTGGTGACAGGTCCCCAGCACCGCAGTGGCCCCAGTGTGGTGGCCCCAATGTGGCCTCAACGTGGTGGCCCCAGTGTGGTGACCCCAACGTGGCCTTCATCCCCAGGATGAGGTGGCATCTGTGGCCATCCGCTGCTGCCCTGCTGGGGGACACCATAAGGGTGTCCCCAACATGTCCCCAATGTGTCTGTTGTCCCCAGAGCAAGCCAGTGGTCAGGCCACCTCCTGCTGCCTAACTCAGGGATGGGGACATCTCCCCAGTGTGTCCCTTGTCCCCAGGATGAGCCGTGGTGGTGTCACCCATCCGCTGCTTGGCTTAGGGATGGGTCTGCCCATGGTGTCCCCCATGGTGTCCCCCCACGGTGTCCCCAACGTGTCCCTTGTCCCCAGGATGAGCCAGCAGCTGCGGCCACCCTCCTGCTACCTGGTTTGGGGACAGGGATGTGTCCCCAGTGTCCCCAACATGTCCCTTGTCCCCAGGATGAGCCACCTGCCTGCAGCCCCCTGCCTGCAGCCCTGCTTAGGGACCAGGACATGTCCCCACCGTGGTGTCCCCAATAGGTCCATAGAATGTCCCCAACATGTCCCCCAGCCCCAGGACAAGCCATTGGCTGCAGCCACCTACCTCCTGCCTGGCTCAGGGACGAGGAGGTGTCCTCACCGCGCTGTCCCCAGTGTGTCCTTCCTTAGCTGTCCCCAACACGTCCCCAGTGTGTCCCCAACATGACCCCCAGCCCTGGGAGAAGCTCTTGGCTGTGGCCACCTGCATGCTGCCTGACTCAGGGCCAGGTCCCACCGTGGTGTCCCTAGCATGTCCTCGGCATGTCCTTTGTCCCCAGGACGAGCCGGCAGCGATGACCACCCATGAGCTGCCCAGCTCCGCTGTCACCTTCGAGGTGACAGGGCTGGCACCTGGCCACGCCTTCGAGCTCTTCATCCAGGCCCAACGGGAGCAGCACCTTGGGGCACCCGGCACCCTGCGCGTCCGCACCGGTACGTGTCACCCACTCAGCGCGGGGACCTCGAGGGGATGGGCATGGGGATGGGGACACCACGGGGATGGCAATGGGCACGAGCATGGGGACAGGGATGGGGACAACATGGGGGTGGCAACGAGCGTGGGCATGGGGACGGGGGTGGGGATGGCACGCGGATGGGGTAGGGGACGGTGATGGCATCGTCATGGGTATGGGGACAGCATGGATAGCAGGGGGACAGGGATGGGGACAGGGACGGGGAGGGCATGGGGACAGGGACAGGGATGGCACAGGCATGTGGACAGGGATGACACGGGTGGGGATGGGGACGGTGATGGCATGGTCGTGGGGATGGGGACGGTGATGGCATGGTCATGGGTGTGAGGACAGCAATGGGGATGGCTTGGGCATGGGGACAGCACGGGGACAGGGATAGGGATGGCATGGGCACGGGGACAGGGATGGCCTGGGGATGGGGACAGGGATAGGGATGGCACAGACATGTGGACAGGGATGACACAGGGATGGGGATGGAGACAGGGGTGGCATGAGCAGAGGGGTGGGGACAGGGATGAGGATGGCACGGGTATGTCAACGGGGATGACACAGGGATGGGGACAGGGACAGTGACGGCATAGTCATGGGCATGGGGACAGGGTGGCCTAGGCACAGGGATGGGGACAGCATGGGCATGGGGACAGGGATGGGGCTGGCACAGGCATGCGGACAGGGACGGCACAGGGATGGGGTTGGGGACGGTGGTGGCATGGTCATGGGTGTGGGGACAGCGATGGGGATGGCTTGGGCATGGGGACAGGGATGGGGACAAGGATGGGGACAGGGATGGCGTGGGGATGGGGAAAGCCTGGGGACATGGATGGCATGAGCACAGGGATGGGGACAGGGATGGGGACAGCCATGGAGATGGCATGGACATGGGGACAGGGACGGCATGGGCACGGGGATGGCACAAGAATGGGGACTGCATGGGCACAGGCATGGTGACAGGGACAACATGGGGACAGTGATGGGGCCAACATGGATGGGGACAGCGTAGGGATGGGGATGGCATGGGGACGGGGACAGGGACAGCACGGTGACAGGCATGGGGACAGGGATGATGCAAGCATGGGGATGAGGACAGCATGGACATGGGGACAGGGACGGGATGGTGACAAGCATGGGGACGGCAGAGGGATGGGGACAGGGATGGGGATGTCACTGCCACAGGGATGGGGAAAGGGACTGGCATGGGGACAGGGACGGTGCCTGCAGCCTCTGTCTGTCCCCATGTGTCCGTGTGTCCCCATGGCTCTGCGGGTCCACATGCGTCTGTCTGTCCTGGTGGGTCTGTGTGTCACCGGTCTGTCCCTGTGGGTTCGTGTGTCCCCTCGGGCCCGTCTATCTGCGTCTGTCCCCATCTGTCCCTGTGGGCTCGTCTGTCCCCATGGGTCCGTGTGTCCCCATGGCTCCACATGTCCCCACATCTCCTGGTGCTTCCCCGTACGCCCCTCTGTTGCCTGGGTCTGGATGTCCCCAGTCTGTCCCCGTCAGTCCATCTGTCCCAGTCTGTCCCCATGAGTCTGGGTGTCCCCAGTCTATCCCCATGGGTGTCCCCAGTCTGTCCTTATGCGTCCGTCTGTCCCCGTCACTCCCCCTGTCCATCCATCCCTGCGTCCCCGCTGTGGGTCCCCGGGCTCTGGCAGACGGGGACTTTTGGGGACGGGTTGATGACCCCGGTCCCCTTTGCTCTCGCAGTGCTTGCCCAGACTCTGCCCACCCACGGGGGGTCCCCAGGGTCCCCAGCGTCACCAGTCGCCCCAGCATCACCATCAGCCCGAGGGTCTCCGGCATCCCCAAGGTCCCCAGTGTCACCGGCATTCCCAGGGTCACCAGGGTCCCTGGGATCACCGGCATCACCAGTGTCACCGGATGCATCCTTGGGGTCACCAGGGTCTTTGGGGTCACCAGCATCCCCAGCATCTCCCAGGTTTCCAGCATCCCCAGTATCTCGAGGGTCCCCGGGGTCCCCAGCATCCCCGAGGTCCCCAGTGTCACCAGAGTCCCCAGCATCACGAACGTCCCCAGAATCCCCAGGATCACCAGTGTCCCCAAGGTCCCCAGAGGCACCAGCATCCCCAGTGTCCCCAAGATCACCTGCATCTCCACGGTCCCCAGCATCACCACAGTCCCCTGTGTCACCTCCATCTCCATGGTCCCCGGTGCCCCCAGCATCCCCACTGTCCCCAGTGCTCCCGGGTGGCCCATCCCTGCATGACCTGGGGGCCAAGCTCTCCTCCTACAATGGCTCCTTGCTGCAGCGCCTGGAGAGCCACCTCCGGGCTACGAACTTCCCCCTCCGGGGCAACCAAACGGTGCCGGCAGTGGCCCGCGCCATCCTCTCTTACCTTCTACGCCGCAGCCCGGCCCCGTTGCGTCACCAGCTCCTCCGCCAGATCCCCCATCCCAAGCCCCAGTTGATGCCGGGGGCTGCCGGTGAGGCTCTGGTGGACCTGCATGGGCTGCGGGGCCACGCAGAGACTGTGGTGATCCGTTACCGGCTCCTGGAAGAGCCGGAGGGGGCCGAGGGGGAGCTGCAGGTGCCGGGGGACACGGCGGTGGCCCGGGTGCCAGGGCTGGTGCCAGGGGCCATGTACCGGGTGGAGGTGCACGGCGTGGTGCGGGGGCACGTCTCCAAGTCCTACACATTCCTGGTGACGGCAGGTGGGTGATGGGGACAGAGACGGGGACAAAGTGGCACGGGGACATCCCATAACCGCCCACTCCTCTTTTGGGTGCAGGGGTAGATGGCACCGATGAGCCCCCGCTGGACTGGGAGCACATGTACGAGGTGGGGTTGACTGAGCCCCAAGGTGCCGTAGCCAAAGCAGGTACCGTCAGGTGGTCCACGGCAGCAATGGGAGGGACTCAGGTGTTCAGGCTGACATGCTCTTGGTAGACAAGTTGGGGATGGTTGGATGGAGGGTTGGATGGTGGTTAGATGATTGGGGTGGGTGGGTGGGTGGTGGTTGGATGGGTGGGTGGATGGATGGAAGGTTGGATAGGTAGGTGGGTGGGTTGGTGGATGGATGGGTGGGTGGGTGGTGGATGGGTGGGTGGAAGGATGGATGAATCATGCTTGGATGGATGGAAGGTTGGATAGATAGATGGTTGGATGGATGGAAAGATGGGTGGAAGGCTGGATGAGTGGATGGGTGGGCGGGTGGATGGATGGGTGAGTGGGTGGATGGATGGAGGGATGGATGGATGAGTGGATGGGTGGGCAGGTGGATGGATGGGTGAATGGGTGGATGGATGTAGGGATGGATGGTTGGATAGGTGGGTGGTTGGATGGATGGAAAGATGGATGGATGGTTGGATAGGTGGATGGGTGTGTGGGTGGATGGAAGGTTGGATGGATAGGCGGGTGGGTGGGTGGGTGGATGGAAGGTTGGATGGATAGGCGGGTGGCTGGGTGGGTGGGTGGAAGGTTGGATGGATAGGCGGGTGGCTGGGTGGGTGGGTGGGTGGATGGATATGTGGATTCAAAGATTGATGTAAGGAAAAGTGAATGGAAAACCAGGTCATTGAATGGATGGAAGCCTGGAACCTGGAATGGGCAAATGAGTGGACAGACAGATAAACGGACTGATGGATGGAACGACGGACAAATAACAGAATGAATGGACAAAGGGATGGATGGGGGGATCCCACACCCAGCTGGATCAGTGGGAGGATGGGTGGATGGCTGGGTGTTCGGACTGAAGGGTGCATGATTAGACAGGTGGTGCAGGATGGACAGATGGTTTAGCAGAAGAATGCATGGGTGGCTGCATCTTCTTGTTCTGCATTGTGCCATCTCCATTGCAGTGCCGGCCCCGTCGTCAGAGGAACCACCACCCCGGCCCCACCTGGGCGAGCTCACGGTCTCCCACGTCACCCCCAGCTCCGTCCAGCTGGAGTGGAGCGTCCTCGAGGGCACCTTTGACTCCTTCACGGTGCAGTACAGGGACGTGCAAGGCCAACCTCAGGCACTTGCAGTTGATGGTGGTTCCCGCGCGGTGACCGTGCCTGGGCTGTCACCGTCGCGTCGGTACAAGTTCAACCTGTACGGGGTGTGGGGTCGGAAACGGATTGGTCTTATCTCCACGGACGCCGTCACAGGTGAGGGCATCTCTGGGTCCCATCTGTGGGAAAAAATGATGGATGGATGGATGCACGGATGGATGGATGGATGGAGAGATGTCTGTCCCCAAAGTGTCCTGCATTGCATTGTCCCTGTTGCAGCCCCGGCCCCACCAAAGGAGGAACCACCATCCCAGCCGATGCTGGGCGAGCTGACGGCCTCGCAGGTCACCCCCGAGTCCGTCCAGCTGGAGTGGAGCGTCCCCGAGGGCACCTTTGACTCCTTCACGGTGCAGTACAAGGATGCACAAGGCCAACCCCAGGCGCTGCCCGTGGACGGTGGTTGGCGCAGGGTGACCGTGCCTGGGCTGTCACCGTCGCGTCGGTACAAGTTCAACCTGTACGGGGTGTGGGGTCGGAAACGTGTGGGCCCCGTCTCCACGGACGCCATCACAGGTGAGGGTGGCTTTGGGCACTCTGTGGAGCATGGGTTTGGAGTGGGCAGAAGGTTGGGCAGTGCCCGTGCTGGGTCGCTTGGGCCTCTTGGGAAATGGGAATAGGTGTTGGGTGCTGACTTGGGGAAGGCTCTATGGCTGGGTGCATGGAAAGTTGGAAGGATGAAGGGATGGATGCGTGGGTGGGTGGGTGGATAGACGGGCAGATGGAGAGATGAATGGCTAGAGAGGTTGGTGGAGGGATGAACGCACCGATAAGAAGCAGAGGGGTAAATGGACGGAGTGGTGGGGTGGGAAATGGCCCTGTTAATGGTTGGTTGGGTGGGTGAGTGCATGCCATGATGGATGGAAGATTGTTCCTGGGAAGTGGGCGATGGGAGGGCTGGAGAGCTGGGTGGATGCATGGAGAAAGAGCGGGAGAGATGGATGTGTGTTTGGATGGTTGGTTGGATTAGTTGCTGGGTGGATGATCAGCTAATGGGTGGACAGCTGGACGGACGGGTGTTTGGAGAGACGTGTGGGTGATTATGGCCTGCCTTGTGCCCTCTCTGTTGCAGCTGCAGCCGAGCCAGAGGAGGAACCACCATCCCAGCCGGTGCTGGGCGAGCTGACGGCCTCGCAGGTCACCCCCGAGTCCGTCCAGCTGGAGTGGAGCGTCCCCGAGGGCACCTTTGACTCCTTCACGGTGCAGTACAAGGACGCACAAGGGCAGCCCCAGGCGCTGCCCGTGGACGGTGGTTGGCGCACGGTGACCGTGCCTGGGCTGTCACCGTCGCGTCGGTACAAGTTCAACCTGTACGGGGTGTGGGGTCGGAAACGCGTGGGCCCCATCTCCACGGACGCCGTCACAGGTGAGGGCATCTGCGGGCCCCGTCTATGTCCCCTTTGGAACTGGGTTTGATGTGGGGCAGGACCTGAGCCAGGGCGTGTCCCGGGTGGGTTTGGGCTCTTGGGAAATGGGAACATGTCTTGGGTGCTGCCTGGGTTGAAGGGTTGGGATCATGCAAGGATGGATGGATGGATGGAGGGAGGGAGGGATAGACAGATGGAGAGATGGACAAACGGACAGATGAATGGCTAGAGAGGTTGGTGGAGGGATGAACGCACCGATAAGAAGCAGAGGGGTAAGTGGACAGAGTGGTGGGGTGGGAAATGGCCCTGTTAATGGTTGGTTGGGTGGGTGAGTGCATGCCGTGATGGATGGAAGATTGTTCATGGGAAGTGGGCGATGGGAGGTCTGGAGAGCTGGGTGGATGCATGGGCAAAGAGCGGGAGAGATGGATGTGTGTTTGGACGGTTGGTTGGACTGGTCGCTGGGTGGATGATCAGCTAGATGGGTGGACAGCTGGATGGATGGATGTTTGGAGAGACGTGTGGGTGATTATGCCCTGCCTTGTGCCCTCTCCGTTGCAGCCAAGCCAGAGGAGGAACCACGATCCCAGCCGATGCTGGGTGAGCTGACGGCCTCCCACGTCACCCCCGAGTCCGTCCAGCTGGAGTGGAGCGTCCCCGAGGGCACCTTTGACTCCTTCACGGTGCAGTACAAGGACGCACAAGGCCAGCCCCAGGTGCTGCCCGTGGACGGTGGTTGGCGCACGGTGACGGTGCCTGGGCTGTCACCGTCGCGTCGGTACAAGTTCAACCTGTACGGGGTGTGGGGTCGGAAGCGCGTGGGCCCCGTCTCCACGGACGCCGTCACAGGTGAGGACATCTGTGGGCATCATCTGTGTCCTCTGTGGGCGGTGGGTTTGGAGTAAGTCAGGAGCCTTGGCAGGTGCTTTGACCTTGTGGGTTATGGAAAGAGCTTCTGGCCCTTGATTTGGGGGTGGGCGTGGGGGCATGGAAGGTCAGCGGGATGGAGGGATGTTTGTATGGGTGGGTGGATGATGGGATGAGTGTGTGGGTGGTTGATTGGATGGTGGGTGGATGGATGGATGGATTGGATTGGATGGATGGATGGATGATGGATGGTGGAAGGATGGATGGGATTGGATGGATGTATGGATGATGGATGGTGGAAGGATGGATGGGATTGGATGGGTGGATGGATGGATGATGGATGGTGGAAGGATGGATGGGATTGGATGGGTGGATGGATGGTTGGGAGTGGAGAGAGGGATGGGTGGGTGGGTGGATGGAGTTTTGAATGGGTGGCTGGAAAAATGGTTGGGTGGACTGATTGATGGCTGGATAGATGAATGCATGGATGGAAGCATGGCTGGATGGAAGCATGGTTGGGTGGGAAGAGAGGTGGGTGGTTAGATGGATGGAGGGACAGATTTCTGGCAGGCTGGCTGCCCGAATTGGCTGACAAAGGGGTAATTGGATGGATGAGTGGATGGGTGGAGAAACAGCTGGAGAAATGGGAAATGGATGGAAGGGTGGGATGTCTGGGTGAGTGGAGTGATGGGTGGGTGGTTGGATGGATGGAGGGACATGCAGATAGATGGATGGATGGATGGATGGATGGATGGATGGAGAGATGTCTGTCCCCAAAGTGTCCTGCATTGTATTGTCCCTGTTGCAGCCCCAGCCCCACCAAAGGAGGAACCACGATCCCAGCCGGTGCTGGGCGAGCTGACGGCCTCGCAGGTCACCCCCGAGTCCGTCCAGCTGGAGTGGAGCGTCCCCGAGGGCACCTTTGACTCCTTCACGGTGCAGTACAAGGATGCAGAAGGCCAGCCCCAGGTGCTGCCCGTGGACGGTGGTTGGCGCGCGGTGACCGTGCCTGGGCTGTCACCGTTGCGTCGGTACAAGTTCAACCTGTACGGGGTGTGGGGTCGGAAACGCGTGGGCCCTGTCTCCACGGATGCTGTCACAGGTGAGGGCATCTGTGGGCTCCATCCATGTTCTCTGTAGACCCAGGTTTTGGAGTAGGACATGATCTTGGGCAGGGCCTTTGGACCTCATGGGCAATGAGAACATCTCTTGGAGGAGGGCAAGGGGAGGAAGAAGAGGTGGGAGCGTGGATGTTTAGGAGGATGGAGGGATGCAAGGTGGCTGGCTGGCTGGCTGGCCTGAAGGATGGATAGATGGATGAAGGAATGGATGGTGGATGGATGCATTGATGGAGGAGTGGGTGGAGTAAGACAGAGGATCGGATGGATAGCGGCTGGCTGGCTGGATAGAGGAGAATTAAATGGATTATTGTGTGAATATATGACTGGGGCAAGTTGTTAGCTGGGTGGGGCATTAGATGGAAGGATCGATGGAGAGATGGGTGAGAGGAAGGACATGGATGGCTGGTGGTTGGAAGGATGGGGGTGGAATAGTGTTAAGGGTGGATGGAAGGACGGGTGGGAGTATGACTGAGTGAGCTGATAAATGGAGCGATGAGGAGTTGAATGTATGGATGGCTGAGCCTAGGCTGGATAGAAAAAAGGATGGATGGATGGACGGATGGATGGATGTTTATACCTTGCATTGTGTTCTCTTCATTATAGCTGCAGCTGAGCCAGAGGAGGAACGAACATCCCAGCCGGTGCTGGGCGAGCTGACGGCCTCGCAGGTCACCCCCGAGTCCGTCCAGCTGGAGTGGAGCGTCCCCGAGGGCACCTTTGACTCCTTCACGGTGCAGTACAAGGATGCACAAGGGCAGCCCCAGGCGCTGCCCGTGGACGGTGGTTGGCGCACGGTGACCGTGCCTGGGCTGTCACCATCGCGTCGGTACAAGTTCAACCTGTACGGGGTGTGGGGTCGGAAGCGCGTGGGCCCCATCTCCACCGACGCTGTCACAGGTGAGGACATCTGTGGGCTCCATCCATGTTCCCTTTGGGCTGTGGTTTGGAGCTTGGCAGGAGCTTGTGGGGCAGGGAACAGATCCCGAACGCTAACAAAGCCCTCGCTCCGGGTGCTGACTGTTGGATGTAGGGATGGGCGTAGGCAAGGTCAGAGAGAGAGAGGGAGGGTGGGTGGATGGATGGATGGATGGAGGGAGGGAGGGATGGAGGGATGGATGAAGAACGGAATGGTTGAATCGATGGAGGGTTGAATGGACGGTTGGATTCATGGCCAGGTGGATAGAATAAGATGCATGTGAAGATGGGTGATTGTTTGGATGGAAGCATGGATGAATGGCTGGATGGAAGAGAGGGTGGATGGAAGCCAGGGTGAATGGAGGACAGAATGGATGGATGAAGGCTTAGGTGCACAGATGGATGATCCGAAGGAGGACTGCATGAAGGAATGGAGCAAGAGATGGATGGTCGGACGTGTGGTTGTTTATGCCCTGCCTTGTGCCCTCCCTGTTGCAGCTGCAGCTGAGCCAGAGGAGGAACCACCATCCCAGCCGGTGCTGGGCGAGCTGACGGCCTCGCAGGTCACCCCCGAGTCCGTCCAGCTGGAGTGGAGTGTCCCCGAGGGCACCTTTGACTCCTTCACGGTGCAGTACAAGGATGCACAAGGCCAGCCCCAGGCGCTGCCCGTGGATGGTGGTTGGCGCACGGTGACTGTGCCTGGGCTGTCACCGTCGCGTCGGTACAAGTTCAACCTGTACGGGGTGTGGGGTCAGAAACGCGTGGGCCCCATCTCCACGGATGCTGTCACAGGTGAGGACATCTGTGGGCTCCATCCATGTTCCCTTTGGGCTGTGGTTTGGAGCTTGGCAGGAGCTTGTGGGGCAGGGAACAGATCCCGAACGCTAACAAAGCCCTCGCTCCGGGTGCTGACTGTTGGATGTAGGGATGGGCGTAGGCAAGGTCAGAGAGAGGGAGGGAGGGTGGGTGGACGGATGGATGGAGGGAGGGAGGGAGGGATGGAGGGATGGATGAAGAACGGAATGGTTGAATGGATGCAGGGTTGAATGGACGGTTGGATTCATGGCCAGGTGGATAGAATACGATGCATGTGAAGATGGGTGATTGGTTGGATGGAAGCATGGATGAATGGCTGGATGGAAGAGAGGGTGGATGGAAGCTGGGGTGAATGGAGGACAGAATGGATGGATGAAGGCTTCAGTGGACAGATAGATGATCCAAAGGAGGACTGCATGAAGGAATGGCGCAAGAGATGGATGGTCGGACGTGTGGTTGTTTATGCCCTGCCTTGTGCCCTCCGTGTTGCAGCTGCAGCCGAGCCAGAGGAGGAACCACGATCCCAGCCGGTGCTGGGCGAGCTGACGGCCTCGCACGTCACCCCCGAGTCCGTCCAGCTGGAGTGGAGCGTCCCCGAGGGCACCTTTGACTCCTTCACGGTGCAGTACAAGGACGCACAAGGCCAGCCCCAGGCGCTGCCCGTGGATGGTGGTTGGCGCACAGTGACGGTGCCTGGGCTGTCACCATCGCGGCGATACAAGTTCAACCTGTACGGGGTGTGGGGTCGGAAGCGTGTGGGCCCCATCTCCACGGACGCCGTCACAGGTGAGGGCATCTCTGAGCCATTTCTGTGTCCCCTTTGGGCTGTGGTTAGGAGCTTGGCAGGAGCTTGTGGGGCAGGGAACAGATCCCGAACGCTAACAAAGCCCTTGCTCCGGGTGCTGACTGTTGGATGTAGGGATGGGCGTAGGCAAGGTCAGAGAGAGGGAGGGAAGGTGGATGGATGGATGGATGGCTGGATGGAAGAGAGGGTGGATGGAAGCCAGGGTGAATGGAGGACAGAATGGATGGATGAAGGCTTCGGTGAACAGATAGAGGATCCGTAGGAGGACTGCATGAAGGAATGGTGCAAGAGATGGATGGTCGGACGTGTAATTGTTTATGCCCTGCCTTGTGCCCTCCATGTTGCAGCTGCAGCCGAGCCAGAGGAGGAACCACCATCCCAGCCGGTGCTGGGCGAGCTGACAGCCTCGCACGTCACCCCCGAGTCCGTCCAGCTGGAGTGGAGCGTCCCCGAGGGCACCTTTGACTCCTTCACGGTGCAGTACAAGGATGCACAAGGGCAGCCCCAGGCGCTGCCCGTGGACGGTGGTTGGCGCACGGTGACCGTGCCTGGTCTGTCACCGTCGCGTCGGTACAAGTTCAACCTGTACGGGGTGTGGGGTCGGAAACGCGTGGGCCCTGTCTCCACGGACGCCGTCACAGGTGAGGGTGGCTTTGGGCACTCTGTGGAGCATGGGTTTGGAGTGGGCAGAAGGTCGGGCAGTGCCCGTGCTGGGTCGCTTGGGCCTCTTGGGAAAGGGGAATAGGTGTTGGGTGCTGATTTGGGGCTGGATCTATGGCTGGGTGCTTGGAAAGTTGGAAGGCTGAAGGGATGGGTGGATGGATGGATGGTTGGAAATATCCTTGCATGAGTTAGTGGCTTTCTGGGTGACTGACAAGTTTGATGACTGACTAGATGGATGGATGGATGGAACAACATAGGGGTCATTGGCTGAATGAAGAACGGATGTTTGCCTCCTCGGTTGATTGGTTGAATGGAGAAAAACATGGATGGATGGATGGATGGATGGATGGATGGATTGTGGGGTGGATGTGTCTTTGTTTTGTGGAGGGGATGTGTGATTGGATGGTTGTGTGGACAGGTATTAGGACGGAAGGATGGGATGGTTGCTTGATGAGTGGGTGGTGGGATTGTTGGTTGGGTGAATGCTGGGCTGGAGGAATGAAAGAGCATCTGGTTGGTTGTACGGGTGGATGGAAGTGTGAACTCAAGAAGTGGTGGATAGAAAAATGTGCATGGAGATAGAGATGACTTGATGGATGGAAGGACAGATCGATGGATGGATAGATGAACGAATGGATTGAATAGATGTTTATGCCCTGCCTTGTGCCCTCTCCGTTGCAGCTTCAGCTGAGCCAGAGGAGGAACCACCGTCCCAGCCGATGCTGGGTGAGCTGACGGCCTCCCACGTCACCCCCGAGTCCGTCCAGCTGGAGTGGAGCGTCCCCGAGGGCACCTTTGACTCCTTCACGGTGCAGTACAAGGACGCACAAGGCCAGCCCCAGGCGCTGCCCGTGGACGGTGGTTGGCGCACGGTGGCTGTGCCTGGGCTGTCACCCTCGCGGCGGTACAAGTTCAACCTGTACGGGGTGTGGGGTCGGAAACGCGTGGGCCCCATCTCCACGGACGCCGTCACAGGTGAGGACATCTGTGGGCCCCGTCTATGTCCCCTTTGGAACCGGTTTTGATGTGGGGCAGGACCTGAGCCAAGGCGTGTCCCGGGTGGGTTTGGGCTCTTGGGAAATGGGAACATGTCTTGGGTGCTGCCTGGGTTGAAGGGTTGGGATCATGCAAGGATGGATGGACAGATGGATGGGTGGATGGACAGAGGGACAGATGAATGGCTAGAGAGGTTGGTGGAGCGATGAACGCACTGATAAGAAGCAGAGGGGTAAGTGGACAGAGTGGTGGGGTGGGAAACGGCCCTGTTAATGGTTGGTTGGGTGGGTGAGTGGATGCCGTGATGGATGGAAGATTGTTCCTGGGAAGTGGGCGATGGGAGGGCTGGAGGGCTGGGTGGATGCATGGACAAAGAGCGGGAGAGATGGATGTGTGTTTGGACGGTTGGTTGGATTAGTTGTTTGGAGAGACGTGTGGGTGATTATGGCCTGCATTGTGCCCTTCTTATTGCAGCTGCAGCCGAGCCAGAGGAGGAACCACGATCCCAGCCGGTGCTGGGCGAGCTGACGGCCTCGCAGGTCACCCCCGAGTCCGTCCAGCTGGAGTGGAGCGTCCCCGAGGGCACCTTTGACTCCTTCACGGTGCAGTACAAGGATGCACAAGGGCAGCCCCAGGCGCTGCCCGTGGACGGTGGTTGGCGCAGGGTGACGGTGCCTGGGCTGTCACCATCGCGTCGGTACAAGTTCAACCTGTACGGGGTGTGGGGTCGGAAACGCGTGGGCCCCGTCTCCACGGATGCGGTCACAGGTGAGGGCATCTGTGGGCTCCATCCATGTTCCCTTTGGGTGCTGGGTATGGAGCAGGAAAGGAGCTGGGGCCAGGTGTGTCCTGAACCCCTGGGGCCTTGTGGGAAATAGGAACATGTCTTGGGTGCTGCCTGGGTTCGAAGGATGGGAGCATGCAAGGTTGGAGGGAGGGAGGGAGGGAGGAATAGAAGATTGGATGGTTGATGCATTAATGGACGAAAAGAAGGATGGGTGGCTTGAAGGACGGATGGCTGATTCAATGTTTGCTTGGACAGTTCCTATGATACATGGATGTATGGAGAGGTGGAATTGGGAGATGGAGTGATTATTAGTTGAATGATGGATGGATGGATGGATGGAAGGAGGGTGGGTGGATGGGTGGATGGAAGTTTGGACAGCAGGATATTTCGTTGTTTGAATGGATGAATGGATAGAGTAGATGGTTGTATGGACGAGTGTCTTGTGTCTTGATGGCTTGATGGATGGATGGATGGGTGAGTAGATGTATGGTTAGGAGGATGGCTGGTTGAATCAGTAGATGAATTAGTGGAAGCATGGATAGATGGGATGACTGAATGGATCGAGTATGGATGAATGTGTAGAAGTTTCAGAGCTGGAATGGTGGTTTGGATGATTGGATGGAGGCACGATTGGGTGGATGGATGGAATTTTGAATGGATGGATGGGTGGGTTGGTTGGATGTGTGGTTGGTTGGAGGATTTAGTGAAAGGTTAAGTGTTTGGTCAGTTGACGGGAGGAATGGATTGGAGGACGAATTATAGGAAAAAATGTGTAATGTTGGATGGATGGAGGGATGGATGGATGGATGGATGGATGGTCGGACATGTGATTGTTTATGCCCTGCCTTATGCCCTCCCTGTTGCAGCTGCAGCCGAGCCAGAGGAGGAACCACGATCCCAGCCGGTGCTGGGCGAGCTGACGGCCTCCCACGTCGCCCCCGAGTCCGTCCAGCTGGAGTGGAGCGTCCCCGAGGGCACCTTTGACTCCTTCACGGTGCAGTACAAGGATGCACAAGGCCAGCCCCAAGCGCTGCCCGTGGACGGTGGTTCACGCACGGTGACCGTGCCTGGGCTGTCACCATCGCGTCGGTACAAGTTCAACCTGTACGGGGTGTGGGGTCGGAAACGTGTGGGCCCCGTCTCCACGGACGCCGTCACAGGTGAGGGCATCTGTGGGCTCCATCCATGTTCCCTTTGGGCTGTGGTTAGGAGCTTGGCAGGAGCTTGTGGGGCAGGGAACAGATCCCGAACGCTAACAAAGGCCTCGCTCCGGGTGCTGACTGTTGGATGTAGGGATGGGCGTAGGCAAGGTCAGAGAGAGGGAGGGATGGCGGGAAGGATGGATGGCTGGATGGAAGAGAGGGTGGATGGAAGCCAGGGTGAATGGAGGACAGAATGGATGGATGAAGGCTTCGGTGGACAGATTGATGATCCGTAGGAGGACTGCATGAAGGAATGGCGCAAGAGATGGATGGTCGGACGTGTAATTGTTTATGCCCTGCCTTGTGCCCTCCATGTTGCAGCTGCAGCCGAGCCAGAGGAGGAACCACCATCCCAGCCAGTGCTGGGCGAGCTGACGGCCTCGCAGGTCACCCCCGAGTCCGTCCAGCTGGAGTGGAGCGTCCCCGAGGGCACCTTTGACTCCTTCACGGTGCAGTACAAGGACGCACAAGGCCAGCCCCAGGCGCTGCCCGTGGACGGTAGTTGGCGCATGGTGACCGTGCCTGGGCTGTCACCATCGCGTCGGTACAAGTTCAACCTGTACGGGGTGTGGGGTCGGAAACGCGTGGGCCCCGTCTCCACGGACGCCGTCACAGGTGAGGGCATCTGTGGGCTCCATCCATGTTCCCTTTGGGTGCTGGTTTGGAGCTTGGGAGGAGCTTGTGGGGCAGGGAACAGATCCTGAACCCTAACAAAGCCCTCGCTCCAGGTGCTGACTGTTGGATGTAGGGATGGGCGTAGGCAAGGTCAGAGAGAGGGAGGGAGGGTGGACGGATGGATGGATGGCTGGATGGAAGAGAGGGTGGATGTAAGCCAGGGTGTATGGAGGACAGAATGGATGGATGAATGCTTCGGTGGACAGATAGAGGATCCGTAGGAGGACTGCATGAAGGAATGGCGCAAGAGATGGATGGTCGGACGTGTGATTGTTTATGCCCTGCCTTGTGCCCTCTCCGTTGCAGCTGCAGCCAAGCCAGAGGAGGAACCACCATCCCAGCCGGTGCTGGGCGAGCTGACGGCCTCCCACGTCACCCCTGAGTCCGTCCAGCTGGAGTGGAGCGTCCCCGAGGGCACCTTTGACTCCTTCACGGTGCAGTACAAGGACGCACAAGGGCAGCCCCAGGCGCTGCCCGTGGACGGTGGTTGGCGCACGGTGACCGTGCCTGGGCTGTTCCCGTCGCGTCGGTACAAGTTCAACCTGTACGGGGTGTGGGGTCGGAAACGCGTGGGCCCCGTCTCCACGGACGCCGTCACAGGTGAGGGTGGCTTTGGGCACTCTGTGGAGCATGGGTTTGGAGTGGGCAGAAGGTCGGGCAGTGCCCGTGCTGGGTCGCTTGGGCCTCTTGGGAAAGGGGAATAGGTGTTGGGTGCTGATTTGGGGCTGGATCTATGGCTGGGTGCTTGGAAAGTTGGAAGGCTGAAGGGATGGGTGGATGGATGGATGGATGGAAATGTCCTTGCATGAGTTAGTGGCTTTCTGGGTGACTGACAAGTTTGATGACTGACTAGATGGATGGATGGATGGAACAACATAGGGGTCATTGGCTGAATGAAGAACGGATGTTTGCCTCCTCGGTTGATTGGTTGAATGGAGAAAAACATGGATGGATGGATGGATGGATGGATGGATGGATTGTGGGGTGGATGTGTCTTTGTTTTGTGGAGGGGATGTGTGATTGGATGGTTGTGTGGACAGGTATTAGGACGGAAGGATGGGATGGTTGCTTGATGAGTGGGTGGTGGGATTGTTGGTTGGGTGAATGCTGGGCTGGAGGAATGAAAGAGCATCTGGTTGGTTGTACGGGTGGATGGAAGTGTGAACTCAAGAAGTGGTGGATAGAAAAATGTGCATGGAGATAGAGATGACTTGATGGATGGAAGGACAGATCGATGGATGGATAGATGAACGAATGGATTGAATAGATGTTTATGCCCTGCCTTGTGCCCTCTCCGTTGCAGCTTCAGCTGAGCCAGAGGAGGAACCACCGTCCCAGCCGATGCTGGGTGAGCTGACGGCCTCCCACGTCACCCCCGAGTCCGTCCAGCTGGAGTGGAGCGTCCCCGAGGGCACCTTTGACTCCTTCACGGTGCAGTACAAGGACGCACAAGGGCAGCCCCAGGCGCTGCCCGTGGACGGTGGTTGGCGCACGGTGGCTGTGCCTGGGCTGTCACCCTCGCGGCGGTACAAGTTCAACCTGTACGGGGTGTGGGGTCGGAAACGCGTGGGCCCCGTCTCCACTGACGCTGTCACAGGTGAGGACATCTGTGGGCCCCGTCTATGTCCCCTTTGGAACCGGTTTTGATGTGGGGCAGGACCTGAGCCAAGGCGTGTCCCGGGTGGGTTTGGGCTCTTGGGAAATGGGAACATGTCTTGGGTGCTGCCTGGGTTGAAGGGTTGGGATCATGCAAGGATGGATGGACAGATGGATGGGTGGATGGACAGAGGGACAGATGAATGGCTAGAGAGGTTGGTGGAGCGATGAACGCACTGATAAGAAGCAGAGGGGTAAGTGGACAGAGTGGTGGGGTGGGAAACGGCCCTGTTAATGGTTGGTTGGGTGGGTGAGTGGATGCCGTGATGGATGGAAGATTGTTCCTGGGAAGTGGGCGATGGGAGGGCTGGAGAGCTGGGTGGATGCATGGACAAAGAGCGGGAGAGATGGATGTGTGTTTGGACGGTTGGTTGGATTAGTTGTTTGGAGAGACGTGTGGGTGATTATGGCCTGCATTGTGCCCTTCTTATTGCAGCTGCAGCCGAGCCAGAGGAGGAACCACCATCCCAGCCGGTGCTGGGCGAGCTGACGGCCTCGCAGGTCACCCCCGAGTCCGTCCAGCTGGAGTGGAGCGTCCCCGAGGGCACCTTTGACTCCTTCACGGTGCAGTACAAGGATGCACAAGGGCAGCCCCAGGCGCTGCCCGTGGACGGTGGTTTGCGCACGGTGACCGTGCCTGGGCTGTCACCGTCGCGTCGGTACAAGTTCAACCTGTACGGGGTGTGGGGTCGGAAGCGTGTGGGCCCCATCTCCACGGACGCCATCACAGGTGAGGGCATCTGTGGGCTCCATCCATGTTCCCTTTGGGCTGTGGTTTGGAGCTTGGCAGGAGCTTGTGGGGCAGGGAACAGATCCCGAACGCTAACAAAGGCCTCGCTCCGGGTGCTGACTGTTGGATGTAGGGATGGGCGTAGGCAAGGTCAGAGAGAGGGAGGGATGGCGGGAAGGATGGATGGATGGATGGATGGCTGGATGGAAGAGAGGGTGGATGGAAGCCAGGGTGAATGGAGGACAGAATGGATGGATGAAGGCTTCGGTGGACAGATTGATGATCCGTAGGAGGACTGCATGAAGGAATGGCGCAAGAGATGGATGGTCGGACGTGTGGTTGTTTATGCCCTGCCTTGTGCCCTCTCCGTTGCAGCTGCAGCCGAGCCAGAGGAGGAACCACGATCCCAGCCGGTGCTGGGCGAGCTGACGGCCTCCCACGTCACCCCCGAGTCCGTCCAGCTGGAGTGGAGCGTCCCCGAGGGCACCTTTGACTCCTTCACGGTGCAGTACAAGGATGCACAAGGCCAGCCCCAGGCGCTGCCCGTGGACGGTGGTTCACGCACGGTGACGGTGCCTGGGCTGTCACCGTCGCGTCGGTACAAGTTCAACCTGTACGGGGTGTGGGGTCGGAAACGCGTGGGCCCCGTCTCCACCGACGCGGTCACAGGTGAGGGCATCTGTGGGCTCCATCCATGTTCCCTTTGGGTGCTGGGTTTGGAGTGTGGCAGGAGGTTGTGCGGCAGGGACATCTCTTGGGTGTTGAGTGTTGGATGGAAGTAGGGGTGGGAGGAGTCAAGAGAGAGGGACGGATGTATGGAGGGATGGACGGATGGACAGGTAGGTGGAGGGATGACTGTGTGTCTAATGGTTGGGTGACTTGTTTTATGAATGGATGGAAAGAATTGTGGTTGGATCTGTGAAGAGATGGAAAGAAGGATGCGTGGATGCGTGGATGGATGGATGCATGGATGCATGGGTGGATGGATGGATGGATGGATGGATGGATAGACGGACAACTGAATGGTTGAATGAATGCAGGGTTGGATGGATGGGTGGATTGTTGCCCAGATGGAGAGAAGAAGGTGGATGGGAAGATGAGTGGCTGGATGGATGTTTGGAAGCATGGATGGCCGGAAGGTGAAATGCGTGGATGAATGCTTGCGTGGAGAGAGAGAGAGAGGCATGGATGGAGGGGAGCCTGCATGAATGGTCCGGGAGATGGAAGGATGGATGTTGAGATGGATGGATGGATGGATGGATGGATGGATGGATGGATGGATGGACTGTGGAATGAATTGTGGGATGGGCCCCTCAGTACAAGAAAGACGCTGAGGTGCTGGAGCGCATCCAAAGAAGAGCACCGAAGCTGGTGAAGGGTCTGGAGAACAAGTCCTGTGAGGAGCAGCTGAGGGAACTGGAGTTGTTTAGTCTGGAGAAAAGGCGGCTGAGGGGAGACCTTATTGTTCTCTACAACGACCTGAAAGGAGGCTGTAGGGAGGTGGGGGTCAGTCTCTTTTCCCAGGTAACAAGCGATAGGACGAGAGGAAACGGCCTCAAGTTGTGCCAGGGGAGGTTTAGACTGGATATTAGGAAAACTGTCTTCACCGAAAGGGTTGTCAAGCATTGGATCAGGCTGCCCAGGTTGAGTCCTCATCCGTGGAGGTATTGAAAAGACGTGTAGAGGTGTCCCTTAGGGACATGGTTTAGTGGTGGACTTGGCAGTGCTGGGTTAACGGTTGGACTCGATGATCTTAAAGGTCTTTTCCAATCTCGGTGATTCTGTGATTCCATGGTTGAGTATGTGTTTAGTTCGTGGAGGGGATGTGTGATTGGATGGTTGGGTGGAGTGATCTTTGGATGGAAGGAGGGAATGGTTGTTGGATGAATGGATGGTGGGATTGTTGGCTGGAAGAGTGTTTGTTTGGAGGAAGGAAGGAGCGTGTGGTTGGTTGGATGGTTGAACGGAGGTGTGGACTCAAGGACTGAGGCATGCAGAGAGGTGCCTGGAGAGAGAGGAGATTTGGTGGATGGAAGGATGGACAGACGGATGGATGGATGGATAGACGAACAAATGAACGAAGAAATGCATAGTTGTTTATATCCTGCCTTGTGCCCTCTCTGTTGCAGCTGCAGCCGAGCCAGAGGAGGAACCACCATCCCAGCCGGTGCTGGGCGAGCTGACGGCCTCGCAGGTCACCCCCGAGTCCGTCCAGCTGGAGTGGAGCGTCCCCGAGGGCACCTTTGACTCCTTCACGGTGCAGTACAAGGACGCACAAGGCCAGCCCCAGGCGCTGCCCGTGGACGGTGGTTGGCGCACGGTGACCGTGCCTGGGCTGTCACCGTCGCGTCGGTACAAGTTCAACCTGTACGGGGTGTGGGGTCGGAAACGTGTGGGCCCCATCTCCACCGACGCTGTCACAGGTGAGGGCATCTGTGGGCTCCATCCATGTTCCCTTTGGGCGCTGGGTTTGGAGTGTGGCAGGAGGTTGTGTGGCAGGGACATCTCTTGGGTGTTGAGAGTTGGATGGAAGTAGGGGTGGGAGGAGTCAAGAGAGAGGGACGGATGGATGGAGGGACAGATGGACAGACGGACGGATGGACAGGTAGGTGGAAGGACGAATGTGTGTCTGGTGGTTGGGTGACTGGTTTTTTGAATGGATAGAAAGTTGGTGGTTGGATTTGTGAAGGGATGGAAAGAAGAATGGTTGATGGGTGGATGCATGGATGGATGGATGCATGGATGGACGGACGGACGGATGGATGGATGGACAAACAACTGAATGGCTGAACGGATGCAGGGTTTGATGGATGGGTGGATTTTTGCCCAGATGGAGAGAAGAAGGTGGATGGGAAGATGAGTGGCTGGATGGGTGTTTGGAAGCATGGATGGCCGGAAGGTGAAATGCGTGGATGAATGCTTGCGTGGAGAGAGAGAGAGAGAGATGAATGGATGGAGGGGAGCCTGCATGAATGGCCCAGGAGATGGAAGGATGGATGTTGAGATGGATGGATGGATGGATGGATGGTTGGATGGATGGACAGATGGAGGGATGAATGGCTAGAGAGGTTGGTGGAGGGATGAACGCACCGATAAGAAGCAGAGGGGTAAGTGGACAGAGTGGTGGGGTGGGAAATGGCCCTGTTAGTGGGTGGGTGGGTGGGTGAGTGCATGCCGTGATGGATGGAAGATTGTTCCTGGGAAGTGGGCGATGGGAGGGCTGGAGAGCTGGGAGGATGCATGGAGAAAGAGCGGGAGAGATGGATGTGTGTTTGGACGATTGCTTGGATTGGTTGCTGAGTGGATGATCAGCTAGAAGGCAAGCTGGCTGGATGGACGGACGGATGGATTGGTGGATGTTTGTGCCCTGCCTTGTGCCCTCCTTATTGCAGCTGCAACCGAGCCAGAGGAGGAACCACCATCCCAGCCGGTGCTGGGCGAGCTGACGGCCTCGCAGGTCACCCCCGAGTCCGTCCAGCTGGAGTGGAGCGTCCCCGAGGGCACCTTTGACTCCTTCACGGTGCAGTACAAGGACGCACAAGGCCAGCCCCAAGCGCTGCCCGTGGACGGTGGTTTGCACACGGTGACGGTGCCTGGGCTGTCACCATCGCGTCGGTACAAGTTCAACCTGTACGGGGTGTGGGGTCGGAAGCGTGTGGGCCCCATCTCCACGGACGCCATCACAGGTGAGGGCATCTCTGAGCCATTTCTGTGTCCCCTTTGGGCTGTGGTTTGGAGCTTGGCAGGAGCTTGTGGGGCAGGGAACAGATCCCGAACGCTAACAAAGGCCTCGCTCCGGGTGCTGACTGTTGGATGTAGGGATGGGCGTAGGCAAGGTCAGAGAGAGGGAGGGAGGGTGGATGGATGGATGGATGGATGGCTGGATGGAAGAGAGGGTGGATGGAAGCCAGGGTGAATGGAGGACAGAATGGATGGATGAAGGCTTCGGTGGACAGATAGATGATCCGAAGGAGGACTGCATGAAGGAATGGCGCAAGAGATGGATGGTCGGACGTGTGATTGTTTATGCCCTGCCTTGTGCCCTCTCCGTTGCAGCTGCAGCCGAGCCAGAGGAGGAACCACCATCCCAGCCGGTGCTGGGCGAGCTGACGGCCTCGCAGGTCACCCCCGAGTCCGTCCAGCTGGAGTGGAGCGTCCCCGAGGGCACCTTTGACTCCTTCACGGTGCAGTACAAGGACGCACAAGGCCAGACCCAAGCGCTGCCCGTGGACGGTGGTTGGCGCACGGTGACCGTGCCTGGGCTGTCACCGTCGCGTCGGTACAAGTTCAACCTGTACGGGGTGTGGGGTCGGAAACGCGTGGGCCCCGTCTCCACGGACGCCGTCACAGGTGAGGGCATCTGTGGGCTCCATCCATGTTCCCTTTGGGTGCTGGGTATGGAGCTTGGCAGGAGGTTGTGTGGCAGGGACATCTCTTGGGTGTTGAGTGTTGGATGGAGGTAGGGGTGGGAGGAGTCAAAAGCGAGGGACGGATGGATGGAGGGACGGACGGACGGACGGACGGACAGGTAGGTGGAAGGACGGATGTGTGTCTGGTGGTTGGGTGACTGGTTTTATGAATGGATGGAAAGAATTGTGGTTGGATCTGTGACGAGATGGAAAGAAGGATGGGTGGATGGGTGGATGGATGGATGGACAAACAACTGAATGGTTGAACGGATGCAGGGTTGGATGGATGGGTGGATTGTTGCCCAGATGGAGAGAAGAAGGTAGATGGGAAGATGAGTGGCTGGATGGGTGTTTGGAAGCATGGATGGCCGGAAGGTGAAATGCGTGGATGAATGCTTGCGTGGAGAGGGAGAGAGAGGAATGGATGGAGGGGAGCCTGCATGAATGGCCCAGGAGATCGAAGGATGGATGGATGGATGGATGAATGGATGGACTGTGGAATGAATTGTGGGATGGGCCCCTCAGTACAAGAAAGACGCTGAGGTGCTGGAGCGCATCCAAAGAAGAGCACCGAAGCTGGTGAAGGGTCTGGAGAACAAGTCCTGTGAGGAGCAGCTGAGGGAACTGGAGTTGTTTAGTCTGGAGAAAAGGCGGCTGAGGGGAGACCTTATTGTTCTCTACAACAACCTGAAAGGAGGCTGTAGGGAGGTGGGGGTCAGTCTCTTTTCCCAGGTAACAAGCGATAGGACGAGAGGAAACGGCCTCAAGTTGTGCCAGGGGAGGTTTAGACTGGATATTAGGAAAACTGTCTTCACCGAAAGGGTTGTCAAGCATTGGATCAGGCTGCCCAGGTTGAGTCCTCATCCGTGGAGGTATTGAAAAGACGTGTAGAGGTGTCCCTTAGGGACATGGTTTAGTGGTGGACTTGGCAGTGCTGGGTTAACGGTTGGACTCGATGATCTTAAAGGTCTTTTCCAATCTCGGTGATTCTGTGATTCCATGGTTGAGTATGTGTTTAGTTCGTGGAGGGGATGTGTGATTGGATGGTTGGGTGGAGTGATCTTTGGATGGAAGGATGGAATGGTTGTTGGATGAATGGATGGTGGGATTGTTGGCTGGAAGAGTGTTTGTTTGGAGGAAGGAAGGAGCGTGTGGTTGGTTGGATGGTTGAACGGAGGTGTGGATTCAAGGACTGAGGCATGCAGAGAGGTGCCTGGAGAGATAAGAGATTTGGTGGATGGAAGGATAGACAGAAACATGGATGGATGGATAGACGAACAAATGAACGAAGAAATGCATAGTTGTTTATATCCTGCCTTGTGCCCTCTCTGTTGCAGCTGCAGCTGAACCAGAGGAGGAACCACCATCCCAGCCGGTGCTGGGCGAGCTGACGGCCTCGCAGGTCACCCCCGAGTCCGTCCAGCTGGAGTGGAGCGTCCCCGAGGGCACCTTTGACTCCTTCACGGTGCAGTACAAGGACGCACAAGGCCAGCCCCAAGCGCTGCCCGTGGACGGTGGTTGGCGCACGGTGACCGTGCCTGGGCTGTCACCGTCGCGTCGGTACAAGTTCAACCTGTACGGGGTGTGGGGTCGGAAGCGTGTGGGCCCCGTCTCCACGGACGCCGTCACAGGTGAGGGCATCTCTGAGCCATTTCTGTGTCCCCTTTGGGCTGTGGTTTGGAGCTTGGCAGGAGCTTGTGCGGCAGGGAACAAATCCCGAACCCTAATAAAACCCTCGCTCCGGGTGCTGACTGTTGGATGTAGGGATGGGCGTAGGCAAGGTCAGAGAGAGGGAGGGAGGGAAGAATGGATGGATGGATGGATGGATGGTTGAATGGACAGATGGATGGATGGATTGTGGGGTGGATGTGTCTTTGTTTTGTGGAGGGGATGTGTGATTGGATGGTTGGGTGCAGTGATCTTTGGATGGAAGGATGGAATGGTTGTTTGATGAATGGGTGGTGGGATTGTTGGCTGGAAGAGTGTTTGTTTGGAGGAAGGAAGGAGCGTGTGGTTGGTTGGATGGTTGAACGGAGGTGTGGATTCAAGGACTGAGGCATGCAGAGAGGTGCCTGGAGAGATAAGAGATTTGATGGATGGAAGGATAGACAGAAACATGGATGGACGAACAAATGAACAACCACATAGATGTTTATGCCCTGCCTTGTGCCCTCTGTGTTGCAGCTGCAGCCGAGCCAGAGGAGGAACCACCATCCCAGCCGGTGCTGGGCGAGCTGACGGCCTCGCAGGTCACCCCCGAGTCCGTCCAGCTGGAGTGGAGCGTCCCCGAGGGCACCTTTGACTCCTTCACGGTGCAGTACAAGGATGCACAAGGGCAGCCCCAGGCGCTGCCCGTGGACGGTGGTTTGCGCACGGTGACGGTGCCTGGGCTGTCACCATCGCGTCGGTACAAGTTCAACCTGTACGGGGTGTGGGGTCGGAAACGTGTGGGCCCCATCTCCACGGACACCGTCACAGGTGAGGGCATCTGTGGGCCCCATCCATGTTCCCTTTGGGCGCTGGGTTTGGAGTGTGGCAGGAGGTTGTGTGGCAGGGACATCTCTTGGGTGTTGAGAGTTGGATGGAAGTAGGGGTGGGAGGAGTCAAGAGAGAGGGACGGATGGATGGAGGGACAGATGGACAGACGGACGGATGGACAGGTAGGTGGAAGGACGAATGTGTGTCTGGTGGTTGGGTGACTGGTTTTTTGAATGGATAGAAAGTTGGTGGTTGGATTTGTGAAGGGATGGAAAGAAGAATGGTTGATGGGTGGATGCATGGATGGATGGATGCGTGGACGGACGGATGGACGGATGGACGGATGGATGGATGGATGGACAAACAACTGAATGGTTGAACGGGTGGATGGATGGTTGGATGGGTGGATTGTTGCCCAGATGGAGAGAAGAGTGTTGATGGGAAGATGAGTGGCTGGATGGGTGTTTGGAAGCATGGATGGCCGGAAGGTGAAATGCATGGATGAATGCTTGCGTGGAGACAGAGATGAATGGATGGAGGGGAGCCTGCATGAATGGTCCAGGAGATTGAAAATGTGGATGTTGAGATGGATGGATGGATGGATGGATGGGTGGATGGACAGATGGAGAGATGAATGGCTAGAGAGGTTGGTGGAGGGATGAAGGCACTGATAAGAAGCAGAGGGGTAAGTGGACGGAGTGGTGGGGTGGGAAACGGCCCCGTTAATGGTTGGTTGGGTGGGTGAGTGGATGCCGTGATGGATGGAAGATTGTTCCTGGGAAGTGGGCGATGGGAGGGCTGGAGGGCCGGGCATGGAGAAAGAGCGGGAGAGATGGATGTGTGTTTGGACGGTTGGTTGGATTGGTTGCTGAGTGGATGATCAGCTAGATGGG
Source organism: Sarcoramphus papa (assembly GCA_037962945.1). Classification (NCBI taxonomy): domain Eukaryota; kingdom Metazoa; phylum Chordata; class Aves; order Accipitriformes; family Cathartidae; genus Sarcoramphus; species Sarcoramphus papa. The sequence continues at coordinate 26,986 of CM075619.1, read as the reverse complement.
TGGACAGATGGATGGACGAATGGTCGGACATGTGGTTGTTTAGCCCTGGCTTGTGCCCTCTCCGTTGCAGCTGCAGCCGAGCCAGAGGAGGAACCACCATCCCAGCCGGTGCTGGGCGAGCTGACGGCCTCGCAGGTCACCCCCGAGTCCGTCCAGCTGGAGTGGAGCGTCCCCGAGGGCACCTTTGACTCCTTCACGGTGCAGTACAAGGACGCACAAGGCCAGCCCCAGGTGCTGCCCGTGGACGGTGGTTGGCGCACGGTGACCGTGCCTGGGCTGTCACCGTCGCGTCGGTACAAGTTCAACCTGTACGGGGTGTGGGGTCGGAAACGCGTGGGCCCCGTCTCCACGGATGCCGTCACAGGTGAGGACATCTGTGGGCTCCATCCGTGTTCCCTTTGGGTGCTGGGTATGGAGCAGGACAGGAGCTGGGGCCAGGTGTGTCCTGATCCCCTGGGGCCTTGTGGGAAATGGGAACGTCTTGGGTGTTGTTTGGGTTGGAGGGATGGGAGCATGGAAGGTTGGACGGATGGATGGATGGAAGATTGAATGGTTGATGCATTAATGGCTGGGAGGTTGGGTGGATGGGGAGATGAAGGTTGGGCAGATGTCTAATTGGTTGCCTGAGGAGATGCACGGATGGAAGGATGGACGGGTGGTTCAATGCGTTCATGAATGGATGAATTGAACAATGGATGGATGGATGGATGGATGGACATTTGGATGAGTCTGGCTGCCTGAGGGATTGAAAGGTGGTTCGGATGGTTGGATGGACACACGGTTAGATGGGAGTGTGGAAGGGTGGATGGCTGGCCGGGTACTGGGCCAGTGTGTTGGATGTGTGTTTGGTCAGAGGAGTGAGCGGTGAGGTGGTTTGATGGTTCGATGGAGGAATGGATTGAAGGAGCGACTTGGGGTGAAGTTTGCATGGAAAGGGATTTGATGGCAATAGGGAGGGACGGGTTTTTTGTGGTGGAATGGACAGATGGGTGTTTGGATTGTTGGATGGATTGTTGGATGGATTGTTGGATGGATGATTCGGTGAGTGTGCGGCTGGGCTGTGGCGTGGATGGTTGATTGGATGGTTGGATACTTGGATAGGTGGATGCGTGAGTGGGTGGTGGATGGATTGATGGAGGGATGGATGGGTTTATGGATGGATAAGTGGTTGCGTAAAGGATGGAGGTAGCATTGGAAGAATGAATGTTTGCTTTCTTGACGGATGGGTGGATGGACGAACGAATGAACAACCACATAGATGTTTATGGCCTGCCTTGTGCCCTCTCCTTTGCAGCTGCAGCCGAGCCAGAGGAGGAACCACCATCCCAGCCGATGCTGGGCGAGCTGACGGCCTCGCAGGTCACCCCCGAGTCCGTCCAGCTGGAGTGGAGCGTCCCCGAGGGCACCTTTGACTCCTTCACGGTGCAGTACAAGGACGCACAAGGGCAGCCCCAGGTGCTGCCCGTGGACGGTGGTTGGCGCAGGGTGACCGTGCCTGGGCTGTCACCGTCGCGTCGGTACAAGTTCAACCTGTATGGGGTGTGGGGTCGGAAACGTGTGGGCCCCGTCTCCACGGACGCCGTCACAGGTGAGGACATCTGTGGGCTCCATCCATGTGTCCTTTGGGTGCTGGGTTTGGAGTGTGGCAGGAGGTTGTGTGGCAGGGACATCTCTTGGGTGTTGAGTGTTGGATGGAAGTAGGGGTGGGAGGAGTCAAAAGAGAGGGACAGATGGATGGACGGACAGATGGACAGGTAGATGGAGGGATGACTGTGTGTCTGATGGTTGGGTGACTGTTTTTTTGAATGGATGGAAAGAAGGGTGAGTGGATGGACGGATGGATGGATGGATTGTTGGGTGGATGTGTCTTTGTTTTGTGGAGGGGATGTGTGATTGGATGGTTGTGTGGGCAGGTATTAGGACGGAAGGAGGGAATGGTTGTTGGATGAATGGATGGTGGGATTGTTGTCTGGAAGAGTGTTTGTTTGGAGGAAGGAAGGAGCGTGTGGTTGGTTGGATGGTTGAACGGAGGTGTGGATTCAAGGACTGAGGCATGCAGAAAGGTGCCTGGAGAGAGAGGAGATTTGATGGATGGAAGGATGGACAGACGGATGGATGATGAACGAATGAACAACCACATAGATGTTTATGCCCTGCCTTGTGCCCTCTGTGTTGCAGCTGCAGCCGAGCCAGAGGAGGAACCACCATCCCAGCCGGTGCTGGGCGAGCTGACAGCCTCGCAGGTCACCCCCGAGTCCGTCCAGCTGGAGTGGAGCGTCCCCGAGGGCACCTTTGACTCCTTCACGGTGCAGTACAAGGACGCACAAGGGCAGCCCCAGGCGCTGCCCGTGGACGGTGGTTCACGCACGGTGACCGTGCCTGGGCTGTCACCATCGCGTCGGTACAAGTTCAACCTGTACGGGGTGTGGGGTCGGAAACGCGTGGGCCCCATCTCCACGGACGCTGTCACAGGTGAGGGCATCTGTGGGCTCCATCCATGTTCCCTTTGGGCGCTGGGTTTGGAGCTTGGCAGGAGCTTGTGGGGCAGGGAACAGATCCCGAACCCTAACAAAGCCCTCGCTCCGGGTGCTGACTGTTGGATGTAGGGATGGGCGTAGGCAAGGTCAGAGAGAGGGAGGGAGGGAAGGATGGATGGATGGATGGATGGATGGCTGGATGGATGGATGGAAGAGAGGGTGAATGGAAGCCAGGGTAAATGGAGGACAGAATGGATGGATGAAGGCTTCGGTGGACAGATAGATGATCCGTAGGAGGACTGCATGAAGGAATGGCGCAAGAGATGGATGGTCGGACGTGTGATTGTTTATGCCCTGCCTTGTGCCCTCCGTGTTGCAGCTGCAGCGGAGCCAGAGGAGGAACCACGATCCCAGCCGGTGCTGGGCGAGCTGACGGCCTCGCAGGTCACCCCCGAGTCCGTCCAGCTGGAGTGGAGCGTCCCCGAGGGCACCTTTGACTCCTTCACGGTGCAGTACAAGGACGCACAAGGCCAGCCCCAAGCGCTGCCCGTGGACGGTGGTTGGCGCACGGTGACCGTGCCTGGGCTGTCACCGTCGCGTCGGTACAAGTTCAACCTGTACGGGGTGTGGGGTCGGAAGCGTGTGGGCCCCGTCTCCACGGACGCCATCACAGGTGAGGACATCTGTGGGCTCCATCCATGTTCCCTTTGGGCTGTGGTTTGGAGCTTGGCAGGAGCTTGTGCAGCAGGGAACTGATCCCGAACGCTAACAAAGCCCTCGCTCCGGGTGCTGACTGTTGGATGTAGGGATGGGCGTAGGCAAGGTCAGAGAGAGGGAGGGAGGGAAGGATGGATGGATGGATGGCTGGATGGATGGATGGAAGAGAGGGTGAACGGAAGCCAGGGTGAATGGAGGACAGAATGGATGGATGAAGGCTTCGGTGGACAGATTGATGATCCGTAGGAGGACTGCATGAAGGAATGGCGCAAGAGATGGATGGTCGGACGTGTAATTGTTTATGCCCTGCCTTCTGCCCTCCGTGTTGCAGCTGCAGCCGAGCCAGAGGAGGAACCACCATCCCAGCCGGTGCTGGGCAAGCTGACGGCCTCGCAGGTCACCCCCGAGTCCGTCCAGCTGGAGTGGAGCATCCCCGAGGGCACCTTTGACTCCTTCACGGTGCAGTACAAGGACGCACAAGGCCAGCCCCAAGCGCTGCCCGTGGACGGTGGTTGGCGCACGGTGACCGTGCCTGGGCTGTCACCATCGCGTCGGTACAAGTTCAACCTGTACGGGGTGCGGGGTCGGAAACGCGTGGGCCCCATCTCCACGGACGCCGTCACAGGTGAGGGCATCTGTGGGCCCCGTCTATGTCCCCTTTGGAACTGGGTTTGATGTGGGGCAGGACCTGAGCCAAGGCGTGTCCTGGGTGGGTTTGGGCTCTTGGGAAATGGGACCATGTCTTGGGTGCTGCCTGGGTTGAAGTGTTGGGAACATGGAAGGATGGATGGAGGGATGGATGGAGGGATTATAACTGGTTGCATGATGGATGTAGAGAGCATTGGATGGATGAATGTTTGGTTTCTGGATGGATGGGTGGGTGGGTGGATGGATGGATGGATGGATGGATGGATGATGGGTTGATGTTTATGCCCTGCATTGTGGACTCTCTGTCGCAGCCCCAGCTCCACAAGAAGAGAAGCCACCCTCTCAGCCGATGCTGGGCGAGCTGACGGCCTCCCGCGTCACCCCCGAGTCCGTCCAGCTGGAGTGGAGCGTCCCCGAGGGCACCTTTGACTCCTTCACGGTGCAGTACAGGGATGCACAAGGCCAGCCTGAATCACTGCTCGTGGACGGAGGCTCCCGCACGGTGACCGTGCCGGGGCTGTCACCATCCCGCCGCTACAATTTCTACCTGTACGGGGTGTTGGGGCAGAAACGTGTGGGCCCCGTCTCCCTTGACACCATCACAGGTGAGGGCGTGTGGTGGATCCGTCCGCGTCGCCTTCGGGCGCTGGGTTTGGAGCAGGGCAGGAGCTTGGGCGGGGCCCGTCCTGGTCCCTTGGGCCTGGCGGGAAATGGGATCGTCTCTTGGGTGTTGAGTAGGGGATGGATGGAGGGATGGGAGCAAGCCAGGTTGAAGGGATCGCGGGATAGTGACGAATGAATGGTTTGTTGGTTGGATGAGTGGACAGAAGGTTGGAGGGAGGGATGGATGGGTGGAGGGATGGTGGGACGGGTGGGTGGAGGGGCAGGCGGGCAGGCGGACGCACGGTTGGATGGAGGGATGGATGGGTGGAGGGATGGTGGGACGGGTGGATGGAGGGGCAGGCGGACGCACGGTTGGATGGAGGGATGGATGGGTGGAGGGATGGTGGGACGGGTGGATGGAGGGGCAGGCGGGCAGGCGGACGCACGGTTGGATGGAGGGATGGATGGGTGGAGGGATGGTGGGACAGGTGGATGGAGGGGCAGGCGGGCAGGCGGACGCATGGTTGGATGGAGGGATGGATGGGTGGAGGGATGGTTAGAGGAATGTGCGGTTGGTTGTTGAAGAGGTGGATGGGTGGGTGGGTGGGTTGATGTTTATGCCCTTCATCGTGTCCTCTCTGTTGCAGCCCCACTTCCACAAAAGGAGAAGCCACCGTCCCAGCCGGTGCTGGGCGAGCTGACGGCCTCGCACGTCACCCCCGAGTCCGTCCAGCTGGAGTGGAGCGTCCCCGAGGGCACCTTTGACTCCTTCACGGTGCAGTACAAGGATGCACAAGGCCAGCCCCAGGCGCTGCCCGTGGACGGTGGTTGGCGCACGGTGACGGTGCCTGGGCTGTCACCGTCGCGTCGGTACAAGTTCAACCTGTACGGGGTGTGGGGTCGGAAACGCGTGGGCCCCGTCTCCACGGACGCGGTCACAGGTGAGGGCATCTGTGGGCCATTTCTGTGTCCCCTTTGGGTGCTGCTTTTGGGTGGCGGCAGGAGCTTGGGCAGGGCCCGTCCTGGTCCTTTGGGTCTTGTGGGAGCTGGGAACATCTCTTGGGTGCTAATAAGGGCGTGGATGATGGGATGGGTGCGTGCAAGGTTGGATGGATGGACGGATGGACGGATGGATGGACGGATGGAAGTTGCTTCTATGATGTTTTGGCTGTTTGGATGATTGGCTGGATCCTTGGCTGGCTGGATCCATGGACTTGTGGGAAATGGGAACGACTTCTTGGCACTAAATGTGGGACCGACGGGAGCGCGAAGGTTGGAGGGATGGAGGGACGGACTGATGGATGTGTGGAGGATGGATGGACGGATGGATGGATGTTTAGTTGGTTGGCTGAATGGGTGGATGGACTGAAGGTTGGTTGGTTGGGCAGACGGACAAGCGATGGAGGGTTGGATGGACGATTGGATGGATGGAAGGACGGACGGTTGGTTGGGTAGAGCGATGTAGTCATGGAGAGGGGACTGTGTGGGTAGATGGAAGGGCACACGGCTGGGTGGGCAATGTCCGGAGGAGTTGCAGCGTGGATGGAGGGTGGGTGGGTGAAAAAGATGGACGTGGTGACTGGATGGTTGGATGGTTGGATGGATGGTTGGATGGATGGATGGTTGGATGGATGGGTGGATGGTTGGTTGGATGGTTGGTTGGATGGATGGATGGTTGGATGGATGGGTGGATGGTTGGATGGATGGTTGGTTGGATGGATGGATGGATGGTTGGTTGGATGGTTGGATGGTTGGATGGATGGTTGGATGGATGGTTGGATGGATGGATGGATGGTTGGATGGATGGATGGATGGTTGGTTGGATGGATGGTTGGTTGGATGGTTGGATGGATGGTTGGATGGTTGGATGGATGGTTGGATGGATGGATGGATGGTTGGTTGGATGGATGGTTGGATGGATGGTTGGATGGATGGTTGGATGGATGGTTGGATGGATGGATGGTTGGATGGATGGATGGTTGGATGGTTGGATGGTTGGATGGATGGATGGATGGATGGTTGGATGGATGGATGGATGGATGGATGGATGGTTGGATGGACGGATGGACGGACGGATGGACGGACAGACGGACGGACGGATGGATAGACGGATGGACGGATGGATGGACGGATGATTGGATGGATGATAGGTGGTTTTATGGATGGAGGGATGGTTGGATTGGAGGGATGATTGGCTGACTGGACGGTTGGCTGGTTGGACAGTTGGATGGGTGGTGGAACAGTTGGATGTTTGGATGGACGGGTGGGTGGGTGGAAGGACGATTGGACGGTTGGACAGATGGGTGGGTGGATAATTGGATGGTTGCTGGCTGGACAGTTGGATGACTGGTTGGACGGTTGATGGTCGGACACGTGGATGGTTGGTTGGACGGTTGATGGTTGGACACGTGGATGGTTGGTTGGAGCGATGGTGTGTTGGTGTCCTGGGTGGCGTGTCCCTGGCAGGGAGAGTCCCCTGGGGGGCTGTGGGTGGGGGGACCCTGGGGTGCTACAGGGGGTCTGGGAGTGGGGGGGTCCCTGGGGGTTTCCATGGGGTTGGAGGTCAGAGTTGGGGGGCGGGGTCCAAAGTGGGGTTCCTGGAGGTGTTTGTGGGGGGAGGCAGTCGGTGGGCGGGTCCTTGGGGGGGGCTGTTGGGGGGGGGGGGGGGGTGTCAGCGGCCACGCCCCTCCCCTGTGCAGGCGCCCCGGGGACCCTCTGGGTGGGGACCGTGTGGCCCCGCAGCGCCCGGCTGCACTGGGCGCCCCTCCGCGCCCCCCCCGATGGCTACGACCTCGTCTACGGCCCCCCCGGAGGACCCCAGCAGGTAACGACCCCCCCCCAACACCCTGAAACCCCCCTGGGTCACCCCATAACCCCTCTGGGGACCCCAATATTCCTTGTGGGACCCCAATACCCCCCCCAGACCCCAATAATCCCTTGGGGAGCCCGATGCTCCCCTGGGGACCCCAATATTCCTTGTGGGACCCCAATACCCCCCCCCCCAGACCCCAATAATCCCTTGGGGGGCCCGATCCTCCCCTGGGGACCCCAATATTCCTTGTGAGACCCCAATACCCCCCCCCCCGACCCCAATAATCCCTTGGGGAGCCCGATGCTCCCCTGGGGACCCCAATATTCCTTGTGGGACCCCAATACCCCCCCCCCCAGACCCCAATAATCCCTTGGGGAGCCCGATGCTCCCCTGGGGACCCCAATATTCCTTGTGGGACCCCAATACCCCCCCCCCGACCCCAATAATCCCTTGGGGAGCCCGATACCCCCCAGGTGCACCCCAATATTCCTTGTGGGACCCCAATACCCCCCCCCCAGACCCCAATAATCCCTTGGGGAGCCCGATCCTCCCCTGGGGACCCCAATATTCCTTGTGGGACCCCAATACCCCCCCCCCCGACCCCAATAATCCCTTGGGGAGCCCAATGCTCCCCTGGGGACCCCAATATTCCTTGTGGGACCCCAATACCCCCCCCCCAGACCCCAATAATCCCTTGGGGGGCCCGATCCTCCCCTGGGGACCCCAATATTCCTTGTGGGACCCCAATACCCCCCCCCCAGACCCCAATAATCCCTTGGGGAGCCCGATCCTCCCCTGGGGACCCCAATATTCCTTGTGGGACCCCAATACCCCCCCCCCAGACCCCAATAATCCCTTGGGGAGCCCGATGCTCCCCTGGGGACCCCAATATTCCTTGTGAGACCCCAATACCCCCCCCCCCAGACCCCAATAATCCCTTGGGGAGCCCGATCCTCTCCTGGGGACCCCAATATTCCTTGTGGGACCCCAGTACTCCCCCCCAGGGGCCCCATTAACCCCTCGGGGACCCCAATACCCCCCAGGTGCACCCCAATATTCCTTGTGGGACCCCCAATACTCCCTTAGGGCACCCCAGTGCCCTCTCCGAGACCTAAATAAGCCCCTGGGGGACCCCAATAATGACTTGGGGGACCCCAATAACCCCTCGAGGACCCCAATATGCCTTGTGGGACCCCCAATACTCCCTTAGGGCACCCCAGTGCCCCCCCCCCAAGACCTAAATAAGCCCCTGGGGACCCCAATAACACTCAGGGGACCCCAATAATGCCTCGGGGGACCCCAATACCCTCCTGTACCCCCCTAGACGCTGCGGCTGCCCCCCGAGGCGACATCTCATCAGCTATGGGGCCTGGAGCCGGCGGGGCGCTATGGGGTGCAGCTGTGGGGCCGGGGGGGGGACGCCCCCCCCACCTCCCTGGATGCCACCTTTGACACCCGTGAGCCGGACGCCTGGGTCCCTGGGTGGGGGGGGTGCTAGGTTCTTGGGTGGGGGGCACCCGGATACTTGGGTCCCTGGGTGGGGGGCGGCACCCGGATGCCTGGGTCCCTGGGTGTGGGGGGGTGCTAAGTTCTTGGGTGGGGGGCACCCGGATGCCTGGGTCCCTGGGTGTGGGGGGGTGCTAAGTTCTTGGGTGGGGGGCACCCGGATGCTTGGGCCCCCGGGTGGGGGGGGGTGCTAGGTTCTTGGGTGGGGGGCACCCGGATGCCTGGGTCTCTGGGTGGGGGGGTGCTAGGTTCTTGGGTGGGGGGCACCCGGATGCCTGGGTCCCTGGGTGGGGGGGTGCTAGGTTCTTGGGTGGGGGGCACCCAGATGCCTGGGTACCTGGCTGATGGGGGCCTGGGTTCTTGGGTGGGGGGCACCCGGATGCTTGGGTCCCTGGGTGTGGGGGGTGCTAGGTTCTTGGGTGGGGGGCACCCGGATGCCTGGGTCCCTGGGTGTGGGGGGGTGCTAAGTTCTTGGGTGGGGGGCACCCGGATGCCTGGGTCCCTGGGTGTGGGGGGGTGCTAAGTTCTTGGGTGGGGGGCACCCGGATGCCTGGGTCCCTGGGTGTGGGGGGGTGCTAAGTTCTTGGGTGGGGGGCACCCGGATGCCTGGGTCTCTGGGTGGGGGGGTGCTAGGTTCTTGGGTGGGGGGCACCCGGATGCCTGGGTCTCTGGGTGGGGGGGTGCTAGGTTCTTGGGTGGGGGGCACCCGGATGCCTGGGTACCTGGCTGATGGGGGCCTGGGTTCTTGGGTGGGGGGCACCCGGATGCTTGGGTCCCTGGGTGTGGGGGGTGCTAGGTTCTTGGGTGGGGGGCGCTAAGTTCTTGGGTGGGGGGCACCCGGACGCCTGGGTTTCTGGGTGGGGGGACACTGAGTCCATGGGTGGGGGGGCACCCAGACACCTGCGTCCCCAGAAGTGTCTAGGGTGCCTTAAGGGTCCCCGGATGCCTGGGTCCCCACATCCCCTGTACCCCCTCTTCCTCCCCCCCCCCCCCCCCCCAGCTCCCCTCCCCCACCCGCACCCCCGGGACTGCGCCGAGGAGCAGCTGAACGGGCCGGGGCCTTCGCGCGAGACCCTCATCTTCCTCGGGGGAGACCCCGGGAGACCTCTGCGCGTCTTCTGCGACATGGAGACTGACGGCGGCGGCTGGCTGGTGGGGCAACTGGGGGGAACTGGGAGGGGCTGGGGGACACTGGGAGGGGCTGAGGGGCTTCTATAGGGGGTTATGGGGGGGTTTTCTGGGGGGAAATGGGGGTCTTGGGGGGTGTTGGGGAAGTCTTGAGGGCACCGGGCACTGGGAGGGCACTGGGAGGCACTGGGAGAGGCTGGGGGGCTTTTATAGGGGAGTATTGGGGGATATGGGGGTTCTATGGGGGGCAATAGGGGGTCTTGGGGGGCATTGGGGGGGCTGGGGGGGAACTGGGAGGCACTGGGAGGGGCTGGGAGGGTCGTATGGGGGGGTATTGTGGGATATAGGGGGTTCTATGGGGGGAAATGGGGGGCTTGGGGGGGCATTGGGGTGGTTTGGGGGGCAATAGGGGGACTGGTGGGGAACTGGGGGGCACTGGGAGATGCTGGGAGGGGCTGGGGGTCATATGGGGGGGTATTGGGAGATATGGGGGGTTTTATGGGGGGAAATGGGGAGCAATGGGGGGTCTGGGGGTCAGTGGGGGGTGCTGGGGGGACACTGGGTGTCCTGGGGGACACTGGGGTCACTGGGGGGGGGGGGGGTGTCTGGGAGGAAATGGGGGGCCCTGGGGTGTCCTGGGGGTCTCTATGGGGTCATTGGGGGGGCCCTGGGGGGGGTCAGTGGGGGGTGGGGGGAGGGTGTTGGGGCCCCTCCCCGACACCCCCCGCCCCCAAGGTGTTCCAGCGCCGCCAGGACGGGGGCACCGATTTCTGGCGGGGGTGGGACGCCTACGCCCGCGGCTTCGGCAACGTCACCGGGGAGTTCTGGCTGGGTGAGGACCCCGGCGTCCGGGATGGGTTGGGGGGGGGGGGGGGGGGGGGGGGGGGGGACCCCCAGGAGTCCAGGAGGATTTGGGGGAACCCTGGCATCTGGGATAGGGGACCCAGGCATCCAGGGGGGGACACCCAGGCATCCGGGTGGTCCCGGGTGGGTCTTTGGAGGGGACCTAGGAATCTGGGTGGGCTTGGGTGGGTGACCAGGGAGGGACCCAGGTGTCCAAGTGGTCCTGGGTGGGCCCCGGGGTGGGGACCCAGGCATCCAGGGAGGGGACCCAAGCGTCCGGGTGGGCTCCAGAGAGGGACCCAGATGTCTGGGTGGTCCTGGGTGGGCTCCAGGGAGGGACCCAGGCGTCTGGGTGGGCTCCAGGAAGGGACCCAGACATCCGGGTGGTCCTGGGTGGGCTCCAGAGAGGGACCCAGGCATCCGGGTGGTCCCGGGTGGGCTCCAGGGAGGGACCCAGACGTCTGGGTGGTCCTGGGTGGGCTCCAGGGAGGGACCCAGGCATCCGGGTGGGCTCCAGGAAGGGACCCAGACATCCGGGTGGTCCTGGGTGGGCTCCAGAGAGGGACCCAGACATCTGGGTGGGCTCCAGGAAGGGACCCAGGCATCTGGGTGGTCCTGGGTGGGCTCCAGAGAGGGACCCAGATCTCTGGGTGGTCCTGGGTGGGCTCCAGAGAGGGACCCAGACATCTGGGTGGTCCTGGGTGGGCTCCAGGGAGAGACCCAGGTGTCTGGGTGATCCTGGGTGGGCTCCAGAGAGGGACCCAGACGTCTGGGTGATCCTGGGTGGGCTCCAGAGAGGGACCCAGATCTCTGGGTGGTCCTGGGTGGGCTCCAGAGAGGGACCCAGGCATCTGGGTGGTCCTGGGTGGGCTCTAGAGAGGGACCCAGACATCTGGGTGGTCCTGGGTGGGCTCCAGAGAGGGACCCAGATATCTGGGTGGTCCTGGGTGGGCTCCAGAGAGGGACCCAAGTGTCCGGGTGGGCTCCAGAGAGGGACCCAGGCATCCGGGTGGTCCTGGGTGGGCTCCAGAGAGGGACCCAGGTGTCTGGGTGGGCTCCAAGGAGGGGACCCAGGTGTCCGGGTGGTCCTGGGTGGGCTCCAGGGAGGGACCCAGGTGTCCGGGGCGGGGGGGGACACCCAGGCGTCCGGGTGGTGGCGGTGGCTGGACGCAGGCGTGGGGGCGCAGGGAACGAGGCGCTGCACGCGCTGACGGCGGGGACCCCCACGGAGCTGCGGGTGGACCTCCGCACGCCGCGGGACGCCGCCTTCGCCCACTACCGCGACTTCGCCGTCGCTGGCCCCGAGGACCATTACCGCCTCCGCCTCGGCGCCTACAGCGGCACCGCTGGTATGGGGGGGGTCTTAGGGGGGTCTTGGGTGGTCCTGAGGGGTCTTGGGGGGGTCCTGAGGGGTCCTGGGGGGGTCTTGGGGGGTGTTGGGGGTCCCTTGGCCCATGAAGGGGGTCCTAGGAGGGGAATATTGGGGGTTTCTTGGCCCGTGGGGGGGGCTGGGGGGGTCTTGGAGGAGTCCTGAGGGGGTCTTGGGTGGTCCTGAGGGGTCTTGGGGGGGTCCTGAGGGGTCTTGGGGGGGTCTTGGGGGCATCTTGGGGGTCCCTTGGCCCATGAAGGGGGTCCTAGGAGGGGAATATTGGGGGTTTCTTGGCCCATGGTGGGGGCTGGGGGGGTCTTGGAGGAGTCCTGAGGGGGTCTTGGGGTGTCTTGGGTGGTCCTGAGGGGTCTTGGGGGGGTCCTGAGGGGTCTTGGGGGGGTCTTGGGGGGGTGTTGGGGGTCCCTTGGCCCATGAAGGGGGTCCTAGGAGGGGAATATTGGGGGTTTCTTGGCCCATGGCGGGGGCTGGGGGGGTCTTGGAGGAGTCCTGAGGGGGTCTTGGGGGGTCTTGGGTGGTCCTGGGTGGGGTCTTGGGGGGTCCTGAGGGGTCTTGGGGGGGGTCTTGGGGGCATCTTGGGGGTCCCTTGGCCCATGAAGGGGGTCCTAGGAGGGGAATATTGGGGGTTTCTTGGCCCATGGGGGGGGCTGGGGGGGGTCTTGGAGGAGTCCTGAGGGGGTCTTGGGGGGTCTTGGGTGGTCCTGAGGGGTCTTGGGGGGGTCCTGAGGGGTCCTGGGGGGGTCTTGGGGGGGTCTTGGGGGTCCCTTGGCCCATGAAGGGGGTTCTAGGGGGGTCTTTGGGGTCCTGAAGAGTCTTGGGGGGGGGGGGGCTCTTGGTGGGCACCTGCAGAGGTCCTGGGGGTCCTGGAGGGGTCTTGGGGGGGTTCTGGAGGGGTCTTGGAGGTCTTGGGGGGGTCCTGGAGGGGTCTTGGGGGTCCCTTGGCCCATGGGGAGGGGCCTGGGGGGGGTCTTGGGGATCCCTGGAGGGGTCTTGGGAGTCTTTTGGCCCATGAAGGGGGTCCCTGAGGGGTCTTGGGGGGTCCCGGGGGGCTCTGGAGGGGTCGGGGGGGGGGCATAGGGGGTCCGGGGGGGGGGTGTCTTAGGGTGTCTTGGGGGGGGATCCTGAGGGGGTCTTGGGGGGTCCGGGAGAGGTCTTGGGGGGTCCTGAGGGGTATCGGGGGTCTCTTGACCCATGAAGAGGGTCCCTGGGGGGATCTTGGGGGGTCCTGGGGGGGGGGTCCTGGGGGGATCCCTGGGGGGGTCTGACGGGGTTTGAGAGGGGTCCCTGGGGGGGCTCTGAGGGGGGGGGTCTGAGGGGGGGTCCCTGGGGGGTCTGACAGGGTTTGAGGGGGGTCCCTAGCGGGGTCCCTGGGGGGGTCTGAGGGGAGTCCCTGGGTGGGGTCCCTGGGGGGGTCTCACGGGATCCCTGGGGGGGGGTCCCTGGGGGGATTTCCTGGGGGATTTTCTGGGGGTTCCTGGGGGGGGTCGCTGGGGGGGGGTCTGAGGGGGGGTCCCTGGGGGGGGTCTGACGGGGTTCCCTGGGGGGTTCCCTGGGGGGTCCCTGCAGGGGTCCCGGGGGGGGTCTGATGGGGTCAGAGGGGGGGTCTTAGGGGGGGGTCCCTGGGGGGGGGTTGAGGGGGGTCCCCTGGGGGGGGTTTGAGAGGGGTCCCTGGGGGGGGGTCCCTGGGGGGTTCCCTGGGGGGGTTCCCTGGGGGGGTCTGAAGGGGGGTCCCTGGGGGGTTCCCTGGGGGGGTCTGAGGGGGTTCCCTGGGGGGTTCCCTGGGGGGGTTCCCTGGGGGGGTCTGAAGGGGGGTCTCTGGGGGGGGTCCCTGGGGGGGTCCCCTGGGGGGTTCCCTGGGGGGGTCTGAAGGGGGGTCCCTGGGCGGTCTGAGGGGGGTCGCTGGGGGGGTCTGATGGGGTCTGAGGGGGGGTCCCTGGGGGGGGTTCCCTGGGGGAGGGGTCTGACGCGGGGGGGGGGGTGGGGGGTCCCGCAGGGGACGCGCTCTCCTACCACGCCGGCAGCCCCTTCTCCACGCGGGACCGGGACCCCCGGGGCCGCCCCCGCCCCTGCGCCGTCGCCTACGCCGGGGCCTGGTGGTACCACAACTGCCACTACGCCAACCTCAACGGGCGCTACGGGACCCCTCACCACCACCAGGCACGCTATAGGGGGGCCGGGCACCTATAGGGGGGCCGGGGACCTATAGGGGGGCCGTAGCGGGTGACTAGAGGCGGCTGATGGGGCCAGAGCGGGGTTCATGGGGGATATAGGGGACCACAACGGGGTCTATAGGGGCCGTAGAGGGCGTATCGGGGACGTAATGTGATCTATAGGGGCCACGCGGGACCTATAGGGGCCACAGGGGCCTATAGGGGCCTATGGGGACCTATAGGGGGCCATAGAGGGCAACTAGAGGAGACCTATGGGTCCAGAATGCAGTTAATGGGGACCATAGGGGGAGATAGTGGGGTCTGCAGGGATGACAAGGGAGCCTATAGGGGCCATAGGGAGCCTATAGGGGCTGGGGGAGCCTATAGGGGCTGCGGGGACCTATAGGGGGCCAGAGGGGGCAACTAGAGGGGTGATGGGGCCAGAGTGGGGTTGATGGGGGCAGTAGGGGGCCATGATGGGGTCTATAGGGGCAGTAGGGGGTCTATAGGGGCCACAGGGGCCTATAGGGGCCTATGGGGACCTATAGGGGGCCATAGAGGGCAACTAGAGGAGACCTATGGGTCCAGAATGCAGTTAATGGGGGCCATAGGGGGAGATAATGGGGTCTGTAGGGATGACAAGGGAGCCTATAGGGGCCATAGGGAGCCTATAGGGGCTGGGGGAGCCTATAGGGAGCCTATAGGGGCTGGGGAGACCTATAGGGGGCCAGAGGGGGCCAATAGGGGCCATAGGGAGCCTATAGGGGCTGGGGGGACCTATAGGGGGCCAGAGGGGGGCCAATAGGGTCACAGTGCAGTTAATGGGGGTTGTAGGGGGCCATAATGGGGTCTATAGGGGCCGTAGGGGGGCTATAGGAGCCATAGGGGGACCTAAAGGGGACATAAGGGGGTCAACGGGGGGCATGATGGGGCTATGGGGGCCATATTGGGGTCTGTAGGGGCCATAGTGGTGCTATAGGAGCCATAGGGGATCTGTTGGGGCCATAATGGGGTCTATAGGGGACATAATGGTGTCTATAGGGAGGCCTATAGGGTCCATAATGGACCCTATAGGGACAAAGAAGGGGACTATAGGGGCTACCAGGTGCCTAAAGCGGCCATAGCGGGGGGTCTATAGGGACTACAGGGGAGCTATATGGGCTATAGGGAGGCCTCTAGGGGCATACAGGTGTCTAAAGGGGCCATGGAGGGGGCCTGTAGGGGCATACAGGCACCTATAGGGGCTATATGGGGGTCTATAAGGGGCCATAGGGAGGCCTTAGGGGCTGTATGAGCCATACAGGGCTCTTTATGGGTCATAGGAGGGTTTATAGGGGCACACAGATGTTTCTAGGGGGACCTATAGGGGCATATGGGAGGTCTATAGGGGCTATGCAGAGGTCTGTAGGGGACACGGGGGTGTCCTATGGATGTCACGGGGGGGGGGGCTATAATGGGGCTATAGGGACTACAGGACGTTCTATAGGGCCGATGGGGGAGGATGTCCTGGGGGGGGGATCTATATGGGCACTATGGAGCACAGGGCCCCTATGGCACTGCCCACAACAGCAGGTACCTATGGGGCCCTACGGGGGCTACGCGGACCACGTGGCCACGCGCCCTATAGGCTCCATAGGGCCTAAGACCCTATAGAAGCTAGCCCCAGATCCTCTTTGCCCGGGCGGGGGGCCCCTATAAGAGCAACAGGGCCTGGGGCAGGGGAGGGGGGGGGTGTCCCTAGGGCCCCTATAAGGATCTATAGGGGTCTATAGGGTGCCTATAGGGTACCTATAGGGTACCTATAAGGCCTGATGGACCCGCCCCGGCTCTCCCCAGGGCATCAACTGGTTTCCCTGGAAAGGCTTCGAGTTCTCCATCCCCTTCACCGAGATGAAGCTGCGGCCGCAGCGCGACTGAGGGCACCCAGGGGTCCGGGGGGGGGCACCCAGGAAGGAGACGGGACTTGCGGGGGGCGGGGTCAGAGGCGAAGCTTTTATTGGGGGTGGGGGGGGTGGGGGGGAAGGGGGGGGAGGGGTAATAAAAGCTGCCTGTAACCCCCTCCCCCCCGGTGAACCCAGGCGTCCGGGTGTGGGTGGGGGGAACGGGGGGACCCAGGCGTCTGGGGGGGTGGGGGTGGGGTGGGTGGGGGGTGGGGGGGACCCAGGCGTCTGGGGCTGCAAGCAAGCGGAGGACCCAAGGGTCCAGGGATGCAGGCAGCAGCAGGCAGCCAGGGGTGCAGGCAGCCAGGGGTGCAGGCAGCCCCAGGCAGTCAGGGGTGCAGGCAGCCAGGGGTGCAGGCAGCAGGCAGCCCCAGGCAGCCGGGGTTGCAGGCAGCCAGGGGTGCAGGCAGCAGGCAGCCCCAGGCAGTCAGGGGTACAGGCAGCCAGGGGTGCAGGCAGCAGGCAGCCCCAGGCAGTCAGTGGTACAGGCAGCCAGGGGTGCAGGCAGCAGGCAGCCCCAGGCAGCCAGGGGTGCAGGCAGCCAGGGGTGCAGGCAGCCAGGGGTGCAGGCAGCAGGCAGCCCCAGGCAGTCAGGAGGTGCAGGCAGCCTGGGGTGCAGGCAGCAGGCAGCCCCAGGCAGTCAGGGGTACAGGCAGCCAGGGGTGCAGGCAGCAGGCAGCCCCAGGCAGCCAGGGTTGCAGGCAGCCTGGGGTGCAGGCAGCAGGCAGCCCCAGGCAGTCAGGGGTACAGGCAGCTAGGGGTGCAGGCAGCAGGCAGCCCCAGGCAGTCAGTGGTACAGGCAGCCAGGGGTGCAGGCAGCAGGCAGCCCCAGGCAGCCAGGGTTGCAGGCAGCCTGGGGTGCAGGCAGCAGGCAGCCCCAGGCAGTCAGGAGGTGCAGGCAGCCTGGGGTGCAGGCAGCAGGCAGCCCCAGGCAGTCAGGGGTACAGGCAGCCAGGGGTGCAGGCAGCAGGCAGCCCCAGGCAGCCAGGGTTGCAGGCAGCCAGGGGTGCAGGCAGCAGGCAGCCCCAGGCAGTCAGGAGGTGCAGGCAGCCTGGGGTGCAGGCAGCAGGCAGCCCCAGGCAGTCAGGGGTACAGGCAGCCAGGGGTGCAGGCAGCAGGCAGCCCCAGGCAGCCAGGGGTGCAGGCAGCCAGGGGTACAGGCAGCAGGCAGCCCCAGGCAGTCAGGGGTACAGGCAGCCAGGAGTGCAGGCAGCAGGCAGCCCCAGGCAGTCAGGAGGTGCAGGCAGCCTGGGGTGCAGGCAGCAGGCAGCCCCAGGCAGTCAGGGGTACAGGCAGCCAGGGGTGCAGGCAGCAGGCAGCCCCAGGCAGCCAGGGGTGCAGGCAGCCAGGGGTACAGGCAGCAGGCAGCCCCAGGCAGTCAGGGGTACAGGCAGCCAGGAGTGCAGGCAGCAGGCAGCCCCAGGCAGCCAGGGGTGCAGGCAGCCAGGGGTGCAGGCAGCCAGGGGTGCAGGCAGCAGGCAGCCCCAGGCAGTCAGGGGTACAGGCAGCCAGGGGTGCAGGCAGCAGGCAGCCCCAGGCAGCCAGGGGTACAGGCAGTCAGGGGTGCAGGCAGCAGGCAGCCCCAGGCAGTCAGGGGTGCAGGCAGCCAGGAGTGCAGGCAGCAGGCAGCCCCAGGCAGCCAGGGGTACAGGCAGCCAGGGGTGCAGGCAGCAGGCAGCCCCAGGCAGTCAGGGGTACAGGCAGCCAGGGGTGCAGGCAGCAGGCAGCCCCAGGCAGTCAGGGGTACAGGCAGCCAGGGGTGCAGGCAGCAGGCAGCCCCAGGCAGTCAGGGGTACAGGCAGCCAGGGGTGCAGGCAGCAGGCAGCCCCAGGCAGCCAGGGGTGCAGGCAGCAGGCAGCCCCAGGCGCAGCAGGCCGATCCCAGGCACCCCTGCTCGGTTAGGCAGGGGGCTGGCAGGGCACCATGCGGACGCGGAAAGGCGGGCAGCGCAGGACGGTGCCTGCCGACACCTCCAGGCAGGGCAGGACCCCCGGGGCTGGGGGTTCCAGGCGGAATTCCTGCAGGATCCGGCCCAGGAAGACGAAGAGCTCGGCCCGCGCCAGCCCTTCCCCCAGGCAGGATCGGGCCCCGCAGCCGAAGGGCACCAGCGCCCGCCAAGGAGCCCCCGGCGCCAGGAATCGCTCTGGGGGGGACGGCGAGGGGGGGGGGTGTCAGGGGACCCAGGTGTTTGGGGTGGGCACCCAGGGGTCCATGAGGGCACCCAGGCGTTCGAGGAGAGGGACCCACCCTGAGGGGTTTAGGGGACCCAGGCGTTCGGGGTGGGGACCCAGGCGTTCGAGGAGAGGGACCCATCCCAAGGGGTGTCAGGGGACCCAGGCGTTCAGGGTGGGCACCCAGGGGTCCAAGAGGGCACCCAGGTGTTCGAGGAGAAGGACCCACCCCGCAGGGTTTAGGGGACCCAGGCGTTCGGGGTGGGCACCCAGGGGTCCATGAGGGCACCCAGGCGTTTGGGGAGGGGACCCATCCCAAGGGGTGTCAGGGGACCCAGGTGTTTGGGGTGGGCACCCAGGTGTCCATGAGGGCACCCAGGCGTTCGAGGAGAGGGACCCACCCCGAGGGGTTTAGGGGACCCCGGCATCCGGGGAGGGGACCCCGGTGTCTGGGAGGGGACCCAGATTTTTGGGGAGGAACCCCCCCACCCTAAGAGGTTCAGGGGGCCCAGGCATCCAAGGAGAGGGACCCATCCCAAGGGGTGTCAGGGGACCCAGGAGTTCAGGGTGGGCACCCAGGGGTCCAAGAGGGCACCCAGGTATTTGAGGAGAGGGACCCACCCCGTGGGGTTTAGGGGACCCAGGCGTTCGGGGTGGGGACCCCGGCATCTGGGAGGGGACCCAGACTTTTGGGGAGGAACCCACCCACCCTAAGAGGTTCAGGGCACCCAGGCATCTGAGGAGAGGGACCCATCCCAAGGGGTTTAGGGGACCCAGGCGTTCAGGGTGGGCACCCAGGGGTCCATGAGGGCACCCAGGTGTTCCAGGAGAAGGACCCACCCCGTGGGGTTTAGGGGACCCAGGCGTTCGGGGTGGGCACCCAGGGGTCCATGAGGGCACCCAGGCATTTGGGGAGGGGACCCATCCCAAGGGGTTTAGGGGACCCAGGTGTTTGGGGTGGGCACCCAGGGGTCCATGAGGGCACCCAGGCGTTCGAGGAGAAGGACCCACCCCGCAGGGTTTAGGGGACCCAGGCATTCAGGGTGGGGACCCCGGCATCTGGGAGGGGACCCAGACTTTTGGGGAGGAACCCACCCACCCTAAGAGGTTCAGGGCACCCAGGCATCTGAGGAGAGGGACCCATCCCGAGGGGTTTAGGGGACCCAGGGGTCCAAGAGGGCACCCAGGCGTTCAAGGAGAGGGACCCATCCCAAGGGGTGTCAGGGGACCCAGGCGTTCAGGGTGGGCACCCAGGGGTCCATGAGGGCACCCAGGCATTCGAGGAGAGGGACCCATCCCAAGGGGTTTAGGGGACCCAGGCGTTCGGGGTGGGGACCCACCCCAAGGGATTTAGGGGACCCCGGCATCTGGGAGGGGACCCAGATTTTTGGGGAGGCACCCACCCACCCCAAGAGGTTCAGGGGACCCCAGTATCTGGGAGGGGACCCCGGTATCCAGGAGGGGACCCGGGTGTCCAGGAGGGGACCCAGGTTTTCCGGGAGGTACCCACCCACCCCAAGAGGTTCAGGGGACCCCAGTGTCCAGGAGGGGACCCCTGCATCCGGGAGGGGACCCCAGTATCTGGGAGGGGACCCAGGTTTTCGGGAAGGAACCCCCCCACCCCAAGAGGTTCAGGGGACCCCAGTGTCCAGGAGGGGACCCCAGTATCCAGGAGGGGACCCCGGTATCCAGGAGGGGACCCCAGTGTCCGGGAGGGGACCCAGGCTTTCCGGAAGGAACCCACCCACCCCAAGAGGTTCAGGGGACCCCAGTGTCCAGGAGGGGACCCCGGCATCTGGGAGGGGACCCAGATTTTTGGGGAGGCACCCACCCACCCCAAGAGGTTCAGGGGACCCCAGTATCTGGGAGGGGACCCTGGTGTCCAGGAGGGGACCCCCGCATCCAGGAGGGGACCCCGGTGTCCGGGAGGGGACCCAGGCTTTCAGGAAGGAACCCCCCCACCCCAAGAGGTTCAGGGGACCCCAGTGTCCAGGAGGGGACCCCAGTATCCGGGAGGGGACCCCGGTGTCCGGGAGGGGACCCCAGCATCCGGGAGGGGACCCAGGTTTTCGGGGAGGAACCCCCCCACCCCAAGAGGTTCAGGGGACCCCAGTGTCCGGGAGGGGACCCCAGTGTCCAGGAGGGGACCCCAGCGTCCGGGAGGGGACTCAAGTTTTCGGGGAGGCACCCCCCCACCCCAAGAGGTTCAGGGGACCCCAGTGTCCGGGAGGGGACCCAGGCTTTCCGGAAGGAACCCCCCCATCCCAAGAGGTTCAGGGGACCCCAGTGTCCAGGAGGGGACCCCAGTATCCGGGAGGGGACCCCGGTGTCCGGGAGGGGACCCAAGTTTTCGGGGAGGCACCCCCCCACCCCAAGAGCTTCAGGGGACCCCAGTATCCGGGAGGGGACCCCAGTATCTGGGAGGGGACCCAGGTTTTCGGGGAGGAACCCCCCCACCCCAAGAGGTTCAGGGGACCCCAGTGTCCAGGAGGGGACCCCAGTATCCAGGAGGGGACCCCGGTATCCAGGAGGGGACCCCAGTGTCCGGGAGGGGACCCAGGCTTTCCGGAAGGAACCCACCCACCCCAAGAGGTTCAGGGGACCCCAGTATCTGGGAGGGGACCCCAGTATCCGGGAGGGGACCCCGGTGTCCGGGAGGGGACCCACGCTTTCGGGGAGGAACCCCCCCACCCCAAGAGGTTCAGGGGACCCCAGTATCCGGGAGGGGACCCCAGCATCCGGGAGGGGACCCCGGTGTCCGGGAGGGGACCCACGCTTTCAGGGAGGAACCCCCCCACCCCAAGAGGTTCAGGGGACCCCAGTGTCCGGGAGGGGACCCCAGTGTCCGGGAGGGGACCCCAGTATCTGGGAGGGGACCCCGGTATCCAGGAGGGGACCCCAGTGTCCGGGAGGGGACCCAGGCTTTCCGGAAGGAACCCCCCCATCCCAAGAGGTTCAGGGGACCCCAGTGTCCAGGAGGGGACCCCAGTATCCGGGAGGGGACCCCGGTGTCCGGGAGGGGACCCAAGTTTTCGGGGAGGCACCCCCCCACCCCAAGAGGTTCAGGGGACCCCAGTATCCGGGAGGGGACCCCAGTATCTGGGAGGGGACCCAGGTTTTCAGGGAGGAACCCCCCCACCCCAAGAGGTTCAGGGGACCCCAGTGTCCAGGAGGGGACCCCAGTATCCGGGAGGGGACCCCAGTGTCCGGGAGGGGACCCAGGCTTTCCAGAAGGAACCCCCCCACCCCAAGAGGTTCAGGGGACCCCAGTGTCCGGGAGGGGACCCCAGTATCCGGGAGGGGACCCCGGTATCCGGGCGTACCGGGCAGGAAGGCCTCGGGGTGGTGCCAGGTGTCGGGGTCCTGGTGGGCAGCCAGGAGGTTGGGAACCAAGATGGAGCCGGCCGGCACTTGGATGCCCCCGACACTGGGAGGGGATAGAGGGGTGTTGGGAGGTACTGGGACCTGCTGGGCTGTGCTGGAGCCTACTGGGATCTACTGGGACCTGCTGGGATCTTCTGGGCTCTGCTGGGGCTTACTGGGGCTCTCTGGGGTCTGTTGGGGTCTACTGGGGCCACATTGGGACCTGCTGGGGCCTTCTGGGGTCTACTGGGACTTACTGGCGCCTACTGGGCTCTGCTGGGGTCTACTGGCGCCACATTGGGACCTGCTGGGGCCTTCTGGGTTCTACTGGGACTTACTGGTGCCTACTGGGCTCTGCTGGGGCTCTACTGGGGCCACACTGGGACCTGCTGGGGCCTTCTGGGTTCTACTGGGACTTACTGGTGCCTACTGGGCTCTGCTGGGGTCTACTGGCGCCACATTGGGACCTGCTGGGGCCTTCTGGGGTCTACTGGGACTTACTGGCACCTACTGGGCTTTGCTGGGGTCTACTGGGGCCTGTTGGGACCCTCTGGGGCTTACTGGGGCCTGCTGGGACCTGCCAGAATCTACTGGGCCCTCTGGGGCTTACTGGGGCCTACTGGGACCTCCTTGAGCCTACCAGGGTCTATTGGGGCCTGCTGGGGCCTACTGGGGGCTACTGGGATGTACTGGGATCTACTGAGGCCTACTGGGACCTGCTGGGGCCTACTGGGACCTCCTTGAGCCTACTGGGGCCTACTGCAGTCTATTGGGGTTTACTGGGACATCCTGGGCTCTGCTGGGGTCTTCTGGGGCCCACTGGGGTGTACTGGAGCGTGATGAGACCTGCTGGGGTCTACTGGGGCCTACTGGGATCTTAGGGGGTCTATTGGGGTCTCCTGGGGCCCTACTGGGATGTACTGGGTTCTGCTGGCATCTTCTGGGGCCTACTGGGCCTGCTGGGATATGCTGGGGCTTACTGGGGCCTACTGGGGTGTACTGGGATCTACCGGGGTCTACTGGGGCCTGCTGGTACCTACTGGGTTCTGCTGGGGCTAATGGTGTCTATTGGGGTCTACTAGGAGCTGCTGGGCCCTACTGGGGTCTATTGGGGTCTACTGGGCCTGCTGGGACCTACTGGGGTCTATTGGGGTCTGCTGGGAACTGATGGGGCCTACTAGGCTCTGCTGGGGTCTACTGGGACCTACTGGGCTCTGCTGGGGCCTACTGGGCTCTGCTGGGGTTACTGGGAACTGATGGGGTCTACTGGGAACTGATGGGACTTACTGGGGCCTACTGGGCTCTGCTGGGGCTACTGGGGTCTATTGGGGCCTACTGGGACCTGCTGGGAACTGCTGGGCTCTGCTGGGGCCTACTGGGTTCTGCTGGGGTTACTGGGAACTGCTGGGGTCTACTGGACCCTACTGGGCTCTGCTGGGGTTACTGGGAACTGATGGGGTCTACTGGGAACTGATGGGACTTACTGAGGCCTACTGGGTTCTGCTGGGGCTACTGGGACCTGCTGGGACCTGCTGGGACCTACTGGGACCTGCTGGGGCCTACTGGGCTCTGCTGGGGTCTACTGGACCCTACTGGGTTCTACTGGGGCCTACTGGGACTTTCTGGGGTCTGCTGGGGCCTATGGGGCCCTACTTGGGTCTATTGGGGTCTACTGGGCCCTACTGGTCTACAGCGGTTCATGCTGGTTTGTTCTAGTCCATATTGGCCTGTACTGGTCCATACTGGTGCAAAACACTGATACACATCGGTGCACAGTGCTGCAACCTGATGCCCAGTGGTCCCTACTGGTCTATAGTGGTTCGTGCTGGGTCATACTAGTACATGCTCATCTATACGGGTTTCTACTGGTCCATACTGGTTTCTACTGGCCGTACCTGGTGTGGCGGCGGGCGCAGTGGGGCAGGGCCAAGGGGGCGGGGGGCCGGAGGCGCAGGGTCTCGGTGACGGTGGCGTGGAGGAGGGGCAGGCGCCCGGTGTCCCCCGCCTGGGGGGTCCCGGTGGGACCCAGCTCCCGCCACAGCTCCTCCCGCAGCCGCTCCTGCAGCTGGGGACACGCGGGGCACACGCGTGTCACACGCGTGGCACCGCCTCCTGGGGTGACACGTGTGTCATGGGGCATGGTGGGGGGGGTCCCACCCCAGGGGGGGGGGGGGCACCCAGTGCCGACGGGGGGGGGGGGGGGGGGGGGGGAGGGACATAAAGGGGACCAGGGAGCCACGTGGGGACATGGACACGGATGCGACACGGATGTGACATGCGTGTGGCATCTCGGGGCGGTGCAGGGGGACAGTGATGGCCACGGGGAGTGGGCAAGGGGGACACATAGGACACGGGTGGGGACACGGGATGCCCTGGGGACACAGGGCCCCCCCCCAGGGACAAGCGTGGGGATGCGGACATGGATGTGACACGGCTGGGACATGCGTGTGGCAGCTCAGGGCGGTGCAGGGGGACAGTGATGGCCACGGGGAGGGGGACACGGGGGGCACATAGGACACGTGTGGGGACATGGGACCCCCTCGGGACACGCATGGGGATGCCAGACCCCCCTGGGGACATGCGTGGGGACTTGGACACGGCTGTGAACACGCGTGTGGCACCTTGGGGCGGTGCAAAGGGGTGGTGCTGGCCACGGTGAGGGATACGTGGGGGACATGTAGGACACGGGTGGGGACACGGGATCCCTTGGGGACATACGTGGGGACTCGGGGACACGCGTGGGGACACGGACATGGCTGTGGCACGTGTGTGGCACCCCGGGGTGGAGCAGGGGGATGGCGATGGCCACGGGGAGGGGGACACTGGGGACACAGATGACACGTGTGGGGACATGGGACCCCCCGGGGATCCCCGTGGGGACTCGGGGACACGCGTGGGGAGGCGGACACGGCCGTGACACACGCATGGCACCTTGGTGCGGTGCAAGGGGATGGCGATGGCCGTGGGGAGGGGGACATGGGGGGCACGTAGGACATGGGCAGGGACGTGGGACCCCCCGGGGATCCCCCGTGGGGACTTGGGGACACGCGTGGGGACACGGACATGGCTGTGGCATGTGTGTGGCACCTCAGGGTGGAGCAGGGGGATGGCGATGGCCACGAGAAGGGGGACACTGGGGGCACGTAGGACACGGGTGGGGATGTGGGAACCCCCGGGGACCCCCATGGGGACTCGGGGACACACGTGGGGACACAGACATGGCCGTGACACACGTGTGGCACCTTGGGGCGGTGCAAGGGGATGGCGATGGCCACGGGGAGGGGGACATGGGGGGCACGTAGGACACGGGCGGGGACGTGGGACCCCCCAGGGACCCCTGTGGGGACTTGGGGACACGCGTGGGGAGGCGGACATGGCGGTGACACGCGCGTGGCACCTTGGGGCGGTGCAAGGGGATGGCGATGGCCACGGGGAGGGGGACACTGGGGGCATGTAGGACACGGGCAGGGACGTGGGACCCCCCGGGGATCCCCGTGGGGACTTGGGGACACGCGTGGGGACACGGACATGGCTGTGGCATGTGTGTGGCACCTCAGGGTGGAGCAGGGGGATGGCGATGGCCACAAGGAGGGGGACACTGGGGGCACGTAGGACACGGGTGGGGATGTGGGACCCCCCGGGGACCCCCATGGGGACTCGGGGACACGCGTGGGGAGGCGGACACGGCGGTGCCACGCGCGTGGCACCTCAGGGCGATGCAGCAGGAAGGCGACGGCCCAGGCCAGGGCGGCGGCCGTGGTCTCGGTGCCCCCGATGAAGAGATCGACCAGGGCCATGTGGAGGCGGGGGGGGCTGAGGGGACCCCCCCGGACGCCCGGGTCCCTTCCCTGCAGCGCCCCCAGAACCGTGTCCCCTGGGGGGGATGGGCACTCCTGCGGGGACACGTGTCATTCCCTCCGGGATGCCGGGGTCCGTGTGTGTGTGTGTGTGTCCCCCCCCCCCCCCCGCCCCGGATGCCGGGGTTCCCCCCCCCCCCCCCCCCCGACCTCGTGCCGCCGGATCTGGGCCTCCACGAAGGCGTCGCGGCGCTCGACCAGGCGCAGCAGCTCCCGCAACCCCGGGTTGGGCAGGACCTGGGATGTATGGATCCCATAGGGACACACCCTCCCCCCTCCCCCTCCCCAGACCCCCCGGGGCCCTATAAACACCCCCCCCCCCCCCCCAGATGCCTTATAACTCCCCTCAGCCCCATATAAACCCTATAGCTGCCCCCCCCCCCGCCGTATATACCCTATAGGCCACCCTCCCAGACCATATAGACCCTCTTCACAGTCCTATAGACTCCCCCAGCCCCATAGAGACCATATAACCCCCCCAGGGCTATATAGATCCTTTACCCCCCAGGGCTATATAGACCCTTTACCCCCCTCACTCCCATATAGATCATCCCAGCCCCATAAAACCCCCGTAACCGCCCCTCCCAACCCCATACAGCCCCCCCAACCCTATAGAGAACCCCCATCTCCATATAGACCCTATACCCCCAGCCCCTCCCACACCTGATACATCCTCCCCAAGCCCATACAAGCACCTCCTCAGTCCCGTATAGACCCTATAACCCCCCCCCAGCTCCAAATAGACCCCACCCCCCCTGCCAGGGCCATATAGCCCCTCCCCAGCCCCATATAGACCCTATAAGACCCTCCCCAGCCCCCTGTAGACCCTATAAGACCCCTCCCAGGGCCGTATAGCCCCTCCCCAGCCCCATATAGACCCTATAAGACCCCCCCCAGCCCCATATAAACCCTATAAGACCCCTGCCTGGGCCATATAGCCCCTCCCCAAACCCATATAGACTCCTCCAAGGCCCCGTAGATCCTAGAAATCCTCTCCCCAGCCCCATATAAACCCCATAACACCCCTCCCAGCCCCATATAGATCCAATACCCCCCCCCAGGGCTGTATAGCCCCTCCCCAGCCCCATATAGACCCCTCCAAGACCCCCACAGATCCTAGAAACCCTCTCCCCAGCCCCATATAGACCCTAAAACACCCTCCCAGCCCATTACAGACCTTATAACCTCCCCCCCCAGCCCCACATACCCTCCCCCAGCCCCATATACCCCCCCCAGGGCCATATAGCCCCTAGAACACCCCTCCCAGGGCCGTATAGTGCCTCCTTGCCCCATATAGACTCCTCCAAGGCCCCATAGATCCTAGAAACCCTCTCCCCAGCCCCATATAAACCCCATAACACCCCTCCCAGCCCCATACAGACCC
>CM075618.1:941049-992086 GCA_037962945.1 Sarcoramphus papa | reverse complement strand
AACCCCATGGCAACTTATGGGGCTGGTTCCCCCCCCCTCCAAACTTGTGGGGCCGGAGCCCCCCAAGCCCCATGGGGCTGGATCCCCCCAAACCCCACGGCAATTTATGGGGCTGGAGCCCCCTCAAACCCCACGGCAACTTACGGGGCTGGTTCCCCCCCCCCCCAAACTTATGGGGCCGGAGCCCCCCAAGCCGCGTGGGGCTGGTTCCCCCCGGAGCCGCGGCAGAGCGCGGTGCCGGGGCCCCCTCGGCCGCCTCTCCCCCCCCCGCCCCCCCGGTGTTTCCCTGCCCCGGCCCCTCCGGCCGCCCGTGACCCCGCTGCCAAATTCCTGCTTGTTTACTGGCAGCGGGCGCTGGCGGCGGCTGCGGCCCAGCCCCGCCGGCGTGGGAGGCCGGCGGCAGCCCCAGCACCCGCTGCCAGGGCCCTGCGGCCGGTAGAGCCGGCGTGGCCGGGCGGTGCCGGGGCGCGGTGGGTAGGGCCGTTGTGTCGCTGGGCACCGCCACGGTGCTGCCGGACACGGGCACGGTGCTGCTGGGCAATGCCGCGGTGCTGCCGGACACGGGCACGGTGCTGCTGGGCAATGCCACGGTGCTGCCGGACACGGGCACGGTGCAGCCGGGCAATGCCGCGGTGCTGCTGGACACGGGCACGGTGCTGGTGGGCAATGCCACGGTGCTGCTGGACACGGGCACGGTGCAGCCGGGCAATGCCACGGTGCTGCTGGACACGGGCACGGTGCAGCCGGGCAATGCCGTGGTGCTGCCGGACACGGGCACGGTGCTGGTGGGCAATGCCACGGTGCTGCTGGACACGGGCACGGTGCAGCCGGGCAATGCCGCGGTGCTGCTGGACACAGACACGGTGCAGCCGGGCAATGCCGTGGTGCTGCCGGACACGGGCACGGTGCTGGTGGGCAATGCCACGGTGCTGCTGGACACGGGCACGGTGCAGCCGGGCAATGCCGCGGTGCTGCTGGACACAGACACGGTGCAGCCGGGCAATGCCACGGTGCTGCCGGACACGGGCACGGTGCTGCTGGACACGGGCACGGTGCTGCCAGACACGGTGCAGCCAGGCAATGCCACGGTGCTTCTGGGCACCGCCACAGTGCTGCCAGACACGGGCACGGTGCAGCCGGGCAATGCCACGGTGCTGCCGGACACGGACACGGTGCCAGCGGGCACTGACATGGTGCAGCCGGGCACTGCCGCGGTGCAGCCGGGCATTGCCATGGTGCAGCCAGGCACTGACATGGTGCTGCCAGACACAGTGCAGGCAGGCAATGCCGCAGTGCTGCCAGACACGGGCACGGTGCAGCCGGGCAATGCCACGATGCTGCTGAGAATTGCCACGGTGCAGCTGGGCACTGACACGGCGCAGCCGGGCATTGCCATGGTGCTGCTGAGAATTGCCATGGTGCAGCCGGGCATTGCCACAGTGCTGCTGGGCACCACCGTGGTGAAGCGGACACTGCCACGGTGCAGCTGAGAATTGCCACGCTGCAGCCGGGCACCACCGTGGTGAAGTGGGCATTGCCCCGGTGCTGCCAGGCAGCGCAACGGTGCTGCCAGACGCTGCCGCAGTGCAAGCCAGGCATCACCAAAGTCCAACGGGCAGCGCCGCGGTGCTGCTGGCGCTGCTACGGTGCAGCCGGGCAATGCCACGGCGCAGCCAGGCGACGCTACCTTGCTGCTGGGCATCGCCGCGGTGCAGAAGGCAATGCCGCGGTGCAGAAGGCAATGCCGCGGTGCTGCTGGCACTGCTGTGGTGCAGCCGGGTGATGCCACGGTGCAACCGGCCACCACCACGGTGCGACCAGCCGCTGCCCGCCCCGGTATCGTCCCCGGCAGGACGGGCGCAGGGTCTGGCTGCCGGCCCGGCTGCCCGGTGGGGGCGGCTGCACGTGGCTCTCGAGGAATCCCGCGCTGGCGTGGGCAGGAATTTGGGGGGCCTCGGTGGGGTTGGGGGGTGGGGGGGGGCACCCTCCCGTGCCGCCGGCGTTGCGGCAGAGCATCCCCGTGGGAAAGCGGGGGCTGTGCCGACACCCCGGCAGCCCCCTCCCCCCCCCCTCCCCAAAATCCAGGCCCAGAAGACGGCCGTGCCAGCGGGGCCGGCTGCCCTCCCGGCCGTCCCCGTGCCGCCCCTCGCCTTGGCACCCAGCGCGGCAACAACGCCGGTGGCCGGCTGCCAGCTCGGAATCCCAAAAATCCCCTCGCGCCGGCGTACGGGGGGGTGGGGGGGTCAGTTCCCATCCCCCCCCCCCATTCTCCGGGGGGGGGGGGGGGGGCTCCCTTTTGCACCCCCTTTACACCAGGACGGGGGAACACGCTGGTGCCGGCGTAACCGCGGCCTTTCCGGCTGTGCCAGCGTTAAAGCCACATCTGGAGGAAATACAGCTGTCGGCGGTGGCCGGATCCTGCCCCGCCTCGGCGCTTTCGGACACCCCCAAAAATGAGGATGTTCCCCCCCAAAAAAAAGGGGGATTGGGGGGGGGTGGGGGGGGGGGGTCCCCGTGGGGGCCTCGCCGGCGGCACGCCGCGGCACGCTGCCAGCGGGGAAGCGAGGCGGTGGTGGGGGGGGGGAGAGCGGCGATGAGCCATGCCTCCGGTATGCGCCGGCCTGGCTCAGGGCGCCGAGGGCCGGATTCTGGCACCGGCACCGCCATGGCTCTCGCTCGTTCTTCGGCTTTCATCCCCAAAACCCGTCGGGCTCCTCCGCCGGGCAAGCCGGGGCTCGCCGGACGGCACGGCGAACGGCAACGGCGGCAAAGAGGGGCACGGCCGGCGTGGGCCTCCCCCCGTTACCGTCGCCGCTCCGGTTTGTTGCCGGCGATAAAATAACCGGCTCCTCCTCGGTATTTATAACCGGTTGCCGGAGCCGGGACTCGGCTATAAATAACCGAGCGTACGGCCGGAAGGAGAAAGCGGGCTCCTCCTGCCGCGCCGTGGGGCAGGGAGACCCACAGCTGGTGTGGGGTGGGGAGACCCATGGCTGGTGTGGGGCAGAGAGAGTTGGTGTGGGGCGGGGAGACCCACGGCTGGTGTGGGGCAGAGAGAGCTGGTGTGGGGCAGAGAGAGTTGGTGTGGGGCGGGGAGACCCACGGCTGGTGTGGGGCAGAGAGAGTTGGTGTGGGGCGGGGAGACCCACGGCTGGTGTGGGGTGGGGAGACCCATGGCTGGTGTGGGGCAGGGAGAGCTGGTGTGGGGCAGAGAGACCCACGGCTGGTGTGGGGCGGGGAGAGCTGGTGTGGGGCAGAGAGAGCCAGTGTGGGGCAGGGAGACCCACAGCTGGTGCGGGGCAGAGAGAGCTGGTGTGGGGCGGGGAGACCCATGGCTGGTGTGGGGCAGAGAGACCCACGGCTGGTGTGGGGCAGGGAGAGCTGGTGTGGGGCAGAGAGACCCACGGCTGGCGTGGGGCAGGGAGACCCATGGCTGGTGTGGGGCAGAGAGACCCATGGCTGGTGTGGGGCGGGGAGACCCATGGCTGGTGTGGGGCAGGGAGACCCATGGCTGGTGTGGGGCAGGGAGAGCTGGTGTGGGGCAGAGAGACCCACGGCTGGTGTGGGGCAGAGAGACCCGGTGTGGGGCAGGGTGACCCACGGCTGGTGTGGGGCAGGGCGGCCAGGCGGGTGCTGCCGGCCTGAGGGACCTCGACGGGCTGGAGGGATCTTGGGGGGTTCGAGGGGGGGGGGGGTCCTGCGCCGGGGGAGGAAGAACCCCACAGACCAGTATGTACTGGGACCAAACTGGGAAGCAGCTCTGGGGAGGTCCTGGGGGTCCCGGTGGGCACCAAGATGAACGTGACCCAGTGAGGGAGGGCAGCGGGGCGGAGGGAGCTCGGGGGGGTTCCAAGGGTGGGGAGGGTTCCGCACTGGGGGAGGAAGAACCCCACAGACCAGTATGTACTGGGACCAAACTGGGAAGCAGCTCTGCAGGTCCTGGTGGGCCCTGAGGTGACCGTGAGCTGGTGAGGGACATCAGGAGGGTGGTGGAATGATCGAGGAGGGAGCTCGGGGGGGGGTTCAAGGGTGGGGAGGGTTCCGCACTGGGGAGGAAGAACCCCACAGACCAGTATGTACTGGGACCAAACTGGGAAGCAGCTCTGCAGAAGTCCTGGGGGGTGCCGGTGGGCCCCGAGTTGAACGTGCCCCAGTGAGGGAGGGCAGCGGGGCGGAGGGACGAGCCGGGAGGGATCCCGGGGGGTTCAAGGATGGGGAGAGTCCTGTACTGGGAGAGGGAGAGCCCCACGGACCAGTATATACTGGGACCAAACTGGGAAGCAGCTCTGCGGAGGTCCTGGGGGTGCCGGTGGGCACCGAGGTGACCCCGAGGCGGTGCCGTCCCGGCCGTGCCCCACACACGGATCCTTCCCCACCGCTGGCGAGGCCGCGCCGGGAGAGCTGGGGTCCAGTGCCGGGCCCCGCTCCCAGTCCGAGAGAGACTGGGATGTACTGGGGAGCGAAGAGAGGAGAAGGGTCTTGGGGTTCACCTGGGGGGGGGGTCGGGGTGACCTTGGGGGGGGGGGGTGACCTCTGGGCAAGGGTCTTGGGGTTCACTTTGGGGGGGGGGGGAGGGTCTGGGGGTGACTGGGGGGGGGGGGAGGGGAGTCTTGGGGTCACCCTGAGGGGGAGGGGTGGCTATGTCGGGGGGGGGAGGGGGGGGTGTTACCTTGGGGGGGGGGGTTGGGGGGGAGGGGTGTGGTCTGGGGGGGTCCCCCCTCTGGGCGGGGGTCTTTGGGTTACCTCGGGGGGGGGTAGGGGTTACCTCAGGGGTGCTTTTGGGGGTTCACCTCGATGGGGGTGGTCCGGGGGTTATTGGGGGGGGGGGGGAATCTTGGGGTTCAGCTCGGGGGGGTGGTCCAGGGGTTATCTGGGGGGGGGGGGAGGAATCTTGGGGTTCAGTTTGATGGGGCGGGATCTTGGGGTTCAGCTCGAGGGGGGGGTTACCTCGAGGGAGGGGGAGAATCTTGGGGTTCACCTCGATGGGGGGGGGATCTTGGGGTTCACCTCGATGGGGGTGGTCCAGGGGTTATCGGGGGGGGAGGAATCTTGGGGTTCACCTCGATGGAGGGGGGGATCTTGGGGTTCAGCTCGAGGGGGGGGGATCTTGGGGTTCAGCTCGGGGGGGGGAGGATCTTGGGGTTCAGCTCCATGGGGGGGTTACCTCGAGGAAGGGGGAGAATCTTGGGGTTCACCTCGATGGGGGGGGGGATCTTGGGGTTCAGCTCGAGGGGGGGGTTACCTCGAGGGAGGGGTGGCCTTGGGGGGGCAGGCGGGTACGTCGGGGGGGGGGGCTGTGTTACCTCGAGGGGGGCTCCCCAAAAGCTCCGGGGGGGGGTGGGGGGGGTGGTCCCGGCCCAAACTTGGGGTGGGGGGCGGGGATGGGGATGGGGATGTCCCATCCCGGGGTCCTCAAACCGAGGTTCCAACGGGCAACCGGGACCGGGACCGGGACCGGGACCGGGAATGGGACCGGGACGGGGGAGCGGGGAGGGGGAGCGGGGAGGGGGACGGGACCGGGACCGGGACCGGGGACGGGGATGGGGATGGGAATGGGGATGGGACAGGGACGGGGCTGGGGAGGGGGAGCGGGGACCGGGACGGGACCGGGGATGGGACCGGGACCGGGACTGGGGAGGGGGAGCGAGTACCGGGACCGGGGCTGGGGAGGGGGAGCGGGGACCGGGACCGGGACTGGGGAGGGGGAGCGAGGACCGGGACCGGGACTGGGGAGGGGGAGCGGGGACCGGGACGGGACCGGGGATGGGACCGGGACCGGGACTGGGGAGGGGGACCGGGACGGGACCGGGACCGGGGCTGGGGAGCGGGGCCCGGGGGGCCCGGGGAGGGGGAGCGGGGACCGGGACGGGACGGGGGACGGGGATGGGACAGGGACGGGGGCTGGGGAGGGGGAGCGGGGACCGGGACGGGACCGGGCCCGGGGCTGGGGAGGGGGAGCGGGGAAGGGGAGCGGGGCTGGGCCCGGGGCCCGGGGCGGGGGAGCGGGGCCGGGGCCGGTCCCGGGGCGGCGGCCGCCCGCGGCTGGTCCCACCCCGGCCGGGGAAGGGGCGAGGCTCCGCCGCTCCGCGTTACAAGAGCCCGGCCCCGCTCGGGGCGCGGCCACTCGCAGCGCTCCCGCCAGCCCGCACGGATCAACCGGGACCCCGGGACCGGGACCCGCCCGACCACCCCCGGGCAGCCGGTAGGAAACGGGAGGGCACCGCTGTCGGGCATGACCCTGCCGGGGAGCTGAGCGTGTGTCCCCCCCCCCCCCCCTCCTCCCCCGTCCCCCCCCCCCCCCCCCCCCGGTACCGCCCGGGGAACGGAGCGGGGAACCCACGGCGGCTCCGGGCGGGGCTCGGGATCTGCCGGGATGGGCGGCGGCTCCGGGACGGCGGGGGGGGGGGGGGGGGTCCCGGGATGGGGGGGGGGGGGTCCCGGGACGGGGCTCCGGTAG
The DNA here is from genome assembly GCA_037962945.1 of Sarcoramphus papa. Taxonomy (NCBI): domain Eukaryota; kingdom Metazoa; phylum Chordata; class Aves; order Accipitriformes; family Cathartidae; genus Sarcoramphus; species Sarcoramphus papa. The sequence continues at coordinate 985,629 of CM075618.1, read as the reverse complement.
TTGCAGGAGTGTCCCGGGAGTGTAGCGGGGGGGGATCCCGGTGGTCCCGGGAGTTAAGGGGAGCGTCCCGGGAGTGTAGTGCGGGGGGGGGGGGGGGGGTGTTCTGGGGGGCTCCGGTAATGCCGGGACTGTCCCGGGAGTGCAGAGAAAGAGGGCGGGGGGGGGGGGGGGGGGGAATGTATCCCGTGAGTGTCCCGGGGGGCTCCGGTGGTCCCGGGAGTGCAGGAGGGGGGGGGGGGGGGGGGGTGTCCTGGGAGTGTCCCCGGGGGGCTCCGGGAGTCCCGGGAACTCCGCGGGGCAGTGGGGGGGGGGGACGGGACGGACGACGACACGGGGGTGTTGTCCACGAGTGTTCCCGTGAGTGCCCTGGGGGGCTCCGGGAGTCCCGGGGGGGGGGGGGGGGGGCGGCAGTCCTGGAGGCGTCCCGGTGGGCTCCGGTGATCCCGGGAGTGTCCCGGGGGGGGGTGTGTGTGTGTGTGTGTGCAAGGGGGGTGTCCCGGGGGTGTCCCGGCGGTTTGGGGAGTCCCGGGAGCTCCGCGGGGGGGGGCCGGGGGGGGGGGGGGGGGGGGGTCCCGGTGGGCTCCGGGTGCGCCCCGAGGCCCCGCTGCAGGGCGCGCTCAGGGCGTGGCTCCCCCCCCCCGCTCCGTTCCCCCCCCCCCCCCCCCCCCCCCCCGCTCTGCCGCGCCCTGCCCGGGCCCGGGGAGTCCCCGCTGGGGGCGGGGCAGCGGAGTTCCACCCCTCCCCCATTCCCCCCCCCCCCCTCCCCCTCCGCCGCCTTCCCGCCCCGCCCGGGCAGAGGGGGGACCCCCCCCCTCCCCCTCCACCCCCGGGGGGTGTCCCGGTACCGTCGGTGGTTTTGGGGGGGGGGGGGGGATCCCCCCCGGGATCCCGGCGAGGGCGGCGGCTCTGGCGGCAGCCGGGCGTGGGCGGCTCGTTTAATTAACGTTCATCAGGGCCGGTTTCAGCGTGGGGGTGGGAGAGGCTGGGGAGGCCCCCCCGGTACCGGGAGGGGGGGGGGTGTGAGGGGGGTGCATCAGTTTTTGGGGTGCACATGACCCCCACTACCAAGGGCTGGTGGGGGTCGGTCGATGGGGAAGGTGGGATTTAGGGGGGGGGGGTGCGCCTCCCCTCCTCCGCTTGCACCCGCTGTGGTTTGGGGTGCGGCCGGCACCCATGCGCCATCTCACCCCCCCTGCCCCCACCTCTCCTGCACCCCACCCCACCCCCCACCCCCCCCCCATTTTGGAAAGGCCATTGGGTGCTCGGGAAGGCCCCACCGGAGCGGGTGCACCCCAAAAGGGACTGCAGCCCCCAAATCGGCGCCCACCCCGGGGTGCGGAGCGGAATGGCTCCGAGCACCCCATCATCGTGTGTCGTCCCGTCCCCCCCCCCCCAAAGCTTTCGGGGTGTCGGGGTGCGTGCGGCGGATTTGGGGACAAACCATGGCGGTCATCTCATCCCTGTCGTGGTAACGAAGTTTGGGGGGGGGGGGGTGGGAAGCGGCACCCCACGCCCCAACGCCACCGCGCTCTGGCTGCGGGCAGCGTCCCCGGCAAGACCCGGCAGCCGGTGAAACCGGTCAGGGAGCTGCCGCGGTGGCGGTGGCGGCGGCGGCGGGAGAGTTTCTCGCGACGCCCGCGGGACTCTCGCTGGCGAGCCGGTTGAACCGGTACAGGCCGCGGGGGCCGAAGCCGCCGTCGAGGCTGCTCCTCTCGCCGTATCCCGGGTTTTTTTTTTTTTTTTCCCCCCCTCTCCCAGTTTCTTCCCCTTTTTATTATTTTTTTTTAAACTTTTTGGTTGTTGTTGGGGTTTGGTTTTTTTTTTTTGGTTGGTGGTGGTTTTTTCCTTTTTTTGGGGTTTTTTTTTGTTTTTGGTTTGTTGTTTTTTGGGTTTTTTGGGGTTTTTTTTTTTTTTTTCCGTGGGCTTTGGCCGCGCTGCAGCTCGGCACCGAGGGTTTTCCTGGGAGGATCCCTGGCCCGTGCGTCACCCGTCCCTCCCAGCCTGGCCGCCGGCCCTGGCCTGTTCCTCCTTCGGCGACGAGCGGGTGCCGCGTTCTGCCCCACGCCGCTGCCCTGCCCTGCCCGTACCCCGGGGTGGGCAGGGGGACAGGCAGCAGCGGGCAGGGGGACAGGCAGCAGCAGGCAGGCTGCCCCCCCGGCCCTGCAATGCCAGGTCTCGCTGGAGACGAGATTTCGGGGTGACGAATCGCCCAGCTGGGAGCGGACGTGAGGCTGTCCACTGGTGTCTGTCCCCGTCTGTCCGTCCGTCCGTCATCCCCCCCCCCCCCCCCCCCAATAATCCCCCCTCATTAATTCCGCTCGTTAATTAGCGGCGGCTCAGCACCAGCGGGCTCCTCGTCGGAAGCTGCCCCATGAGCAACGCTCTTGGCAGGGTCCCAGGGGAGATTTGGGGTGCTGGGAAAGGGGGGGGGGGGGGGCCACCCAACCCCCCCCATACCCCCCCCTTCCCTCCCCCCCCCAACTTGGGGCTTGCTCTTCGCCGTGGGGCCGGTGGTTAGCCGTCACCCGGGGGTGGGGGGGGGGGGGGGATGAAGGATTTTGGGGACCCCTTGCTTGGCTTGGGGAGGGGTCCAGCCCCCTCCCGGGGTGGGGGGACACACATTGATGCTCGCCAGCGTGGCACCCTGCTGAGGGTGCTGAGCCCTGGAGCCACCCGTGATGGGGGTGACACCGGGGTGGGGGGTCGGGATGACACTGGGGGGGGGGGGGGTTGTCCTTGGTGACTGCAGAGGAGGATGAGGGGGGGCTGGGGGGGGGGGGTTCACAGGGGTTTTTGGCCGCCCCGTGAACCGGCGGCTCCTGTGCCGAGCCGGCACGACGCCGTTTGGGGCGATTAGAGAGCTGTGGCCTCAGCACATCGTCCCTTTTGTGGCCCCCCCCCCCCCTTCCCTGCCCCCCCCCCCCCCCCCGGGCATCGCGGCGCGGCCGCACGAACCCAACCCGCCATGCCGACCGGCATTTCTGCCGAGGGTTGCACCCCAAGGCGTGGGGGGGGTCCCCGGGTCATCCGCCGCCGGCCTCGTCGTCCCCCCGCTACAACCGGTGGCGTTCCCCGGTGCCGAGCTGGGACAGCGCCCGCGGGTGAGGTCGTCCCACGGGGCTTTGGCTTTTTGGGGGTGCCGGTGGGACGCGAGGGTCCTTTTGGGGGGGGTGGGTGCCATCCCTACGTGGTAGGGGTACGGCGGCACGGCTGCACGGCGACGTCTTCGCTCGCCGCCGGGTGACATCTCATCCCGGCTGTGGCACGGCGGGGGGGGGGGGGGGGGGACGACACAGGGGACGGACGGACGGACGGGGGGGGGGGGACGTGACTAAAAATATAGGGAAGGGGCAGCACGTGGTTCACACCCCCCCCCCCCCCCCCCCTTCCCCGCACCCCAAAAATAGCAGCAGGCGGTTGCGGCCGCGGGGCTGGCATTGCTGCCGAGGACGCCGGCGAAGGTGTCCCCTTCTCGGGGAGGAGGGGATGGGGAAAGGGCTTCTCCATCCGTCGTGGATATCCGGGCCATCCCGGATCAGGTGGGGAAAACCCGCTCTCCCACCACCACCACCACCACCACCGTCAATCGCCCCATCCCATTCCGGTCTCTCCCAAGTGGGAGAAGGAGCAAGGCGAGCTTTGGGTCGAGCTCGGCCGCCCCGGAGCCTCTCCCTCCGCTCGGAGGCAGCGGGGGAGCTCTGAGTCACCTCCCCACCCAGCCCGCCGGACCTCTCCCCGGCTCCCTGACTCACAAACCTGTTTCTCCTCCGCCGCGCTTGAGAGTTCGGGGTTTGTTTTGGGTTTTTTTTTTTTTTCTTTCTTTTTTTCCTTCCCCCCCCCAAACGGTTCCCTTCGCCCGATAATTCGCCTGGCGACGACCTCCCGCAGACCCGCGGCCTGGGCGAGGTGGGACAAGGACCCCCGCGGTCACCCCCCCCACACCCCCCACCCCATCCAACCCCCTTCTCCAGCCGGAGCCCCTTGGGACCGCGTCCCGACGTCTCTTGGAGCTCCCCATGGATGGAGATGCCACCGCCCCAACGCCGGGACAACCTGTACCGGTGCTTGGGGACCCTCGGGGTGAAAAGCTGCTTCCCCACGGTCAGAGGGACCCTCCTTGTCCTCCAGTTTGTGCCCACGGCCGCTGGTCCACCAGTGCAGACTGGTGCCCGGGGTGGTTCCTCCCCGCGGGGCGGGATTTTTGCCCGTCCCTTCGTTGAACGGACGCAGCCCGGGACGCCGTTCCCCTTCTTTGCAGCAAGGGCAACGTTGGTGGCTCGTGGTCACCGTGGCGTCCACCAGGATCTCCCCCCGCCCTCGCCTCCCCGGCCGTTCCTTCCTTCCGAGCTCCTTTCGGGCCGGCTGTGCTCCCCGGCACATCTTGGCGCGTGGAGTTGCTCCTCGTTAGGTGCGGGGCATCGTCAACTCCTCCTTGCTGAGCTTCGGGAGATTCCTCTCAGCTCGCTTCTCCGACCTGGCCGGGTCCTTCTGGATGGCAGCACCTCCCGCTGGGGCTTACCAGCCGGTCCTCCCAGTTTGGTGTCATCCGCGGGCTTGCACCCCATCATCCAGATGATTAAAAACCGGGGACCACTCAGCCGGAGAGTGGGAAAACCCCCCCACCCCCCCCAGTCTTGCAGATGTCCCCAGGTTGCCCAAAGAAGCGGTGGGGTCTCCATCCTCGGAGATATTCGCAAGGCGTCCGGCCGTGGTCCTCCGCAGCCCTCGCTTGAGGGTTGGACCCGATGATTTCCGGAGGTCCCCGTCCCACCTCGACCAGTCCGCGGCCCTGTGGCACGCTCCCCGGGCGGTTTTGGGGGGTTTTTTGGGGGGTTTTGCAAGGAAGCGGCCGGCGGGTGACGTTCGGGCATCGGCGCGGCCCCTCCGCGGAGCTCTCCGCGCTGGGGAGGTCGGCGTCCTCGCTGCGTTTGGTCCTGCTTGAACCTTCAGGAAGGCTGACGTGCGGATGGGCTCCGTTGAGTTGCGCCGCTTCCGCGCTTGACCAACGTCCTGATGCCGAACGAGCCGCTCTGGGGTTCAGATCCTTGGCTGGTTCCTGTAGAAAAGGAGAAAAAAACCCAAATCCCCTCCAAAAAAAAAAACCACCCTTTCTGTGTCCCTGTCTCCCCTTTTACCGGCGGAGCTTGGAGGAGCTGCGAGGGGCAGCGATGTGGGTGAAGGAGATGTGACGGGAGGCCTTTTTTGTCTTTTTTAACGGAGAACCCTTCCCGTTGCCAGGCCAGGTGAGGCCCGGGCGGGCGCGTTTCCCGCCAGACCAGCCGGAAATACCGAGCTTCTCTTGAAATTTGGGTTCGGATGAAGGAAAGGAGACCTTAATGAGGTGGCTTTGCCTTCGGTCAGCGGCTTCGGTAGAGGCTTTGCCGTGGGGAGCCACGGGGCGGGCAGCGGTGACCTGCTTGGGCCGGTGCCCCTCCTGCCCCGAGCGTTGGCTGCCAGGCTCTGCAGGGATCCGGCTCGTCCCGCCTTTGCCCTTCGTGACCTTCGCAGCCGCGTTGGAAGGAGGATTTCTTTTCTGTTTATTTCTGGCGCCTGCCCGAAGCTCGCTAGAGATGGAGGAATCCCCTCACCCCCTTTGTAGGGGGCAAAGACGTTGGCTTCGGGGCGGTGGTCCGGGGCACAAGGGGACGCGGGCGAAGCGGGAGAGCTGCCGTTGCGCAGTGACCGTTGCTTCTGTACTTCCCGACCGCCCAACCTTCGAATTCCTTTCGTTTCCCTATAACGGCGGAAATGTCTATTACCGAGCCGGAGAAGAGCTTCTCCGAGGCCCGCGTTGGTCCGGCCTTCGGTTGGGTCAACGAGACGCGCGGTGGCCATTCGCCACCCCCGGCCGCGGTGACGTTTAGCTCTCGCGCAGCTTCTCGCTGCTTGTCCCATTGACCGAGAACGCCCGGCTGGCAATCCAGCCTCGGGCAGAGGCGTTCGGCGTGGGCGGCTGGGACGTGCTCTGGCTCCCGTCCCGCCTGGGCGTCGAAGGCAGGGGAAAGAAAGGATAGAGGGAGCGGGAGGAAAGCCGGAGTTTCACGCGGAGCTCTCTGATCTCTCCACCAGGCTGGGAAGGTGAAACGAAAGCCGCTGCAAGGTCCGCAAGTGAAGGCAGTGGGATTCCTGGGGCGGATCCAGCCGGGCCCAGCATCCCAGCAAGGTCAGCGGGATGGAGCTGGTTTAGCTCTTCTTCCTCGTCGTCCCGCGCTCAAAACCCACGTCCCTCTCCTCCGTCGCGCTTTTCCCTTCTCACCCTCTGCCGCCTCCTTTCCCCAGATGGAGAAGGAGGAGGAGACCCGGGAGATCCTGCTCCCCAACTGGCAAGGCAGCGGCTCCCACGGCATCACCATCGACCAGACGGATGACGGGGTCTTCGTCAAACGAGTGCAGCAAAACTCCCCGGCCGCCAAGATGGGCGTCGTGAAGGAAGGTGGGACCTTCGGCGGGGGTTGTTGTGGGGGAAGGTCTTCTGGGGAGGGGAAAACCGGGTTCTTTGTGTCTGGGGTTTTTATTTTGCCGTCTTGGCGGTGCCTCGGTTGCTTCCTCCTCCTCCTCCTCCTCGGGCGATAACCCTAACGCTCGCGCGTCGTTGCTCCCCGTCTTGCTTGCAGCGGGGATGGGGGGGGGGTCTCCTCCTTGCCTCTCCCTTCCGAAATGGCTCACCTCTCGCCCCTCTGCTCACTCCCCACCCCCACCTTCTTCCCCTCCCCCCCCCCCCCCAGGGGATCAGATCGTGAGCGCCACGGTCTATTTTGACAACCTGCAATCCGGGGAAGTCACGCAGCTGCTCAACAGCATGGGCCACCACACGGTGGGTTTGCGCTTGCAACGGAAAGGGGACAAGTCTCCGCTGCCGGGACAGTCATGGTCACACGACGTGTTTGCGGCCAGCAGCCCCGAAGTCGTTCTGGTAAGCGATGGGGAAGAAGGGATGAGGAGGGGGAGGAAGCAATCCCGGCGCTAACGAAGGCCTCTTCGTTTCCAGAGTGGAGATGACGAGGAGTACAGGAGGATTTACACAACGAAGATCAAACCCCGGCTGAAGTCGGAGGAGGCGGTGGAGGCGGAGTGCGGTGGAACGCAGAGCAGGACCATTACGGTCACCAGAAAAGTGACGGCGTACACCGTCGATGTCACTAGGCGTGACGGCGCAAAAGACGTTGACGTCGTCGGCCCAGACTTTAAAATCCGGATCCCGAGCCAGGAGATCACCCACGCGATGAAGACCGACGTTGAAACTGAGCCCGGGAAAACCGTGATCCAAACGGCACCGGGGGATCTGCCTGGGAGAAGCACCCAAGCCGTAGGCGGCAGCGTGGACGTCAGGGGGGCACCTCCTGGACCAACGGTTGCATCTTCTTCTGCCCGGAAGTTGGACGTCCACCTCGGCGAGGCTCAGTTCGGAAAACCCGGGATAACCGTGTCGGGAACGCAAATGACGGGCGTTCACCTGAGGACTCAGATGGACCCGACGCTGCCGGAGAGCCAAGTTCCTGGTGGGGAAACTGGAAAAGCGGTTACGGTGGAGATGCCGGGACGCGGCGTTTCTGGCGCGGCGTTCCTGGGCCCCCGGGGCAGCTCACCCAGAATTGAAGCAAACGGACAGATGGGAAGCCTGGACGCGGGTTTTCGCATCAAAGGTCCCAGGTTGGACGGCAAAGGACACGGCTCCGGCACGGATGTCCCAGGGGAGCTGCTGGGGGGGACGCTGTCACACGCTGATGCTTCTGCCCCTTGTCTTCAGGGAGCTATCGAAGGCCCCGGAGTTGACGTTTCTTTACCGGCGATGGAAAATCCAGCTGTCGATGTGGGAAAAATCAAGATTCCCGTTTTGAAAATGCCCAGATTCGGATTCCCGACGGCGGGAGCCGGCATCGAAGCTCAAGCCCCGCCAGCGGGCACCGACGTTCCCGCGCCGAAGCTGCAGGCTCCGTGCGTAGACGTCGCCTCCTCAACTGTCCAGGTCGCGGGACCTGAAGTTTCAGCTCCTTCAGTTAAAGTCTCAAAGCCAGAGGTGGCCATGGGGCTGAAGGGCGCTGTGAAGGTCCCCTCCCCAGAACTGGCGGGCCCCGGCGTGGCTATCAAAGGCCCCGGCGTGGCTATCAAAGGCCCCAGCGTAGAGCTCCCGGCTCCTGATGCCGACGTTCACGGCAGCAAGGGAAAATTCCAAATACCACACATGACCTTTCCCAAATTTACTGCCTCGGACTCGCAAGGGGAAGGTCCCGTCGTGGAAATGGCGCTCCCAAAGGGCGAGGTGGGACCGGCGGCGGCGGCCGAGGTAGATGTTGGCATTCCCGATGCGGCCATCAAAGGAGAATGGAAAGGCCCCAAGTTCAGGAAGGTTGAAACGCCCCATATCTCTCTGTCGGATGTAAACCTGAACCTGAAAGGCCCTCAGGTGAAGGGAGACGTGGGTGTCACGGTCCCCAGAGCGGAAGGGGATGTCAAAGGACTTGGCCCTAAGGGTCTCAAGATGGACGTAAAGGCTCCCGACGTTGAATTCGCAGGTCCAGAGGGTTATTTGAAAGGGCCCGGTATATCCGCACCAGATACGGACGGCGGCGTGAAGGGACCTAAGCTTAAGGGAGAAGTGGATGTTTCGATCCCGAAGGTGGGGGGCAACTGGAAAGGCCCTCAGCTTGACGTTAAAGGCCCCAAACTGGGAATGGACGTGCCTGATGTAGACGTCAAAGGCCCCAAAGTTACGATGCCAGAGGTGCACGTCAAGACCCCCAAAATATCCATGCCTGACATCGACTTGAATCTGAAAGGTCCCAGAGTGAGAGGAGACCTGGATGTTTCTGCCCCGAAACTGGAAGGGGAGCTGAAAGCACCTGGACTTGACATCAAAGGCCCCGGAGTTGACGTTGGGGCGCCAGACGTGGACATCCACGGTCCAGAGGGCAAACTGAAGATGCCCAAGCTGAAAATGCCCAAGTTTGGGGTGCCCGGCCTGAAGGGAGAGGGCCCCGACGTTGACGTGACCCTTCCAAAGGGCGAGGTGGACGTTTCCGGTCCCAGGGTAGATATCGATGTGCCAAGCGTGGACGTCAAAGGGCCCGAAGGAAAACTGCAGGGCCCCACGGTGAAGGTGCCTGAGATGCACATCACGGCTCCAAAGGTCTCTCTGCCAGACGTTGATCTGAGCCTGAAAGGCACCAAAGTGAAGGGGGACGTGGATGTTTCCATTCCCACGGCAGGAGCTGCTTTGAAGGGTCCTGAACTAGAGCTCAAAGGCCCCGGAGTTGACGTTGGAGCGCCAGACGTGGACATCCACGGTCCAGAGGGCAAACTGAAGATGCCCAAGTTGAAAATGCCCAAGTTTGGGGTGCCCGGCCTGAAGGGAGAGGGCCCCGACGTTGACGTGTCGCTTCCAAAGGGTAAAGTGGACATTTCTGGTCCTGGCGTAGATATCAATGTGCCAAGCGTGGAAATCAAAGGGCCCGAAGGAAAACTGCAGGGCCCCAAGGTGAAGATGCCCGACGTGAGCTTCAAGACCCCCAAAATATCCATGCCTGACATCGACTTGAATCTGAAAGGTCCCAGAGTGAGAGGAGACCTGGATGTTTCTGCCCCGAAACTGGAAGGGGAGCTGAAAGCACCTGGACTTGACATCAAAGGCCCCGGAGTTGACGCTGGGGCGCCAGACGTGGACATCCACGGTCCAGAGGGCAAACTGAAGATGCCCAAGCTGAAAATGCCCAAGTTTGGGGTGCCCGGCCTGAAGGGAGAGGGCCCCGACGTTGACGTGACCCTTCCAAAGGGCGAGGTGGACGTTTCCGGTCCCAGGGTAGATATCGATGTGCCAAGCGTGGACATTGAAGGGCCCGAAGGAAAAGGAAAAGGTCTCAAATTTAAAATGCCTGAACTAAACATTCAGACGCCAAAACTGTCCATGCCAGACGTAGATCTCAGATTGAAGGCCCCCAAACTGAAAGGAGATGCAGATATTTCTGGTCCGAAGACCTCTGGCGATCTGAAGGGCCCCAAAATAGATGTGGAAGGTCCCAGAGTGGATGTTGATATGCCTGAGGTAGACTTGGAATGTCCAGAAGGGAAAATAAAAGGCCCCAAATTTAAGATGCCTAAGCTTAATATCAAGGCCCCGAAAATATCCATGCCGGATGTAGATTTGAACTTAAAGGGACATAAAATGAAAGGAGAGATGGATGTTTCCCTTCCAAAGATCGAAGGTGACTTGAAAGAATCCGGTGTTAATATCAAGGGACCGAAAATAGATGTTGAGGTCCCGGATGTCAACCTGGAGTGTCCAGAAGCCAACCTGAAAACGCCGAAAATGAAATTGCCTCATATGAACGTGTCTGGCCCAAAGTTGGAGGGAGCCGACATAGATATCAACCTGCCGAAAGGAGAGGTAGATATTTCTGGGCCAGAAGCAGATATTGAAGTGCCAGAGCTGGATGTTGGAGGACCGGAAGGAAAATGGAAAGGCCCCAAGTTCAGGATGCCGAAGCTGAATATCAAAACGCCTAAAATATCCATGCCAGATGTAGATCTGAACCTAAAGGGACCTAAAGGGAAAGGAGAACTGGATATTGCGGCTCCTAAGATAGAAGGTGATTTGAAAGGGCCAGAAGTAGACATTAAGGGGCCAAAACTAGACGTTGAGGCACCCAGTATTGATTTGGAGTGCCCTGAAGGGAAGCTGAAGGGCCCCAAGTTCAAGATGCCCGAGATGCACATCAAGGCCCCCAAGATCTCCATGCCCGATGTGGACATTAATCTGAAAGGGCCCAGCGTGAAAGGCGATATTGAAGTCTCGGCTCCCAAGCTGGAAGGTGACCTGAAGGCTCCCGAGGTGGACATCAAGGGCCCCAAAGTCGACATTGAGGCTCCCGACGTGGACATTCACGGCCCGGAAGGGAAATTCAAAATGCCCAAGTTCAAAATGCCCAAGTTTGGGATGCCGGGGCTGAAAGGAGAAGGCCCAGAGGTGGACGTGAACCTGCCGGCAGGAGAGCTGGAGGTTTCTGGTCCCAAGGTGGATATAGAAGGTCCGGAGGTGGACATTGAAGGTCCAGAGGGGAAGCTGAAGGGCCCCAAGTTCAAGATGCCCGAGATGCACTTCAAGGCCCCCAAGATCTCCATGCCTGACATTGACTTGAACCTGAAAGGTCCGAAAGTGAAGGGGGATGTGGACGTGTCTGTTCCAAAAATTGAGGGGGATTTGAAAGGCCCTGAAATCGACATTAAAGGTCCTAAGGTTGATGTTGACCTTCCTGACGTCGAGCTGGAAGGCCCTGAAGGGAAGCTGAAGGGCCCCAAGTTCAAGATGCCCGAGATGCACTTCAAGGCCCCCAAGATCTCCATGCCGGATGTTGACTTCAATCTAAAGGGCCCCAAGCTGAAGGGCGATGTGGACGTGTCTGTCCCCAAGCTGGAGGGTGACCTGAAGGCTCCCGAGGTGGACATCAAGGGCCCCAAAGTCGACATTGAGGCTCCCGACGTGGACATTCATGGTCCGGAAGGGAAATTCAAAATGCCCAAGTTCAAAATGCCCAAGTTTGGGATGCCTGGCTTCAAAGCAGAAGGCCCAGAGGTGGACGTGAACCTGCCGGCAGGAGAGCTGGAGGTTTCTGGTCCGAAGGTGGATATAGAAGGTCCGGAGGTGGACATTGAAGGTCCGGAGGGGAAGCTGAAGGGCCCCAAGTTCAAGATGCCCGAGATGCACTTCAAGGCCCCCAAGATCTCCATGCCTGACATTGACTTGAACCTGAAAGGCCCCAAAGTGAAGGGGGACGTGGACGTGTCAGTTCCCAAGCTGGAGGGAGACCTGAAGGGCCCCGAAATAGATATCAAGGGCCCCAAAGTTGATGTTGACCTTCCTGACGTCGAGCTGGAAGGCCCTGAAGGGAAGCTGAAGGGCCCCAAGTTCAAGATGCCCGAGATGCACTTCAAGGCCCCCAAGATCTCCATGCCGGATGTTGACTTCAATCTGAAGGGCCCCAAGCTGAAGGGCGATGTGGACGTGTCTGTCCCCAAGCTGGAAGGTGACCTGAAGGCTCCCGAGGTGGACATCAAGGGCCCCAAAGTCGACATTGAGGCTCCCGACGTGGACATTCATGGTCCGGAAGGGAAATTCAAAATGCCCAAGTTCAAAATGCCCAAGTTTGGGATGCCTGGCTTCAAAGCAGAAGGCCCAGAGGTGGACGTGAACCTGCCGGCAGGAGAGCTGGAGGTTTCTGGTCCCAAGGTGGATATAGAAGGTCCGGAGGTGGACATTGAAGGTCCAGAGGGGAAGCTGAAGGGCCCCAAGTTCAAGATGCCTGAGATGCACTTCAAGGCCCCCAAGATCTCCATGCCTGACATTGACTTGAACCTGAAAGGCCCCAAAGTGAAGGGGGACGTGGACGTGTCAGTTCCCAAGCTGGAGGGAGACCTGAAAGGCCCTGAAATCGACATTAAAGGTCCTAAGGTTGATGTTGACCTTCCTGACGTCGAGCTGGAAGGCCCTGAAGGGAAGCTGAAGGGCCCCAAGTTCAAGATGCCCGAGATGCACTTCAAGGCCCCCAAGATCTCCATGCCGGATGTTGACTTCAATCTGAAGGGCCCCAAGCTGAAGGGCGATGTGGACGTGTCTGTCCCCAAGCTGGAAGGTGACCTGAAGGCTCCTGAGGTGGACATCAAGGGCCCCAAAGTTGACATTGAGGCTCCCGACGTGGACATTCATGGTCCGGAAGGGAAATTCAAAATGCCCAAGTTCAAAATGCCCAAGTTTGGGATGCCTGGCTTCAAAGCAGAAGGCCCAGAGGTGGACGTGAACCTGCCGGCAGGAGAGCTGGAGGTTTCTGGTCCCAAGGTGGATATAGAAGGTCCGGAGGTGGACATTGAAGGTCCGGAGGGGAAGCTGAAGGGCCCCAAGTTCAAGATGCCCGAGATGCACTTCAAGGCCCCCAAGATCTCCATGCCTGACATTGACTTGAACCTGAAAGGCCCCAAAGTGAAGGGGGACGTGGACGTGTCCGTTCCAAAAATTGAGGGGGATTTGAAAGGCCCTGAAATCGACATTAAAGGTCCTAAGGTTGATGTTGACCTTCCTGACGTCGAGCTGGAAGGCCCTGAAGGGAAGCTGAAGGGCCCCAAGTTCAAGATGCCCGAGATGCACATCAAGGCCCCCAAGATCTCCATGCCGGATGTTGACTTCAATCTGAAGGGCCCCAAGCTGAAGGGCGATGTGGACGTGTCTGTCCCCAAGCTGGAGGGTGACCTGAAGGCTCCCGAGGTGGACATCAAGGGCCCCAAAGTCGACATTGAAGCACCCGACGTGGACATTCACGGCCCGGAAGGGAAATTCAAAATGCCCAAGTTCAAAATGCCCAAGTTTGGGATGCCTGGCTTCAAAGCAGAAGGCCCAGAGGTGGACGTGAACCTGCCGGCAGGAGAGCTGGAGGTTTCTGGTCCCAAGGTGGATATAGAAGGTCTGGAGGTGGACATTGAAGGTCCAGAGGGGAAGCTGAAGGGCCCCAAGTTCAAGATGCCCGAGATGCACTTCAAGGCCCCCAAGATCTCCATGCCAGATATTGATCTAAATCTGAAAGGCCCCAAAGTGAAAGGGGACGTGGATGTTTCCCTTCCCAAGCTCGAGGGTGACCTGAAGGCTCCTGAGGTGGACATCAAGGGCCCCAAAGTTGACGTTGAAGCACCTGACGTGGACATTCAGGGCCCGGAAGGGAAATTCAAAATGCCCAAGTTCAAAATGCCCAAGTTTGGGATGCCGGGGCTGAAGGGAGAAGGCCCAGAAGTTGATGTGAACCTCCCAAAGGGGGATATCGATGTTTCCGTCCCAAAGGTAGATACCGAGCTGCCAAGTGTGGACATTGAGGGTCCCGAAGGAAAACTGAAAGGTCCCAAGTTCAAGATGCCCGAGATGCACTTCAAGGCCCCCAAGATCTCCATGCCTGACATTGACTTGAACCTGAAAGGCCCCAAAGTGAAGGGGGGCGCTGATGTTTCCATCCCAAAATTAGAGGGTGACTTGAAAGGACCCGATGTGAATATCAAAGGTCCGAAGTTGGATGTTGATGTTCCTGATCTTGATGTTGAAGGTCCTGAGGGAAAATGGAAAGGACCCAAGATAAAAATGCCGGATATGCATATTAAGGCACCTAAATTTTCTATGCCTGATGTAGACCTCAACTTGAAAGGCCCCAAAATGAAGGGAGAAATGGACGTTTCTGTACCGAAAATAGAGGGTGATGTGAAAGGGCCGGATCTGGAACTTAAAGGGCCCAAAGTGGACATAGAAGTTCCTGACATCGACGTTGAGGGCCCGGAAGGAAAGTTAAAGGGTCCCAAATTTAAGATGCCCGACATGCATTTCAAAGCCCCCAAAATCTCCATGCCAGACTTCGATCTGAACCTGAAAGGCCCCAAAGTGAAGGGGGATGTGGACGTTTCTGTTCCGAAAATTGAGGGTGATTTGAAAGGCCCGGACGTTGACATCAAAGGCCCTAAACTGGATGTGAACGTTCCCGACGTTGACCTAGAATGTCCAGAAGCAAAGTTGAAGGGCCCCAAGTTCAAGATGCCCGAGATGCACTTCAAGACCCCGAAAATCTCCATGCCTGACATTGATTTGAACCTGAAAGGTCCGAAGCTGAAAGGAGACGTGGATGTTTCTGCCCCCAAACTAGAGGGTGACTTGAAAGGCCCGGATATGGATATCAAAGGTCCTAAACTGGATCTAGAAGCTCCCGATGTGGATATTGAGGTCCCAGAGGGGAAGTTGAAAGGCCCCAAATTTAAGATGCCTGAGATGCATTTTAAGGCTCCCAAGATCTCCATGCCGGACTTCGATCTGAACCTGAAAGGCCCCAAAGTGAAGGGGGACGTCGATGTTTCCGTTCCCAAGTTAGAAGGTGACCTGAAAGGGCCTGAGGTTACAGTAAAAGGTCCGAAAGTGGACATCGAGGCTCCGGATGTTGAGCTAGAATGTCCAGAAGGAAAGTTAAAGGGTCCCAAATTTAAGATGCCCGACATGCACTTCAAGGCCCCCAAAATCTCCATGCCGGACTTCGATCTGAACCTGAAAGGCCCCAAAGTGAAGGGGGATGTGGACGTGTCTGTTCCGAAAATTGAGGGTGATTTGAAAGGCCCAGACGTTGACATCAAAGGCCCTAAACTGGATGTAGACCTTCCTGATGTTGAGTTGGAAGGCCCTGAAGGGAAGCTGAAGGGCCCCAAGTTCAAGATGCCCGAGATGCACATCAAGGCCCCCAAGATCTCCATGCCTGACATTGACTTGAACCTGAAAGGCCCCAAAGTGAAGGGGGACGTGGACGTGTCTGTTCCAAAAATTGAGGGTGATTTGAAAGGCCCTGAAATCGACATTAAAGGTCCTAAGGTTGATGTTGACCTTCCTGACGTCGAGCTGGAAGGCCCTGAAGGGAAGCTGAAGGGCCCCAAGTTCAAGATGCCCGAGATGCACTTCAAGGCACCCAAGATTTCTATGCCTGATGTTGATTTCAATCTGAAGGGCCCCAAGCTGAAGGGCGATGTGGACGTGTCACTTCCCAAGCTGGAGGGTGACCTGAAGGCTCCCGAGGTGGACATCAAGGGCCCCAAAGTCGACATTGAGGCTCCCGACGTGGACATTCACGGCCCGGAAGGGAAATTCAAAATGCCCAAGTTCAAAATGCCCAAGTTTGGGATGCCTGGCTTCAAAGCAGAAGGCCCAGAGGTGGACGTGAACCTGCCGGCAGGAGAGCTGGAGGTTTCTGGTCCCAAGGTGGATATAGAAGGTCCGGAGGTGGACATTGAAGGTCCAGAGGGGAAGCTGAAGGGCCCCAAGTTCAAGATGCCCGAGATGCACTTCAAGGCCCCCAAGATCTCCATGCCGGATGTTGACTTCAATCTGAAGGGCCCCAAGCTGAAGGGCGATGTGGACGTGTCTGTCCCCAAGCTGGAAGGTGACCTGAAGGCTCCCGAGGTGGACATCAAGGGCCCCAAAGTCGACATTGAGGCTCCCGACGTGGACATTCACGGCCCGGAAGGGAAATTCAAAATGCCCAAGTTCAAAATGCCCAAGTTTGGGATGCCTGGCTTCAAAGCAGAAGGCCCAGAGGTGGACGTGAACCTGCCGGCAGGAGAGCTGGAGGTTTCTGGTCCCAAGGTGGATATAGAAGGTCCGGAGGTGGACATTGAAGGTCCAGAGGGGAAGCTGAAGGGCCCCAAGTTCAAGATGCCCGAGATGCACTTCAAGGCCCCCAAGATCTCCATGCCTGATGTTGACTTCAATCTGAAGGGCCCCAAAGTGAAGGGCGATGTGGACGTGTCAGTTCCCAAGCTGGAGGGAGACTTGAAGGGCCCCGAAATAGATATCAAGGGCCCCAAAGTTGATGTTGACCTTCCTGACGTCGAGCTGGAAGGCCCTGAAGGGAAGCTGAAGGGCCCCAAGTTCAAGATGCCCGAGATGCACTTCAAGGCCCCCAAGATCTCCATGCCGGATGTTGACTTCAATCTGAAGGGCCCCAAGCTGAAGGGCGATGTGGACGTGTCGCTTCCCAAGCTTGAGGGTGACCTGAAGGCTCCCGAGGTGGACATCAAGGGCCCCAAAGTCGACATTGAAGCACCTGACGTGGATATTCATGGTCCGGAAGGTAAAATAAAAATGCCCAAGTTCAAAATGCCCAAGTTTGGGTTGTCCGGGTTGAAAGTAGAAGGCCCAGAAGTTGATGTAAATGTACCTGAAGCCGATGTTGCGATTTCAGGTCCAAAGGTTGACGTTACTGCTCCTGACCTGGACTTTGAAGGACCAGAAGGGAAACTTAAGGGCCCTAAATTTAAGAAACCTGACATACAATTCAATGTTCCTAAAATCTCCATGCCAGATATTGACTTAAATTTGAAAGGCCCAAAACTGAAAGCTGACGTTGATCCTTCTGCTCCCAAAGTAGAGGGGGAGCTGAAAAGCCCCAAGCTAGACATCAAAGGGCCGGAATTTGAGGTCGAGGGACCGAAGCTTGATCTAGAAGGAAAGGCTAAAAAATCCAGGTTTAAACTTCCAAAATTCGGTTTTTCTGGTCCTAAAGTGCAAAGCCCCGATGTGGATGTGAAACTGAAAAAACCCGACGTTGAAATATCTGGTCCGAAAGTTGATGTTCACGCTCCGGACGTGGACGTACAGGCAAAATCAAAAGGGTCTAAATTTAAAATGCCTTTCCTGAGTATTTCATCGCCTAAAGTTTCAATGCCAGACGTGGAGCTCAATCTGAAAGGGCATAAACTAAAAGGGGAGTTAGATGTTTCCAGCCCCAAGTTGGAAGGGGAACTGAAAGGTCCCGAGGTGGACATCAAGGGCCCCAAGGTCAACGTCGAGGCGCCTGACGTGGACGTTCACGGCCCGGAGGGTAAACTCAAAATGCCCAAGTTCAAAATGCCTAAATTTGGTGTGCCTGGGTTTAAGGCTGAGGGGCCCGAGGTGGACGTTAGCATTCCGAAAGGAGAGCTGGATGTTTCGGGTCCCAAGCTGGATATCGAAGGTCCTGGTTTAGAAATTGAAGGGCCGGAGGGGAAGCTCAAGGGTCCCCAATTCAAGATGCCAGAAATGAACATCAAGGCACCCAAGATCTCGATGCCCGACATCGACCTGAACCTGAAAGGCCCCAAAGCGAAGGCAGATGTGGACATCTCTCTTCCCCAGGTGGACGTGAAGGGCTCCGATTTGCATCTGAAAGGACCAAAAGTGGACGTAGAGGCGCCTGACCTTGACATTGAAGGTCCCAAAGGAAAACTGAAAGGCCCCAAATTTAAAATGCCCGAGATGAATATCAAGGCTCCCAATATTTCCATGCCGGACTTTGATTTGAATTTGAAAGGTCCCAAGTCAAAAGGAGGTGTGGATGTTGATCTTTCAGTGCCAAAACTGGAAGGGGACTTGAGCGTGCCGGACGTTAATATCAAAGGCCCAAAGGTTGAGATTGATGCTCCTGAGCTGGACGTTGAAGGGCGAGAAGGAAAACTGAAAGGGCCCAAGTTCAAGATGCCCGAGATGCACATCAAGGCTCCCAAAATTTCAATGCCTGATGCCAGCTTAAACCTCAAAGGTCCCAAGCTGAAAGGAGACATAGATGTTTCTGCTCCAAAGCTGGAAGGGGATTTGAAGGCTCCGGACATCAATATTGGAGGCCCCAAAGTCGACATTGATGTGCCAGATGTGGACATTCACGGCCCGGAGGGGAAAGTCAAAATGCCCAAGTTCAAAATGCCCAAGTTTGGGATGCCTGGCTTCAAAGCAGAAGGCCCAGAGGTGGACGTGAACCTGCCGGCAGGAGAGCTGGAGGTTTCTGGTCCCAAGGTGGATATAGAAGGTCCGGAGGTGGACATTGAAGGGCCGGAGGGGAAGCTGAAGGGCCCCAAGTTCAAGATGCCCGAGATGCACTTCAAGGCCCCCAAGATTTCTATGCCAGATATTGATCTAAATCTGAAAGGCCCCAAAGTGAAAGGGGACGTGGATGTTTCCCTTCCCAAGCTCGAGGGTGACCTGAAGGCTCCTGAGGTGGACATCAAGGGCCCCAAAGTCGACATTGAGGCTCCCGACGTGGACATTCACGGCCCGGAAGGGAAATTCAAAATGCCCAAGTTCAAAATGCCCAAGTTTGGGATGCCGGGGCTGAAAGGAGAAGGCCCAGAGGTGGACGTGAACCTGCCGGCAGGAGAGCTGGAGGTTTCTGGTCCCAAGGTGGATATAGAAGGTCCGGAGGTGGACATTGAAGGTCCAGAGGGGAAGCTGAAGGGCCCCAAGTTCAAGATGCCCGAGATGCACTTCAAGGCCCCCAAGATCTCCATGCCTGACATTGACTTGAACCTGAAAGGTCCGAAAGTGAAGGGGGACGTGGACGTGTCAGTTCCCAAGCTGGAGGGAGACCTGAAGGGTCCTGAACTAGATATAAAAGGACCCAAAGTAGACATTGATGTTCCTGATGTGGAGATTGAAGGACCAGAAGGAAAACTGAAAGGCCCCAAACTGAAGATGCCAGAGATGCATTTTAAGGCTCCTAAAATCTCCATGCCGGACTTTGATCTGAACCTGAAAGGCCCGAAAGTGAAGGGGGATGTGGATGTGTCCGTGCCGTGTGTCGAAGGTGACCTGAAAGGGCCGAAAGTTGATGTTAAAGGTCCCGAGTTGGATGTTAGCGCCCCAGATGTTCAAATCGAGGGCCCGGAAGGAAAGTTAAAGGGTCCCAAATTTAAGATGCCCGACATGCATTTCAAAGCCCCCAAAATCTCCATGCCGGACTTCGATCTGAACCTGAAAGGCCCCAAAGTGAAGGGGGATGTGGACGTTTCCGTTCCGAAAATTGAGGGTGATTTGAAAGGCCCGGACGTTGACATCAAAGGCCCTAAACTGGATGTGAACGTTCCCGACGTTGAGTTGGAAGGCCCTGAAGGGAAGCTGAAGGGCCCCAAGTTCAAGATGCCTGAGATGCACTTCAAGGCCCCCAAGATCTCCATGCCTGACATTGACTTGAACCTGAAAGGCCCCAAAGTGAAGGGGGACGTGGACGTGTCAGTTCCCAAGCTGGAGGGAGACTTAAAGGGCCCCGAAATAGATATCAAGGGCCCCAAAGTTGATGTTGACCTTCCTGACGTCGAGCTGGAAGGCCCTGAAGGGAAGCTGAAGGGCCCCAAGTTCAAGATGCCTGAGATGCACTTCAAGGCCCCCAAGATCTCCATGCCGGATGTTGACTTCAATCTGAAGGGCCCCAAGCTGAAGGGCGATGTGGACGTGTCTGTCCCCAAGCTGGAAGGTGACCTGAAGGCTCCCGAGGTGGACATCAAGGGCCCCAAAGTCGACATTGAGGCTCCCGACGTGGACATTCACGGCCCGGAAGGGAAATTCAAAATGCCCAAGTTCAAAATGCCCAAGTTTGGGATGCCTGGCTTCAAAGCAGAAGGCCCAGAGGTGGACGTGAACCTGCCGGCAGGAGAGCTGGAGGTTTCTGGTCCCAAGGTGGATATAGAAGGTCCGGAGGTGGACATTGAAGGTCCAGAGGGGAAGCTGAAGGGCCCCAAGTTCAAGATGCCTGAGATGCACTTCAAGGCCCCCAAGATCTCCATGCCTGACATTGACTTGAACCTGAAAGGCCCCAAAGTGAAGGGCGATGTGGACATGTCAGTTCCCAAGCTGGAGGGAGACTTAAAGGGCCCCGAAATAGATATCAAGGGCCCCAAAGTTGATGTTGACCTTCCTGACGTCGAGCTGGAAGGCCCTGAAGGGAAGCTGAAGGGCCCCAAGTTCAAGATGCCCGAGATGCACATCAAGGCCCCCAAGATCTCCATGCCCGATG
Source organism: Sarcoramphus papa (assembly GCA_037962945.1). Taxonomy (NCBI): domain Eukaryota; kingdom Metazoa; phylum Chordata; class Aves; order Accipitriformes; family Cathartidae; genus Sarcoramphus; species Sarcoramphus papa. The sequence goes on along the minus strand of CM075618.1, from coordinate 965,314 downwards.
TGGACATTAATCTGAAAGGGCCCAGCATGAAAGGCGATATTGAAGTCTCGGCTCCCAAGCTTGAGGGTGACCTGAAGTGTCCCGAGGTGGACATCAAGGGCCCCAAAGTCGACATTGAAGCACCCGACGTGGACATTCACGGCCCGGAAGGGAAATTCAAAATGCCCAAGTTCAAAATGCCCAAGTTTGGGATGCCTGGCTTCAAAGCAGAAGGCCCAGAGGTGGACGTGAACCTGCCGGCAGGAGAGCTGGAGGTTTCTGGTCCCAAGGTGGATATAGAAGGTCCAGAGGTGGACATTGAAGGTCCGGAGGGGAAGCTGAAGGGCCCCAAGTTCAAGATGCCCGAGATGCACTTCAAGGCCCCCAAGATCTCCATGCCTGACATTGACTTGAACCTGAAAGGCCCCAAAGTGAAGGGGGACGTGGACGTGTCAGTTCCCAAGCTGGAGGGAGACTTAAAGGGCCCCGAAATAGATATCAAGGGCCCCAAAGTTGATGTTGACCTTCCTGACGTCGAGCTGGAAGGTCCTGAAGGGAAGCTGAAGGGCCCCAAGTTCAAGATGCCCGAGATGCACTTCAAGGCCCCCAAGATCTCCATGCCTGACATTGACTTGAACCTGAAAGGTCCCAAAGTGAAGGGGGATGTGGAGGTTTCTGCACCTGATCTGCAAGGCCCTAAGGTTGAGATTGAGGCCCCCGATATCGACATCAAAGGCCCTGAAGGGAAGCTGAAGGGCCCCAAGTTCAAGATGCCCGAGATGCACCTCAAGGCTCCCAAAATCTCCACGCCAGACTTCGACCTGAACCTGAAAGGCCCCAAAATGAAAGGAGACGTAGACGTGTCCGTGTCAGGAGCTGAATGTGAACTGAAAGGTCCAGAGGTCAATATCGGAGCTCCCAAATTAGACCTAGGCGCCCCTGATGTTGATATTGATGGCCCGGAGGGTAAATTCAAGCTGCCTAAATTCAAAATGCCAAAATTTTCCATGCCTGGCTTTAAAGGGGAGGGAGTGGACGTGGATGTGAACCTCCCGAAGGGAGACATTGACGTTTCGGGCCCCGCCATAGATGTCCAGGCTCCTGATCTGAACGTGGATGGCAAAGTCAAAGGTCCCAAATTTACGATGCCCGAAATGCACGTTAAGGCTCCCAAGGTCTCCATCCCTGACGTCGACTTCAACATCAAGGGGCCTCAACTGAAAGGAGACGTAGAGGTTTCCGGACCCAGGCTTGAAGGTGATTTGAAAGCACCCCAAATTGATGTGAAAACCCCCAAAATAGACGTTGAGGCTCCCGATGTCACCATCGAAGGGCCGGAAGGGAAACTCAAAGGCCCGAAATTCAAGATGCCGGAAATGCACATCAAGGCGCCCAAGTTCTCCATGCCCGATGTCGACTTTCATCTGAAAGGCCCCAGGCTGAAGGGAGACGCGGATGTCTCGGCCCCAAAGTTGGAAGGGGATTTGCGGGGTCCAGACGTTGACCTCAAAGGCCCCAAGCTGGACATTCAGGCACCTGATGTGAACGTCGAAGGGCCGGATGGAAAACTGAGAGGGCCCCGGCTCAAGCTGCCAGAAATGCACGTCAAGACCCCCCAGATCTCCATGCCGGACATAGACTTGAACCTAAAGGGACTGAGGCTGAAAGGCGACGCTGACCTGCAGGGCCCAAAGCTCGAGGGAGGTCTGAAGGGTCCTGAAATTGAGATTAAGGGCCCCAAAGTAGATATCGAGGGCCCAGAGGTTGATGTTGATGGTCTGGAGGGCAAAATGAAGCTGCCGAAAGTGAAGCTGCCCAAGTTTGGCTTTAAAGGAGAAGGTCCCGACGTGGATGTGAACTTGCCAAAGACAGAGGTCGATCTTTCGGGCCCCAAGGTAGATATCAGTGTCCCGGATGTGAGCGTCGAAGGTCCAGAGGGCAAACTGAAAGGTCCGAAATTGAAGATGCCGGAAATGCACGTGAATGTCCCTAAAATCTCAATGCCTGAGATAGACTTGAATTTGAAAGGCCACAAAACGAAGGGAGGCTTTGACATTTCAGCCCCGAAGATAGAAGGTAACCTGAAAGGTCCTGAAGTTGATATCAAAGGCCCAGAATTTGGAATCAAAAGCCCCGAAGTTGACGTTGAATGTCCTGACCTGAACATTGAAGGCCCGGAGGCGAACGTCAAATTTCCCAAGTTTAAGAAATCAAAGTTTGGGTTCGGGATGAAAAGCCCGAAGGCAGAAATCAAGGTCCCGGGGGCGGAAGTGGATTTGCCTGAGGCGGAGCTGAACGTGGAGTCGCCCGATGTCAACATTGCCGGAAAAGGGAAGAAGAGCAAGTTCAAGATGCCAAAACTTCATATGAGCGGCCCTAAAGTTAAAGGAAAGAAAGGTGGCTTCGACGTGAGCGTGGCTGGGGGAGAGGCCGATGTGAACCTGAAATCTCCCGACCTGGATATGAACGTAGCTGGCCCGGACGTGACGATAAAAGGTGATGCTACGGTGAAGTCCCCCAAAGGGAAGAAACCCATGTTTGGGAAAATCTCCTTCCCGGATGTTGAATTCGATCTTAAAACGCACCGATTCAGAGGGGATGCTTCGGCGGCAGTCCCAAAAATGGAGGGGGAACTTAAAGCGCCTGATCTAGAAGTCTCTGTGCCAACGGCCAAAGGTGATGTCAAAGGCCCGAGTCTCCATGTGGACGTTGAAGCTCCTGACGTGAGCCTGAAGAAGCCGAAGTTCAAACTTCCCAGCGGGCAGGTGGGCGTAGGGGACTTGAAAATGGAAGGCGACCTGAAAGGCCCCGCCATTGACGTTGCCCTTCCCTCGATCCCAGCGCCAGCTGTCGACTTAAATGTGAAAGGACCAAAAGTAAAAGGTGAAGTCGGCGTTCCTGGAGCAGAACTGGAAGGTCTCGAAGGAAAGCTGAAATTGCCCAAAGCGGGGAAAATGGGTCTCGGTCTGGAAATGCCGGATGCAAACTTGGATATCTCGGTCCCAGCTGTGGAAGGAAGCGTGAGCCTCCCTTCGGCGGATGCGAACCTCCGAGGCGTTGACGTAAAGCTCAAAGGGCCCCAAATCTCTGGACCCGATTTTGACGGAAGCCTGAAAGGACCAAAAATAAAGGGAGATCTGGACGTTTCGAGTTCTGTGGCAGGGCCAAATGTCAGCCTGGACGCGCCAGGCATTGACGTTGGAGGCTTGGGAGGAAGGCTGAAGCTGCCAAAGTTTAAATCCCCCGCTGTGGAGGCACCCGATCTGAGCGTGAAAGGAGGCGTCGACTGCTCCGTCCCACAAATGGAGGTGGATGCGAAAGGCCCGGGTGCAAATCTCAATCTCGGCATCCCGGGCATCGATATCAAAGGGCCCTCGGTGGACGTTTCCGGCCCGGATTTGGACGTAAACCTGAAAGGACCAAAGCTGAAAGGAGATCTCGATGTTTCTGCCGGCCTTAAATCCCCCAAAGCCTCAGCGGACGCGTCCGATGTCGGCTTTGAAATTCTGGGCGGCACGATCAAACTCCCGTCCCTCAAGCTCCCCCAGTTCGGCATTTCCAGTCCTGGCGGGGACGGAGCTGACGTAGGCGTCGGTCTTGAAGGTCCCCAAGTGAAAGGAGGGCTGAAGGGCTCGGGGGCCGGCCTGGGGTTGGAAGGACCCGACGTGGAACTGAAAGGGCCTAAATTTCAAATGCAGTCACCCGCCGTTTCCTTGCCGGATGTTGACCTGAAGCTGAAAGGACCAAACCTACGGGGCGACGTCGATCTTGCCGGTGAAATCAAAGGTCCAAAAGTCAGCGTGGAAGCACCTCGTGTTGACATGAAGGAGCCTGGAGCGGGCGTCCACCTTGACGCTCCTGCCTTGGACGCATCTGCCTTAAAAGTTTCCGGATCGGGTTTTAACGTCAATGTAAAAGGGCCGAAGATGAAAGGCGGTGCCGCCGTCTCTGGAGAGGCGGCGGCACCGGCTGTGAGCGTCGGCGGGGGAGCTTTTCACGTTACCGGCCCGAAGGTAGGAATCGGAAGTCCCAGCATCACCGCGAGCGTCCTGCAAGGCAGCCCGGAAAGCAGCTTGGGAAAAGTATCGTTCCCCAAGCTGCGAATGCCTAAATTTGTGTTTTCGGACCCCGAGGTGAAGGGCAGAGAGCTGGGGGTCGACGTCGAGTTCCCCGGGGCGGATGCTAACCTCCAGGCTGGCACCGCAGAGCTCGAGTCGGAGGACGCGGATGTCAGGCTAAAGAAATCCAAAATCAAAATGCCCAAGTTCAATTTTTCCAAGCAGAAGGGGAAAAGCAGCGGTGCCCTGGGCTCCCCGGAGATTTCCGGGTCCGTTTCGGGATCCAGAGGTGACCTGAAGAGTTCCAAGGTCAGCTTGGGATCCGCGGAAGGCGAGCTCGACGGGGGCGAGGGTCCGTCAGCGAAAGGGAAGTTCTCCCTCTTTAAAAGCAAGAAGACGCGTCACCGGTCGTCGTCCTTGAGCGACGAGCGCTCGTCCCACTCGACGCCCACGGGAACCCTGGAGCTGGACGTCGGCTCGGGCGCCGACAAGGGCAAACAAGGCAAAATGAAATTCGGGACGTTCGGGGGGATCGGCTCAAAAACTAAAGGTTCTTACGAGGTGACGGGAAGCGATGAGGAGACGCCGGGGAAGGCGCAGGGCAGCGGCGTCTCGCTAGCATCCAAAAAAGCACGCTTGTCCTCCTCCTCCAGCAACGACAGCGGGACGAAGGGCGGCTTCCGCATGCCCGGCGTGGAGCTGACGGTGGCCAAGAAGAAAGAGTAGCGCGGCTGTACATAGGTGCCTGTGTATATAGGTAGCCCTGCCCGGGTTTGTACATACATTTCGTAGCTTGGGCTACTCCTCTCACCCTCGGCGAGCGAGCCGGGGGGGGGGGGGGGGGTGGGAAGCGGCGCGGCGGGCGCTGGGGGGGGGGGTGGGCGGCGGGTCCACGGGGGGGTCCGGCCGTGCGGAAGCTTCTCCGCGCTCAAGACGGCGGCTTGTGCATGAAACGCTGAGAGCTTAAGTTTACTAGCAAGCTGGTTTTGATATTTTTTTTTTTTTTCCCCCTTCCCCCCCCATATTTTACTGAATATTTTCAGCGTTTGGTTTGTGGAAACGAGGTTTATTTCCCCCCCCCCCCCCGTCCCCTTTCCATCTTAACAAGTCTGGGTTTGGGTTTTTATTTGCGGGGCTGAAACTTCTGTCAGACAAAGGGCTCTATGAAAGAAAAGAAAAGAAAAGAAACCACCCCGGAAAATGCAGCTGTAACCCAGCCACGTCCATTGAATTCCCGCTACGGGGTCGGAGCGGAGCGGGGGGGGGGGTGAGGGGGGGGGGGGAATAATCCGAGTGTTTCCCGTGGTTTGGTTGCGTAAGGGCGTGATATCAAATAACCTCCGGCGGCGGGAGGGACAGGACGGTTAACGAACAAGGAAATAGCTCGACAAGGGTTTGCGTGTTGCCACGAAGTGACCGAGCTTGATTTTCTTTTTCTTTTTTTTTTTTTTTAAATTTTTTTATTTTTCTTGATGCGTTCTTTGTTGCCTCCACACATTTGTTACGTTATTTGTATTATTGGGGGGGGGGGGAAGCACCCCCACCCCCCCACCCCACCCTTGGTCTCAGTTGCGGCCTGAAAACCTGCAACGGCCGCTTTTCCGGCGGTCGGTATAACTTTTGTTAACGACGAGTGTATCTTAAGAGAAAAAAAAACCCCACAACCCCCCCCCAAAAAAACAGCAAATGGGGGGGGGGGGAAGCAAACCTCCCTCCCCCCCCTTTCAGCACTTTAACGGCAAATTAATTGAGAATGTAAGAAGAATGATCTTGTAAAATGCAAATAAAAAGTTTATTAACCGTGATTCAGCACAACCGCTGCCCTCGTCTCATTCAGCTTTGCGGGCGGACGGCTTTCAGGGTTCTTCAGCCTCAAATTCGAGGTTATTCACCCTCGAATCGGCTTCCGACGGCGCTGGGGGGGCCCCCGAGAGCCTCCGCGGCCGCCCGTTTCCCCCCCCCCCCCAGCCGTGGCCCCGTTCCCCCCCCCTTTAGATTTGGGGTTGGGGGACGTGTTGGGGTGAAGCCCAACCCTTGGGGTGCCAAAGGAGGTGGGCTCGCGGCCCCTGCCTGCACCCCCCTCGTGCCGGTCTCGGGGTGTCATCGGCGTCCCCCCCCCCCCCCAGTTCACACCCACCACCATTTTGATATTTTTAACCCCCCCCCCAATTTCTATTATTTAAGCTTTTTTTTTTTTTAGCACTACAACTCACGGGGGGGCTGTGGGGGCATACGGGGGGGGGGGCTGCCATCCACTGTGGGCGTAAGGGCGGCCGAAAGGCTGCAAGGAAAAAGAGGGTGTCGTGCCCCCCCCCCCCCCCCCCCGCAAAATCATCGAAATGGCGGCGGGGCGCAAATCGGGGGTGAAATGGGAAATAAAAGGGGGAGAGGGGAGTGGGAATGGGGAAGCACATAAAAATAAACACAGCCCCCCCAGTAAAGCCCTTCTTGCCCCCCCAGGGGGCTTTCTGCCCCCCAATCCCTCAAGGGGGAGTTCTGCCCCCCCCCCCAATCCCTCAAGTGGGAGTTCTGCCCCCCCCAAGCCCTTCTTGCCCCCCCTTAGCCCTAAGTGGGGGTGTTTCTGCCCCCCCCCGGCCACCATTAAGCTCCTTCTGTCCCGTTCCCCCCCCCCCCCCCGGCCTGGGCCCCTGCCCGCCCTGGGGCGGGGGCCCCGCAGTGCGCATGCGCGAATTGGGAGGAGCAGCGCCACCTCCGAGCGCCAGGGGGCGCTGTTTCCCCCACTCGCTCTGCCGGAGGGCATGCCGGGAGTTGTAGTTTTCCGGCACCTCCCTTCCTGTCCGCCATGTTAGCCTGCGGGGCATGCTGGGAGTTGTAGTCCCGAGCCAAAGGTGTTGAATCAGCTGCGCTTGCCGCAGTGCATGCTGGGAGTTGTAGTTCTCCATCAGCCCCACCAGTCGGCCATGTTGGCTCCGGTGCATGCTGGGAGGTGTAGCTCTCTGTCATGGGCCCCTGTTGGCCGCAGTGCATGCTGGGAGATGTAGTTCTCTGCCAGGGCCACCTGTCAGCCATGTCGGCCACAGTGCATGCTGGGAGTTGAATGCTCAACGCCATCATTGGGAAACCACGTCCGCCAAGCCACGAAGACACGCGCAATGCCATCGCTGTGTGAGGAAACCACGTCCCCCAAGCCACGAAGCCGCAACTCGACGCCATCGGTGCATTGGGAAACCGCATCTGCCAAGCCACGAAGACGCGCGCAAGACCACGGTTGTGTTTGGCAACCACATCCACCGCCATGAAGATGTGCTCAACACCGTTGTTGTGTTGGGCAACCACGTCGGTCAAGCCGTGAAGATGTGCTCAACACCAGCGTCGTTGCAGAGGGAAATCACAGCCGCCACTATGAAGACATGCTCCACACCGGCATCGTATTGGTGAACCACGTCCACTGAGCCACGAAGACGTCCTCAGCGCCAGCGCTGCGTTGGGAAACCACATCCTCCGCCATGAAGATGCGCTCAATACCTTCATTGCCTGGATGAAGCACATCCCCCAAGCTGTGAAGATGCGCTCAACGCCAGCGTTGCCTTGGGAAACCATGTCCACCACCATGAAGACGTCCTCAAGACCTTCATTGTCTTGATGACCCACGGCTGCCAAGCCGTGAAGACGCGCTCAACACCACCGTCGCATTGGGCAACCACCTCCACCACCACGAAGACAAATTCAACACCACTGTTGTGTTGGGCAACCACATCCGCCAAGCCGCGGAGACGCGCTCCACACCATCGCTGCCTTGGGAAACTACGTCCAGCAAGCTGTTGTGCATCCACCTCATCCACCATCGCTACGGGTCTTCTCAGGTGCTTCCTCACCACCGCGGGTGAGCCCCCAGCTTGCGAGCTGCGTGGCCACGTGACGTCTTCTCAGCTCGTAGCAGCTTCAAGAGATTCCACACCCCCTCCAAACCCCGCTTCCCACACCCCCAGGAAGAGCGGAAAGCTCTTCTGGTGGACGCGGCGGCCTTAAGACGTGGCCGCTGGCACGCCGTCGCTTCCCGTGTGCGGGCGCTGCAGCCCTGGGCACCCAACTCGAGCAGGAGGGACCCGGCCCCGGGTGGCGGGTGGGGGCCCACGGGGTGACCTCGGAGGGCCCGTCCCACTGCAGCCGGGCTCTCACCCGGGAGCTGCGTTTGTGCTTATATATATATAAATATACGTATAAAAACGGCGCTGTACATTTATATATATATAAATATATTTTAAAATTTACATATTAATATAATATAGTGGAATATAATCATAATATAATAAATATTACATTGTAGTATACACAAATGTATTTTCTATTTATATTACAGCTATTCATATTTATCTATTACTTCAGATATATGTATTATATATTTTAAAATCTTATATGCTTATATATTATTTAGATTTAACTAAATATAAAAACATAACTAAGATATAAGCATATAAAATTATTATATAATATTACATATATGTTCTATAGATAAATAAAACGGGTGTTGTATATTTATATATATAAATATAAAAATAAATATATTGAATTTATATTATATTATATTATACTATATTATATTATATTATACTATATTATATTATATTAATAAAATAGGGCGTCTCTGTATAAATCCTTAAAATAGATATTTATACATATATGTACACTCCTTTCTTTACACCTCTCTATAAATACAGGGCTGTTACACATACACACACACTTACAGATATAGGACACCCCTTACAGACTGTACTGGTTGGTACTGGTCTGTACTGGTCTGAGCTGGAGGCAGCTGCTCCTGACATCCCATACCAATCGCCATGGCAACCAGAGGGACACCCCAGCCCCCCCCCAATGATGTCACCTGCACAGAGGCATCGTGGGCAGGCGGCCATCTTTATTGAGGTCAGGCCGCTGGGGGGCACAGGGGACCCAGGCATCCGGGGGGGCACCCAGGTGTCCGGGGGGGCACCCAGGTGTCCGGGGGGGCACCCAGGAGTCCAGTGGTGTCACAGGGACTCAGGCGTCCGGGCAGAAGGGACCCAGGTGTCCCGTGCAGAGGGGACCCAGGCGTCCAGGACAGAGGGGACCCAGGCGTCCAGGATGGGTGCAGAGGGGACCCAGGCATCTGGGACGGAGGGGACCCAGGCGTCCGGGACAGAGGGGACCCAGGCGTCCGGGATGGAGGGGACCCAGGCGTCCGGGACGGGTGCAGAGGGGACCCAGGCATCTGGGACGGAGGGGACCCAGGCATCCGGGACAGAGGGGACCCAGGCGTCCGGGATGGAGGGGACCCAGGTGTCCAGGATGGGTGCAGAGGGGACCCAGGCATCCAGGACAGAGGGGACCCAGGCGTCCGGGATGGAGGGGACCCAGGCGTCCGGGATGGAGGGGACCCAGGTGTCCAGGATGGGTGCAGAAGGGACCCAGGCGTCCGGGCAGAAGGGACCCAGGTGTCCCGTGCAGAGGGGACCCAGGTGTCCAGGATGGGTGCACAAGGGACCCAGGCGTCCGGGCAGAAGGGACCCAGGTGTCCCGTGCAGAGGGGACCCAGGTGTCCAGGATGGGTGCAGAAGGGACCCAGGCGTCCGGGACGGAGGTGACCCAGGTGTCCGGGACGGAGGGGACCCAGGCGTCCGGTGCAGAGGGGACCCAGGCGTCCGGGACGGGTGCAGAAGGGACCCAGGCGTCCACGATGGGTGCAGAAGGGACCCAGGCGTCCGGGATGGAGGTGACCCAGGTGTCCGGGACGGAGGGGACCCAGGCGTCCGGTGCAGAGGGGACCCAGGCGTCTGGGACAGGTGCAGAAGGGACCCAGGCGTCCACGGCAGAGGGGACCCAGGCGTCCAGGGCAGAAGGGACCCAGGCATTCGGGGGGAGAGGATCCCGGCAATCCGGCAGAGAGAACTCAGGTGTCCAGTCGGAGGGGACCCAGGCATCCGGGACGGGTGCAGAAGGGACCCAGGCGTCCAGGGCGGAAGGGACCCAGGCGTCCAGGACAGAGGGGACCCAGGCATCCGGTGCAGAGAGGACTCAGGCATCCAGGGGGAGAGGATCCCGGCAATCCGGCAGAGAGAACTCAGGTGTCCGGGGGGAGAGGATCCCGGCAATCCGGCAGAGAGAACTCAGGTGTCCGGAGGGAGAGGATCCCGGCAATCCGGCAGAGAGAACTCAGGTGTCCGGTCGGAGGGGACCCAGGCGTGCGGTCAGCAGTGGCGGGGCGAGCGGGGGTAGCGCTGGCGCAGCTCGGCGCGGAAGCGCCGGAAGAGCTGCCGGTTGCGGTGCAGCTCGGCCTCCCGCCCGCCGTGGAAGCCGCCGGCCTCCTTGAAGCCGCGGTGGACGACAAAGGCCCCGTCCAGCACCGCAAAGCGGAAGCCGGCCATGTGCAGCTCGCAGGCCTGGAGGGGCACCGTCACCCGTGGCACCCACGGCACCCCCCCACACCCCGACAGTACCCCCAGACCCCACAGCACCCACTCCTGCCTTATAGCACCCATAGACTCCCATAGCACCCACTGATGCCTTATAGCACCCACAGACTCCCATAGCACCCACTGATGCCTTATAGCACCCATAGACCCCCATAGCACCCACTGATGCCTCATAACTCTCATAGACACCCATAGCACCCATAGACCCCCATAGACCCACACAGCACCCACTGATGCCTTATAGCACCCATAGATCCCCATAGCACCCACTGATGCCTTATAGCACCCATAGACCCCCCATAGCACCCACAGACCCCCATAGCACCCACTGATGCCTTATAGCACCCATAGACTCCCACAGCACCCACTGATGCCTTATAGCACCCATAGACCCCCATAGCACCCACTGATGCCTCATAACTCTCACAGACCCCCATAGCACCCATAGACCCCCATAGCACCCACTGATGCCTCATAACTCTCACAGACCCCCATAGCACCCATAGACCCCCATAGCACCCATGGACCCACATAGCACCTACTGATGCCTTATAGCACCCATAGACCCCCATAGCACCCACTGATGCCTCATAACACTCATAGACCCCCATAGCACCCATAGACCCCCATAGCACCCACTGATGCCTTATAGCACCCATAGACCACCATAGCACCCATAGATCCCCATAGCACCTACAGCATCCACTGATCCCTTATAGCACCCATAGACCCACGTAACACCCACTGATGCCTCATAACACTCACAGACCCCCATAGCACCCATAGACCCATATAGCACCCATAGACCCCCATAACGCCCATAGACCCGCTATAGCACCCCCAGACCCCGTACAGCACCCATAGAGTCACACAGCACCCATAGATCCCTGTAGCACCCATAGATCCCCCAGAGCACCCAAAAGGACACATAGCACCCATAGATCCCTATTGCACCCATGGACTATCTACAGCACCCTTAGACCCCCACAATATCCACAGACCCCCACAGCATCCATAGCACCCTACAGCACCCGCAGACCTCCACAGCACCCAGGGCCCCCACGGCCACCCTATGGGCACCGTGGCCGCCCCACAGCACCCAGCGCCCCCACGGCCACCCTATGGGCACCGTGGCCGCCCCACAGCACCCAGCGCCCCCACGGCCACCCTATGGGCACCGTGGCCGCCCCACAGCACCCAGCGCCCCCACGGCCACCCTATGGGCACCGTGGCCGCCCCACAGCACCCAGGGCCCCCACGGCCACCCTATGGGCACCGTGGCCGCCCCACAGCACCCAGCGCCCCCACGGCCACCCTATGGGCACCGTGGCCGCCCCACAGCACCCAGGGCCCCCACGGTCACCCTATGGGCACCGTGGCCGCCCCACAGCACCCAGGGCCCCCATGGCCACCCTATGGGCACCGTGGCCGCCCCACAGCACCCAGCGCCCCCATGGCCACCCTATGGGCACTGTGGCCGCCCCACAGCACCCACGGCCCCCATGGCCACCCTATGGGCACTCTTAGCCCCTGTGGCCACCCTATGGTTACCATGGCTACCCCATAGCACCCCCAGCCCTCATGGCCAACCCATAGCACTCATGGTCACCCCATAGCACCCCCAGCCCCCATGGCCACCCTATGGTCACCCCACAGCACCCACAACCCCCATGGCCGCCCCACAGCACTCATGGCCACCCTATAGCCCCCTCAGCCTCCCTGGCCACCCCACAGCCTCCATGGCCACCCCACAGCACTCATGGCCACCCTATAGCCCCCTCAGCCTCCATGGTCACCCTACAGCCCCCCCAGTCACCCTATGGTCACCACGGCCCCCCCACGGCCCCCTGCCCCACAGCACCTGGCTGATGCGGTTGAAGCCGTACTGGAGGAAGCGCTCATCGAAGGGTGGCACGCCGTGGGCCGGCCCCACGTAGAAGGGTTCCCAAGGGTCACGCCACGGGGCTTCGTAGGCCACGCGCAGGTGGGGGGCGGGTGGCAGCGCCCACCAGCGCCCGTAGCCCGTGGGTGCTTGGCACCGGGGGCACAGCGCCCCATAGAAGGGCCGGGCGTCCCCCGTGCCCCACAGTCGCAGAAGCTCCGCCTTCGTCCCCGGCACCCGTGTCCCTGCACGGACCTCGAAGGCCGGCAGCACGAACACAACCTGGTCCCAGGATGGCGTGGTGGCACCTGGGGCGTTGGGGTCCTCCAGGGCGTTGGGGACCTCCAGGGCATTGGGGACACCTGGGTCATGGAAGCCCTTGGGGACCTCCAAGCCCTTGGGGACCTCCAGGGCGTTGGGGACCTTCAGGGCATGGGGGACACCTGGGTCATGGAAGCCCTTGGGGACCTCCAAGCCCTTGGGGACCTCCAGGGCGTTGGGGACCTTCAGGGCATTGGGGACACCTGGGCCATGGAAGCCCTTGGGGACCTCCAAGCCCTTGGGGACCTCCAAGGCGTTGGGGACACCTGGGTCATGGAAGCCCTTGGGGACCTCCAAGGCGTTGGGGACACCTGGGTCACTGAAGGCATTGGGGACCTTTGGGACATTGGGGACCTCCAGACCATGAAAGACACCCACATTGCTGATGGTGTTGGGGACACCCGGGACATTGGGGACACCCAGGACGCTGGGGACACCCAGCCTGTCGGGGACCTTCAGGGCGTTGAGCACCCTGGGGTCATTGGGGACACCAGGGACACGGGGGGGGTCCAGGACGCTGGGGACCCTGAGGCCACCGGGGCCATCAGGAGCCCTCCGTGCCGGGGGGTCCCCCAAGCCCCCCGGAGCCCCCAAAGCTTTGGGGTCCCCCAAGCCCCCTGGAACCCCTAAGACATTGGGGTCCCCCAAGAGTCCTGTAACCCCCCGCCCTGGGGGGTCCCCCAAGAATCCTGCAGCCCCTACAGCTGGGGGGTCCCCCAAGACTCCCGCAGCCCCCCTCACCGGGGGGTCCCCCAATCCCTCGCCAGCTGGGGGGTCCCCCAAGACTCCCGCAGCCCCCCTCACCGGGGTCCCCCCCAATCCCTCGCCAGCCCCCCATATTGGGGGGCCCAGCCCGGCCCCCCCCGCCCGCAGCAGCCTCAGGAACTCCTCCCGCAGCCCCCGGCTGGGCACCACGTCGGCGTCCAACAGCAGCACGAAGCGCCCCTCCATTTTGGGGGGGCCGGGACCCCCATTCCGGAGGGAGCCCCCCTTTTCCTCCACCGCTCCCGCCCAGGCCACGTTACGCAACAGATTCCCAGGGTACGGCACCCCCAAAGTGTAACTGGGGGGGTCAGCGGCCGCCAGGCGTCGTAGGGCCCCCCGACATCCCCCCGGGGTTGGGGGGCCGGGGTTGGGGGGCACGGCGGGGGGGGGCGCAGCCGCCCCCACCACCACGTGTAACCGCAAGCGACCCCGTAATCCCCGGCAGGGCCCCCCCAAAGCTGCCAACAGCTCCCCCAACCCCTCCTCGGGTACCCCAAAAACAGCCACCGAGAGCGGCCCCCCCCACAGCCCCCCCACAGCCCCCCCCAGGGTCCCCGCCACCCGTCCCGGGGTGCCGTGGGTGGCCAGGACTAATTCGGGGGGATCCCAGTAAGGGGGGGTCCCCAAGAGATCCCGATACACCCGGAAGGTCCCCGAGGTGTCCAGCACCCCCCGGGGGGGGGTCATGGGTGGGGGGGGGCGGTGGTGGGGGAGGGGGGAGCGAGGGGGGGGCAGGGCTCGCAGGTAGAGGGTCTGCAGCAGTGCCAGTCCCCCCAGTAGCCAGGCGCAGCCCCCCAGTAGCCGCCCTCGGCCCATCGTCTGCTGACCGCCCCCCCTCCCCGGACTGGGGGATACTGGGAGGGGACTGGGAGGGAGTTGGGGGGCTTCTGGGGGAACTGGGAGGGTGCAGTGGGGTACTGGAAGTGTACTGGGGGCTACTGGGAGGGTGCTGGGGGCATTGGGGGAGTACTGAGGGTGCTGAGGGGGGGACTGGGAGGAGGCTGGAGGGCTTCTGGGGGCACTGGGAGGGTGCTGGGGGGGTACTGGGAGGGGGTTGAGGGGGTACTGGGAGCACTGGGAGGGTGCTGGGGGGTACTGGGGGGGGGCTGGGGCTACTGGGAGGGTGCTGGGGGGACCAGGGGGCTACCGGGAGGGTACTGGGGGGTTCTGGGGGGTTCTGGGACACTGGGAGGGTGCTGGAGGGACTGGGAGGGTACTGGGGGGTATGGGGAGGGCGCTGGGGGCTACTGAAGGTCGCTGGGAGGGCACACAGGTGTGTACTGGGAGGGTGCTGGGGGGTACTGGGGGGGGGCTGGGGGGACCAGGGGGCTACTGGGAGGGTACTGGGGGGTTCTGGGGGGTTCTGGGACACTGGGAGGGTGCTGGAGGGACTGGGAGGGTACTGGGGGGTATGGGGAGGGTGCTGGGGGCTACTGAAGGTCGCTGGGAGGGCACACAGGTGTGTACTGGGAGGGTCCTGGGGGGTACTGGGAGGGTGCTGGGGAGCACTGGGACCTGTATGGGGTCACTGGGACCAGTTCTGTGGGGTCACTGGGACCAGTGCTGAGCTGGGACCAGTATGGCATGCTGGAAGCACTATGGGATCACTGGGACCAGTAAGGGGTTACTGGGACCAGTATGGGGTTATTGAGACCAGTATGGGCCTCTAGGACCAGTATGGGGGTGCTGGGACCAGTACAGATGGTTACTGGGACCAGTATAGGGGGTTACTGGGTCCAGTATCGGTGCTGGGACCAGTACGGGGGTGCTGGGAGCTTTATGGGTGCCGGACCACTACTGGGAGGGGTGAGTGGGACCAATCCGGGTGGGTTACTGGGACCAGTATGGGTGTTGGGAGCAGTACAGGGGAGACTGGGCCCAGTCTGGGGGGGTCACTGGGCCCAGTTTGGGGGTGGGGCGGGCACTGAGCCCAGTCTAGGGAGGGAACTGGGCCCAGTTTGGGGGGGAGACGGGGACTGGGCCCAGTTTGGGGGTGGGGCGTTCACTGAGCCCAGTCTAGGGAGGGAACTGGGCCCAGTTTGGGGGGGGGGACTGGGACCAGTTTGGGGCCGGGACCCGCCGGGGCCGAGAGCTCACCGCGCCGCGTCGCCGGGAGGAATCACGCATGCGCGGGGAGGGACCCAGGCCTTTCGGGAGGGGGCGTGGCCCAAGCGGTCGGGGGGCGGGGCTCAGGCGGTCGGGGGGGCGGGGCCTGCCGGGGCCTGAGTCCCGCCCTGCCCGCCCTGCCTCCGCAGCGCTCCGACGCCTGGGTCCCCCCTCGGACGCCTGGGTCCCCCCCGGACCCCTGGGTCCCCCCAAATGCCTAGGTCCCCCCCCGAACCCCTGGGTCCCCCCTCGGATGCCTGGGTCCCCTCCGGCCTCCTGGGTCACCCTGGATGCCTGGGTCCCCCCTCGGACCCCTGGGTCCCCCCTCGGACGCCTGGGTCCCCCCCCACCGGACCCCTGGGTCCCCCCTCGGACCCCTGGGTTCCCCCCCAGATGCCTGGGTCCCCCCTCGGACGCCTGGGTCCCCCGCGGCCTCCTGGGTCACCTCGGACCCCTGGGTCCCCCCTCGGACCCCTGGTTCCCCCCTCGGACACCTGGGTCCACCCCCACCAGACCCCTGGGTCCCCCCCCGGACCCCTGGGTCCCCTCCGATGCCTGGGTCCCCCCCCGGACCCCTGGGTCCCCCCCAGCCTCCTGGGTCACCCTGGATGCCTGGGTCCTGCCTGGATCCCTGGGTCCCCCCTCGGACGCCTGGGTCCCCCCCGGCCTCCTGGGTCACCTCGGACCCCTGGGTCCCCCCCGGACGCCTGGGTCCCCATCCCACCCCAGGAGTGTCCCTCCACCTCCCGGATGCCTGGGTGTCGTCGTCCCCCCCCCCCCCGGCCGCCTGGGTCCCTCGAAAGAAGCTGCCACGGGCACAGGGGTGACGGGGGCCACTTTATTGCCAGGGGGTGTCGGGGCCACGGGGCCTCCAGGGGACGTTGGGGACATCGGGGACATGGGGGCTGTCGGGCCACCATGTGTCTCAGTCCCTCGAGCGGGGACGTGAGGGACATCGGGGTCGTTGGGGACAACGGGGGCCTGTCCCTCGTGGTGGGGACGTTGGGGACATCAGGCCGTGGTGGGTTTCAATCCCTTGAGTCAAGGCAATGACAATGCCCCACGTCCTTCAGGGACATCGGAGATGTTGGGGACGCTGGGGACATCAGGCTGTGGTGGGTCTCTGTCCCTTGAGTCAAGGTGATGATGATGTCCCCCGTCCTTCGGGGACATCAGAGATGTTGGGGACGTTGAGGACGTCGGGCTGTGGTGGGTCTCCATCCCTTGAGCTGGGGCGATGATGATGTCCCCCGTCCTTCGGGGACATCAGAGACGCTGGGGACATTGGGCCACGACAGGTCTCAGTCCTTTGGGTTGGGGACATTGGGGACATCAGACCACGATGTGTCTCAGTCTGTTGATCCAGGGTGATGACAAGGTCCCATGTCCCTTGGGGACATTGGGGACGTCAAGCCACAACGTGTCTCAGTCCCTCCAGCCGAGGTGATAACGAGGTGCCCGTGTCCCTTGGGGATGTTGGGGACGTCGGGCTGTGACATGTCTCAGTCCTTTCAGGTGGTGTCCACATCCTTCGGGGACACTTTGGGGACATCGAGCCGTGCTGGGTCTCAGTCCCTTGGGTCACAGCGGTGACGAGGTGCCCGTGTCCCTCAGGGACGTTGGGGACGTCGAGTTGTGACGAGTCTCAGTCCCTCGGGCTCGGTGACATCGCGCTGCGACGTATCTTGATGTCTTGGGTGGGGGACGTTGAGGACATTGGGGACGTCGAGGATGTTGGGGACACTGGGGACACTGGGAATGGCAGGGGCACTGGGGATGTTGGGGACATTGGGGACACTGAGTCACCATGTGTCTCAGTCCCTCAAGCTGGGGACATTGGGGACACCAGGGACATCGGGGACACCAGGGACATCGGGCCATGACATCTCACAGTCCCTTGGGGGACTTGAAGGACTTTGGGACCTTGAGGACATCGAGCCATGACCTGTCCCAGCCCAATGACTTGGGGCAACGGGTGCCCACGTCCCCCAGGATGGGGACATTGGGGACATCGAGGACATCGAGCCATGGCACGTCTCCATCCTTTGGGATGGGGACATAGGGGACATCGAGCCATGGCATGTGTCCATCCCTTGGGTTGGAGACATTGGGGACATCAGGCCATGGCACGTGTCCATCCCTTGGGTTGGGGACATTGGGGACATCAAGCCATGGCACGTGTCCATCCCTTGGGTTGGGGACGTTGGGGACATCGAGCCATGGCATGTCTCCATCCCTTGGGATGGGGACGTTGGGGACATCGAGCCATGGCACCTCTCCATCCCTTGGGTTGGGGACGTTGGGGACATCGAGCCACATTGTGCCTCAGCCCCGCGAGTTGGGAACGTTGGGGACATCGGGACATCGAGCCACGATGTCTCCATCACTCGGGTCAGGGACATTGGGGACATCAAGCCACATCGTGCCTCGGTCCCTTGGGTTGGGGACATTGGGGATGACACCCATGGGGGGGGGGGCACACACTTTTGGGGGGACTCTGCCAAAAACGCAGACCCCGGGGGATGACAGCAAGGACAGGGTAGGTGACGGGGACAAGGTGGGTGACAAGGGACAGGGACACTCGGGGTGGGGGGGGCCACAGGCTCCTACAGGTGGGTCCAAGCCACCCACTGACACAAAATTTGGGGACGGGTCCCGGAACGGGGGTAGGGACGGGGACACGGGGGACGGGACCCAGGCGTCCGGGCTGGGGGAGGGGGGGGGCCACCAGCCCCCCCCCAATTACCTTAGAGACTCGTTACGAGTTAAATTAGCACGAAAGGCCCCGGGGGGGGGCGGCGGGGGGAGGGGACACGGCCGGGGCCGGGGGGGGCCGGTGGCACCGGGCCGGGGTGACAATGACAATATGCCATACTGGGGGCAAGTCGCGTCACAGACTTAGTTCAGAACGACGGGGCGCGCTGGCTTCCGGCTGTAGGGGGGGGGGGGGGGGGGACACACGGGGGGGGGACACAGGCGTCAGGGACCCAGGCACCCAGGCCATGAACACCCCCCCCACCCCACCCCTTGCACCCCCCAAAGGAGCCAGGCATCCGGGGTGTGTGTCCCCCCCCCCCCCCAAGGGACCCAGGCATCCGGGCCATGAACACCCCCCCCACCCACCCCTTGCACCCCCCCAAGGGACCCAGGCATCCGGGGTGTGCCCCCCCCCCCCCCCCCCAATAAGGGACCCAGGCATCTGGAGAGTGAACCCCCCCCCCCAATAAAGCACCCGGGCATCCGGGGTGTGGCCCCCCCCCCTTGCACCCCCCCAAAGGACCCAGGCAATGGTCTAGGACCATGCAACCCCCCCCACCCCACCCCCCCACCCCCCAAGGGACCCAGACGTCCGGGAGCATCCCCCCCACCCCCGCCCCGAGGGTCCCAAGCATCCGGGGACCCCCTATTTTCACCCCCACCCCCCCCCCCAAAACCCCCCTGGGGACCCAGGCAGCCAGGCACCCCCTAAGATGGACCCCAGGCATCCGCCCTCCCTCCCCACCCCCCCGTGACCAGGACCCAAGCACCCAGTTATCCCCCCCCCCTCACCCCCACCCCGATGGGTGCCCCCCCAAAGGGCCCCAGGCGTCCGGACCCCCTACCTTGGCGGAAGGCGTCCTGGAGGCGGCTCTGGGGGAGTTGATACAACTCAGCGAAGGGGTCGCGGGGCGACCGGGGTGGGGGGGGCGGGCGGGGGCTGGGGGTACCCCCCGAACGCCTGCTTCCCCCGCGGTTGACGACGGCGGCGGCGGCCAATCCTTGGAGCAGGCGACGTAAGGCGGGGCCGGGCGGAGCCGGCGGGGGTGGCGGCGGTGACGTCTCCGGGGTAAGGAGGGAGCCGGGGGTCCCACTCGGAATCCCCCCGGGACTCTCGGGACTCGGCGGTAACTTTTCGGGTGCTGCCTCGGGGGGTTCCGGGGGGCCGAAGGCGAAGGGCGGGGCTTGCCGGGGGGTGTAAGGGGGCGTCCAGGTCTCGGTGGCTCCCCCCGGCGTCTCGGGGACCCCCAGGCCCGGCAGGAGGCGGGCGCCTGCGGCCAAGCCTACGCCGGCATTGGCTCCGCCGGCGGCTCCGAGGGCAGCACCGATGGCAGGGCCCAGGGAAGAGCCAACACCGGTGGCGAGGTTGGCTCCAAGGCCAAGTCCGGTGCCAAGGGCAGTGCCGACGTTGGCTCCAATGGCAGCTCCAACCCCGAGGCCGACACCAGATCCAAGAGCAGGGTCAACATTGGCTCCAAGGCCAAGGCCAATGGTAGATCCAAGAGCAGAGCCAGCGTTGGCTCCAACGGCAGCTCCAGCACCAAATCCAACACCGGATCCGATGCCAGATCCCATATTGGCTCCAACACCAAGTCCAATGCCGGTGTCAACACTGGTTCCAAGAGCAGAGTCAACGTTGGCTCCAATGTTGGCTCCAAGGCTGAGTCCGACAGCGGTGCCAACATCGGGTCCAAGGCCGGAGCCAACGTTGGCTCCGAGCGCAGCTCCGACAGCAAATCCAAGGGCAGATCCAAGACCGGAGCCACCACTGGCTCCAATGCCTGCTCCAACTGCAAGTCCAACACCGGCGCCAGCATCAGATCCAGGAGCAGAGCCAATGTTGGAGCCAACATTGGCTCCGAGGCCAAGTCCAACGCTGGATCCAAGAGCAGAGCCAATGCCGGTACCAATGTTGGCTCCAACAGCAGCTCCGATGCCAAGTCCAACACCAGATCCAACATCAGATGCAAGAGCAGTGCCAACGTTGGCTCCAACACCAAGTCCAATGCCAACGTCAACATCGGATCCAAGAGCAGCACCAACGTTGGCTCCAACGCCGGCTCCAACAGCAAGTCCAATGCCAACGTCGACACCGGATCCAAGAGCAGAGCCAACATTGGCTCCAACCCCGGCTCCGACAGCAAGTCCAACACCGGATCCAAGAGCAGAGCCAACATTGGCTCCAACACCGGCTCCAACGGCAAGTCCAACACTGGATCCAAGACCGGAGCCAGCGTTGGCTCCAACGGCGGCTCCAACGGCAAGTCCAACGCCAGGTCCAACACCAGATGAAAGAGCGGAGCCAACATTGGCTCCAAGAGCAGCTCCAAGGCCAAGTCCAACAGTGGATCCAAGACTGGAGCCAACGTTGGCTCCAATATTGGCTCCCAGGCCAAGTCCAACACCAGCGCTGACTCCAGCACCTATATTGGTTCCAACGCTGGCACCGACGGTGAGTCCAACGCCAGCGCCGATGTCGGATGGAAGAGCGGGGCCAACAGCCCCAATGCCGAGCCCAACGCTGGCTCTGACGCTGCCACCGAGACCAGGCCCAATGTTGGCCCCGACACTGAGCGCAACGCCGGCTCCGAGACTAGGACCAACATCTGCTCCACCGTTGGCTTGGAGACCAGCTCCAACATCATCTGCGGCGCCAGCTCCGAGAGCAGCTCCAATATCAGCCCCAAGGTTGGGGCCAACATCGGCGCTGGCGCCAGCTGCCACACCAAGGCCAACGTCGACTCTGATGCCAGCTCCCACGCCAATGCCAACTCCAGCGCCGACATCAGAGCTAAGACCATGTCCAACACCATCGCCAAGACCACGTCCAATGTTCATTCCGACGCCGGCTCCAAGACCAGGGTCAACGTTGGCCCCAACGTTGCTTCCAAGACCATTTCCGATGGCAGGTCCAAGACCAGATCCCATGTTGGCATCAAGACCAGATCCCATGTTGGCTCCAAGACCAGATCCCATGTTGGCTCCAAGACCAGCTCCAACACCAGCTCCAAGACCAGGGTCAACGTTGGCCCCAAGGCCAGCTCCAAGACCATGTCCAACATCAGCTCCAAGGCCACATCCAATGTTGACCCCAAGGCCAAGGCCAACGTTGACGCCAACATTCGCTCCAATGTCATCTCCAAGCCCAGATC
The DNA here is from genome assembly GCA_037962945.1 of Sarcoramphus papa. Lineage (NCBI taxonomy): Eukaryota > Metazoa > Chordata > Aves > Accipitriformes > Cathartidae > Sarcoramphus > Sarcoramphus papa. The sequence continues at coordinate 943,881 of CM075618.1, read as the reverse complement.
CAACACCAAGGTCAACGCCGGATCCAATGCCAGGGTCAACACCAAGGCCGACGCCGGGGCCAACACCGACACCGAGGTCTCCACCAGCTCCGATGCCAGCACCGGGGAAGTCAAGGCTGGGGCCGAAGGGCTCAGGGGGTCCTGGGGGGGCTTCGGCCGCCAGCTGCTGCCGCAGGCACCAGGCCTCGCCCTCACTGCGGAAGGGACAGGGGGTTATGGGGGGGCCTGGGGTGAGCCCGGACGCCTGCGTCCCCCCAGGGGAGTGGAGGGTGCCCGGACCCATGGGTCCCATGTGGGGTTGGGAGCTACCAGATGCCTGGGTCCCATGTAGGGTGGAAGGTGCCCAGATATTGGGCTTCCCTTAGGGGTGATGGGTCCCCTGGGTCCCCTGGGGCTGGTGGGACCTCCCGGGTGCCTGGGTCCCCTGGGTGGGGTGATGGGGCTGCCTGGGTGCCCTGGGGCCACCCGGATGCCTGGGTCCCCCGGGACGGGCTGCGGTCACCCAGATGTCTGGGTCCCCCTGGGGCCACCTGGGCGCCTGGGTCCCCTGGTATGGGCTGTGGTCACCCAGATGCTTGGGTGTCCTGGGACCACCTGGATGCCTGGGTCCCCCTGGGGTCACCTGGGTGCCTGGGTCCCCCGGGACGGGCTGCAGTCACCCAGATGTCTGGGTGCCCTGGGGCCACCCAGGTGCCTGGGTCCCCTGGCATGGGCTGCAGTCACCCAGATGCTTGGGTCCCCCTGGGGCCACCCAGGCACCTGGGTCCCCCGGGACGGGCTGTGGTCACCCAGATGCCTGGGTCCCCCTGGGGCCACCCGGGTGCCTGGGTCCCCTGGCACGGGCTGCGGTCACCCAGATGCCTGGGTGCCCTGGGACCACCCGGGTGCCTGGGTCCCCCTGGAGCCACCCAGGCGCCTGGGTCCCCCGGGACGGGCTGCTGTCACCCAGATGCCTGGGTGCACTCACCTGATGACAAAGTTGTGGGCGAGCAGGGCCGGGCCCTCGGGGCGCAGTCGGGCGTAGACCCACGTCCAGCCCAGGCCGTCCTTGCGCTGCAGCCGCGTCACCAGCTCCCCCCGCGCCTCCGCCCCTGCTCCTGCTGCGGGGACACGGGGACGTCAGCGGGGACCGGGGAGGGTGGGGGGGCATGGGGACACGGGGAGGTCAACGGGATGGGAGGGATTGTGGGGGTTGGGGACATGGGGAGGTCAACGAGGTCAGTTGGGGTGAACGGGGGGGTCAGGGGGGGCGGGGGGGTCAACAGGGACATGGAGGACACTCGGGGAGACAAGGTGACCCCAGGGGATGTGTGGGACACCAAGGACATTTGGGGGGGGGGGGCAGAGTGACAGCAGGGGACCCAGGGAACACCCAGGGTGATGGGGGACACCCTTGGGGACATGGGGATCCAAGGGACAGCCATGGGACAGAAAGACCCCGGGGGTCCCAAGGGACAGCTGGGGGGGGGGGGGGGGGGCGGACAGGGAGACCCCAGGGGACCCTGGGGACAGCGGAGGGGACACGCACCAAGGCGGAGGTGCTGGCGGGCGACGTGGCCGAGGTCCTCGGGGTGCAGGAGCCGGTACCAGGAGCGACCCAGGAGCTCCCCCCGCCCGTAGCCCAGGTGGATCAGGACGCTGCGGGACAAACACGCCTGGGTCCCTCGCCCACCCAGGTCCGGGTCCGTCCCCCCCCTGAGACACCTGGGTCCCCCTGGACACCTAGGTCCCCTCCTGGACGCCTGGGTGCACCCGGATGCCTGGGTCCCCTCCCGCATGCTTGAGTCCCCCTCCCAGATGTCTGGGTCATCCCTGGATGCCTGGGTTCCCTCCCGGATGCCTGGGTCCCCCCCAAACGCTTGGGTCCCTGGGAGCTGCACGAAGCAGGGTGGGGGGATGGATCTCTCCCGGACTCCTTGGTGCCCCCCCTGGATGCCGGGGGTCCCCCCAAACACCTGAGTCCCCTCTCAGATGCTGGGGTCCCCCCAAACACCTGAGTCCCCTCCCAGATGCCTGGGTCCCTCCTGGAAGCCTGGGTCCCTTTCCGGACGCCTGGATCCCTGGAAGCTATATGAAGAGGGGTGGGGGATCGGTCCCCCCAGATGCCTGGGTCCCCTCCCGGAAGCCTGGGTCCATTCTGGAAGCCTGGGTTCCCTCCCAGACGCCTGGGTCCCTCCTGGACACCTGGGTCCCCTCCCGGACGCCCAGGTCCCTCCTGGATGCCCGGGTCCCCCCCGGACGCCTGGGTCCTCACCTGTCGGAGACATCGAGGAGGGCGAGGTCGCGGGCGTGGCGGCTCTGGAACGCAGGCAGCAGCAGGCAGTCGGGGCAGGGCCAGGGTGGGGGGTCCAAGGGGGCGCAGAAGGCGACGAAAAGCCCCGGGGGGGCCCCAGGGGGGCCGGGGGGGGCCTGGAAGCGGCCCCGCAGCAGCACCAGCTTCCGCCCGGCGCTGGGACGGCGCGAGGCCCGCGAGGTGGTGAAGCGGCAGCGGAAGAGGCGCTCTGGGGGAAGGGGTTCTCCATGGGTCCCTGCGGCCTCTGGCCATCCCGCCATCCATCCCGCCATCCATCCCTCCATCCTTCCATCCATCTCTCCATCCCTCTGTCCTTCCATCCTTCCTTCTTTCTGTCCTTCCATCCCTCTGTCCTTCCATCCTTCCTTCCTTCCATCCCTCTATCCTTCCCTCCATCCTTCTCTTCTTCCATGCTTCCTTCCCTCCCTGCCTCCATCTCTCCATCCTTCCATCCATCCCTCCATCCTTCTATCCCTCCCTCCATTCATCCCTCTGTCCTTCCATCCCTCCCTCCATCCTTCCAACCCTCCGTCCTACCA
>CM075618.1:836105-940849 GCA_037962945.1 Sarcoramphus papa | reverse complement strand
TGGCTGCTGCAGAAAGGCTTCTAGCACCCCAAAATATCCCCCGGGGTGGGGGGGGGGGGACCCCAAAAATTATTTGAAGGCGTTTGGCAAGGGGGGGGACACCCCGAAATGGGGGGGGGAACCCTGAAATGGGGGGGAAGCTGCTGATATTGGGGGGGGGGGAGCTCAAAATGGGAGCCAAGGCGCTCGCAAGTAGCAGGAGATGTGGAAATGGGGGGGGGGACACCCCAAAATGGGGGTGGGGGTGCTCACGGGGTGGGGGGACCCCAAAATGGAGGTGGGGGTGCTCACGAGGGGTGGGGGGACCCCAAAATAGGAGGGAAAGTTCATGAGAGGTGGGGGGACCCCAAAATGGGGGTGGGGGTGCTCACGAGGGGTGGGGGGACCCCAAAATAGGAGGGAAAGTTGCTCATGAGGGGTGGGGGGACCCCAAAATGGGGGTGGGGGTGCTCACAAGGGGGAGGGGGACCCTAAAATAGGGGTGAAGCTGTTCATGAGGGATAGGGGAACCCCAAAATGGGATGGAAAGTTGCTGACAACGGGTGGGGGGACCCCAAAATGGGGGTGAAAGTGCTCACGAGGGGTGGGGGGACCCCAAAATGGGAGCGGAGCTGCTCCCAAGTGGAGGGGAAGGCCAGAATGGGGGTGAAGGCACTCGTGAGCAGTGGGGGACCCCGAAACGGAGTCAAAGTCCCTCACAAGCGGCAGAGGCTCCCCCAAAACGGGACGTAAAGTTGCTCGCGAGGGGTGGGGGACCCCGAAATCGAGTCAGAGCTGCTTGCGAGCAGCAGAGGGTCCCCTAAAACGGGCTGTAAAGCTGCTCGCAAGCGGCGGGGTGCCCCAAAACGGAGTCAAAGCCGCTTGCGAGCAGCGGGGTACCCCAAAAACGGAGTCAACCCCCCCCCCCCCTCGAGCAGACGAGGCTCCCCAAAACGTAAACCTGCTCCCAACGCCTGGGGGTACCCCGAAACAGAGCCGAACCCCCTCTTAAGCAGAAGAGGTTCCCCAAAACAAGTTGTAAACCTGCTCCTGAGCGGCGGGTACCCCAAAAGAGCATCGAGCCCCCCCCCCCAAATGGAATGAACCCCCTCCGGAGACTCCCCGAAACCCAAATAAACGCTGCCGGTGAGCGCCGGGGGCTCCTCGCAGCGCCGGCTCTTTATTTATTGATGTTGTCGTGTCCGTCCCCCCCCCAACCCTGCATCGTGAAGGTGGGGGGGGGGGGGGGGGGCAAAAAAAAGTCCAGAAATGTGTTTTTACTAAAAGGGAAGGTTTAGAAAAAAGGGGGGGGGGGTGAAGTTGGGGGGCTGGGGGTTCCCCGGCTCAGCTCTGGGAGTAGTATTGGTTGTAGTTCCACGGTGTCTGGTAGCTGTAGGCGCCGTAGCCGTGCTGGGGAGGGGGGATAAAAGGAGGGGGGGGGCTGTCAGCGTTGCCCCCCACCCCGTTGTAGCCCCGGGGCTCCGTTGTGGGGTGCCCCCCCCCCCCCAGCACTGACCTGGTACCAGTAGTTGTAGGCGGAGGGGTTGGATCCCACGTCCCCCCCGGATCCGGAGAAGTTGAGGGGACCCAAAAGGCCGGCGGCTTCGTCGGGGCGGAGGCGTTTGTCGTCGGGTTCGTCCGAGCTGGGGGGGGGGGGGGGAAGAGAGAGAATTGGGGGTAAAAAGGGAGAAATTGGGAGAATTGGGGGTAAAAGGGGAGAAATTGGGAGAGTTGGAGGGGGAAAGGGGAGAATTGGGGGGGAAAAGGGGAGAATTGGGGGGGAAAAGGGGAGAATTGGGGGATAAAAGGGGAGAATTGGGGGGCAAAAGGGGAGGAATTGGGGGGCAAAAGGGGAGAATTGGGGGGGAAAGGAGGAATTGGGGGGCAAAAGGGGAGAATTGGGGGGCAAAAGGGGAGAATTGGGGGGCAAAAGGGGAGAATTGGGGGATAAAAGGGGAGGAATTGGGGAGAAAAAGGAGAATTGGGGAGAAAAAGGTGAGAATTGGGGGGTAAAGGGAGAAATTGGGGATAAAGAGGGGGAGGTCAGGGATAAAAGGGGAGAAATGGGGCAGAAAAGGGGAGAATTTGGGATAAAAGGAGAGAATTTGGGATAAAAGGAGAGAATCTGGGATAAAAGGGGAGAAATGGGGCAGAAAAGGGGAGAATTTGGGATAAAAGGAGAGAATTTGGGATAAAAGGGGAGAAATGGGGCAGAAAAGGGGAGAATTTGGGATAAAAGGGGAGAATTTGGGGGGGATAGAAGAGCAGAAATGGGATTAAAGAAGAGAAATGAGGGAATAAAAGAAGAATTTGGGATAAAACAGGAGAATTCGGGGGGATAAAAGGGCAGAAATCAGGATAAAAAGGGTAGAAATGGCATTAAAGGAGAGAGATCGTGATGAAAAGAAAATTTGGGATAAAAAGGGCAGAAATGGGATTAGAGGAGAGAGATCGGGAGATAAAAAGTGAATTTGGGATAAAAGGAGAGAATTCGGGGGGATTAAAGAGGAGAAATTGGGGGGATAAAAAGGGGAGAAGTGGGGGGGATCAAAAGGGACAAAGTTGGGGGGATCAAAAAAGAGAACCCGGGGGATAAAACTGGGTGAAAACGCGGTAAAAATGGGTGAAAAGGCGGGGATAGAGCACCAAAAACGGGAGGGACAGAAAGAGGAGAAGCCAGGAGACAAAAATGGCTGAAATAATTGGGATAAAAGGGGTGAAGTTGGGATCAGAGCAGCGAAATGGGGGGGGGTGAAAATGGGGGAGAAGAGAGAAAAAAACGGGGGGATAAAAGCGAAAATCAAGGATAAAAAGCGGAGAAGTTGGAACAGAGAGCGGAGAAGTTGGAACAAAGAGCGGAGAAGTCGGAATAAAGAGCAGAGAAGTTGGAATAAGGAGAAGTTGCAATAAAGAGTGGAGAAGTTGGGGGGATAACACGAGAAGTTGGATAAAAGATGTTGGGGGATAAAAGGGGTAAAATTGGGGGATAAAAAGAGAAATTGGGATAAAAGATGAGAAGGGGGGGATAAAAGGGGAGAAGTCGGGATAAAAAGGGGCAAAACTGGGGGATAAAAACGGGGCGGAAGGGGGGACGAAGGGGTCCCCTCACCCGTTTTCGGGGGCCCTCTTGCGCGCCGCGTGCTGTTTGAGGATCTTCTGGTGCTCGTCGTACGCCGTCAGCAGGCTGCGGGGGGAGAGCTCAGAGGAGGGGGGGGGGGGGGGGGGAGCCCCTTTTGGGGCCACCGCCGTGCTTTTTGGGGGTGTCTTTTCCCCCATGCCCCCCCCCCCCCCCCCCTTTAGATCCCCCAACCTGTGTATGCTGGAGCCGAAATCCTCGAGGAACTCGACGCGGCGTTGGGAGAAGACGAGTTTGGCTTCGTCGGGGAGGGGGCTGCGCAGCGCCCGCTCGAAGCAGCTCATGGTGTTGCCTTCGTTTTGTCGGACGTCGGCCCCGAATTCCATCTCCAGGAGGTTGGCGTGGAGGCGGGCGTTGTCCTGGAACCCACCGCCTCGTCAGATGGAGGAGGGGGGGGACACGCGGGACACCCCCCCCTCAAGTTATGGGGTCCCCCAGTGGGGTTTGGAGAGCCCCAAGGGTGACTCTGGGGTCTTGAGAGGGGTTTGGGGACCTCTGAGTGGGACTGTGGGATCCTCAAGAGGGTTTTGGGGAGCCCCCAGTGGGTCTGCAGGGTCCCCAGGAGGGTTTTGGGGAGCCCCCAGTGAGTCTGCAGGGTCCCCAGGAGGGTTTTGGGGAGCCCCCACTGGGTCTGCAGGGTCCTCGAGGGTTTTGGGGAGCCCCCAGTGGGTCTGCAGGGTCCTCGAGGGTTTTGGGGAGCCCCCAGTGAGTCTGCAGGGTCCCCAGGAGGGTTTTGGGGAGCCCCCAGTGGGTCTGCAGGGTCCCCAGGAGGGTTTTGGGGAGCCCCCACTGGGTCTGCAGGGTCCTCGAGGGTTTTGGGGAGCCCCCAGTGGGTCTGCAGGATCCCCAGGAGGGTTTTGGGGAGCCCCCAGTGGTTCTGCAGGGTCCCCAGGAGGGTTTTGGGGAGCCCCCAGTGGTTCTGCAGGGTCCCCAGGAGGGTTTTGGGGAGCCCCGAGGGCATCTGCGGGGCCCCGAGTGGGCTTTAGGGAGCCCTGAGTGGATTTGGGGGGCCCTGAGTGGGCTTTAGGGAGCCCTGAGTGGATTTGGGGGGCCCTGAGTGGGCTTTAGGGAGCCCTGAGTGGATTTGGGGGGCCCTGAGTGGGCTTTAGGGAGCCCTGAGTGGATTTGGGGGGCCCCGAGTGGGCTTTAGGGAGCCCTGAGTGGATTTGGGGGGCCCCAGATGATATTTAGGGAGCCCTGAGTGGGTTTGGGGGCACCTGAACCAGATTTAGAGCCCCCGTGGGGTTTGGGGGGCCCCCAAGAGGGGTTGATAGACCCCCAAGTGGGGGTTTATAGACCCTCAAGTGGGGTTACAGAGCCCTCAAGGGGTTCTGTGGGCCTCCAAGAAGAGTTTAGAGAGCCCCAAATGGGGTTTGTGGGGCTCAAAGTGGGGTGACAGAGCCCCCCCAACGGGGTTTGGGGGTCCCCAAAAGGGGTTTGGGGGTCCCCGAAAGGGGTTTGGGGGTTCGTAGAGCCCAACCACGAGACCTCTAGATCCCTCAGGCCCCGTCCAAGCGATCACACCGTTTACAGGGAGCCGAAATCCTGTCCCAACCACCCCGGATCAAGCTGTGGGGACCCCACCAACCTCTCCCCACCCCGGGGGTGCTCGTTAGAAGCACCCTAACGAGCTTTTTTGCCTCACCGGATCCTTTTCCAGGGCGTCCACCAACACTTTGCGAGCTTTGCCGAGGTTCTTCTGCACCTTGCAGGCTTGCCGAGCCAATTTGACGGCGTAGAAGGAGGCGAGGGGCAGCCCCTCGTTGGCGTGCATGGCTTCCAGCAGCAGCGCCTCCGCCTCTTCCAGGTTTCCCTGCCGTCGTTCCAGGCTGACGCGGCGCAGCCGGACCATTGCCAAACCCGGCACCACCTCCTCGAAGCAGCGTAGGATACGCCGGGCTTCATCCAGATTCCCTGGAGAGGGTAGAGAGGAGGATGGGGGGTGGTTAAGGGGGGTCCCCGGGGCGGTTATGGGGGTCCCCGGGGTGGTTAGGGGGGTCCCCGGGGCGGTTAGGGGGGTCCCTGGGGTGGTTAGGGGGGTCCCCGGGGCGGTTAGGGGGGTCCCTGGGGCGGTTAGGGGGGTCCCTGGGGCGGTTAGGGGGGTCCTGGGGTGGTTATGGGGGTCCTGGGGTGGTTATGGGGGTCCCCGGGGCGGTTATGGGGGTCCCGGGGCGGTTATGGGGGTCCCTGGGGCGGTTATGGGGGTCCCGGGGCGGTTAGGGGGGTCCTGGGGTGGTTATGGGGGTCCCTGGGGTGGTTATGGGGGTCCTGGGGCGGTTATGGGGGTCCTGGGGCGGTTAGGGGGGTCCCCGGGGCGGTTAGGGGGGTCCCTGGGGCGGTTAGGGGGGTCCTGGGGTGGTTATGGGGGTCCCTGGGGCGGTTATGGGGGTCCTGGGGCGGTTAGGGGGGTCCCCGGGGTGGTTAGGGGGGTCCCTGGGGTGGTTATGGGGGTCCCTGGGGCAGTTATGGGGGTCCTGGGGTGGTTAGGGGGGTCCCCGGGGTGGTTAGGGGGGTCCCTGGGGCGGTTAGGGGGGGTCCCTGGGGCAGTTAGGGGGGGTCCCCACGTGCAGCCTCGTCTCCTATTAAATCTGGTGGCAATGCAAGATGGGTTTTGGGGTTAAATAAAGCGATTTGGGGTTCCTCCAGGTTCCCTGTGGGGCACAGATGGGGATGGGGGCAGTTATGGGGGTCCCCGGGGCGGTTATGGGGGTCCCCGGGGCGGTTATGGGGGTCCCCACGTGCAGCCTCGTCTCCTATTAAATCTGGTGGCAACGCAAGACGGATTTTGGGGCTAAATAAAGCGATTTGGGGTTCCTCCAGGTTCCCTGTGGGGCACGGATGGGGACGGGGGCGGTTATGGGGGTCCCTGGGGTGGTTAGGGGGGTCCACGGGGCGGTTAGGGGGGTCCCCAGGCTGCATTTTGGGGTGAAACGTGCCCTCTCTGGCCCAAAACAGAGTGTTTAGGAGTGAAATGCGGCACCTCAGCCCAAAAAGGGAGCGTTTTGGGGTGAAATGCTACGTGTCAGCCCCAAACCGGAGCATTTTGGGGTGAAAGGCAGTCCCTCCCTCGCAAAATGGTGTGTTTGGGGGTGAAAGGAGACCTCGGCGCCCCAAAACACATCATTTTGGGGTGAAATGAGGCCTCTGCGCCCAAAAATGGAGAGTTTTGGGGGTGAAATGTGGCCCCTTTGCCCAAAAATGGAGTGTTTTGGGGTTGAAATACAGTCCCTGCGCCCCAAAATGGGAACATTTTGGGGTGAAATTTGACATCTCAGCCCAAAAATGGAGCATTTTGGGGTGAAATGCGGCATGTCAGCCTGAAAACAGAGCATTTTGGGGTGAAATGTGGCGCGTCAGCCTGAAAAAGGAGAGTTTATAGGTGAAACGTGGCATCTCAGCCCAAAAAAAGGAGCGATTTGGGGTGAAATGCGGCATTTCCGCCTGAAAATGCAGCGTTTTGCGGTACAATGAGTCTCCTCCACCCCAAAACAGAAGCGTTTTGGGGTGAGATGCAGTGTGTCAGCCCAAGAACGGAGCGTTTTGGGGTGAAATGCAGCCTTTCTGCCTCAAAACAGAGCATTTTGGGGTGAAATTTGATGTCTCCGCCCAAAACCGGCGCAGTTTTGGGGCGAAACGCGGCCTCTCCGCCCAAAACCGGCGCAGTTTTGGGGCGAAACGCAGCCTCTCCGCCCAAAACCGGCGCAGTTTTGGGGCGAAACGCGGCCTCTCCGCCCAAAACCGGCGCAGTTTTGGGGCGAAACGCGGCCTCTCCGCCCAAAACCGGCGCAGTTTTGGGGCGAAACGCGGCCTCTCCGCCCAAGACCGGCGCAGTTTTGGGGCGAAACGCGGCCTCTCCGCCCAAGACCGGCGCAGTTTTGGGGCGAAACGCGGCCTCTCCGCCCAAAACCGGCGCAGTTTTGGGGCGAAACGTGGCCTCTCCGCCCAAAACCAGAGTATTTTGGGGCGAAACATGGCCTCTCCGCCCAAAACCGCAGCATTTTGGGGCAAAATGCGGCCTCTCCGCCCAAAACCGGCACGTTTTGCCCGCAAAACACGGCCTCTCTGCCCAAAACCGGCGCGGTTTTGGGGGCGAAACGTGGCCTCTCCGCCCAAAACCAGCGCGTTTTGCCCCCAAAACGCGGCCTCTCCGCCCAAAACCGGCGCGTTTGGGGGCAAAATGTGGCATCTCTGCCCAAAACGGGCGCAGTTTTGGGGCGAAACGCGGCCTCTCCGCCCACAAATGGCGCGTTTTGGGGGGCAACGCCGTGTTTTAGCTCAAAACCGGGGCCATTTCGGAGCCAGCCACGGCCCCTGCGCCCCAAAAAAGCCCTCCGCACCCCCCCAAAATTGTCCGTTTTGGGGCTCCCTTACCTTGTTTCTCCTCGAAAGCGGCCCAGAGGAGGTGGATGTTGGGTTTCCTGGGCAGATGATAACCGCACGCTCGCTGAAAAACGCTCCTGGCTCCCGTCACCGTGTGATTTTCCAAATATTTGGTGTACTGCCGGGGGGAAAAAACCAAACCAACCCCAAAAGCAGCGGGGGGGGGGGGGGGGGGGGGGAAGAAAAAAAAATAAAAAAATAAAACCAAAGGAGGGGGGGGGGGGGGGGGAAGGGAGGGAAGGGAAGGGGGGGGGAGGGGGCCGGGGAACGACAGACGGACGGACGGACGCGTGAGCATCCCCCCGCCGCCCGGCCGGGCGGGGATGTGCTAGATCGGGTGGGGGGCACTCACGTTAAGACCCCTCTCTTCCGAATTTCCTGCGCCCTCTTAGGCAGGGAGAGGTGCCGCGGGCGGGTAAAAAAGCAGCAGCGGAATTTAAAAAAAGGGTGTTAGAACGGTGGTTTATTTTTAAGAAAGAAAAAAATAAATAAAGAGTTAAAACCAGCCCCCGCCGTCTTTTAGGGGGGCATTTAAAAAAAAAAAAAAAAAAAAAAAAACCCCAAACGACGCTGATTTTTTTTTTTTTTGCAGAGGGTTTTTTTTTTTTTTCTTTTTTTGGGGTTTTTTTAGGAGGAGGAGATGCTGGGGGGGTTGGTTTTTTTTTGGGGGGGGGAAGGAAAAGGGATGGGGAAGGAGCGATGGGATCCTCTGTGGGAAAAGAGGAGGGGGGGGGGGAAGGAAAGTGGGGGGGGGGGGGGGATGTCCGTCGGCGACCTCACCTTGATCCAAAATTCCTCGTAGAGAGCGCAGGCGATGACGCAGCGTTCGAAGAGGACGATGGTGCGTTCGTGCGAGCCGGCCGCCATTTCGTAATCCAAATAATCCCGCCAGTTCCGTAGCTGAGCTCTCTCCAGCGGTTTCACGTGGAAATAAGGACGCTTGATCTGCGGAGCGAGGGGGGGGAAGAGAAATCGGGGTGAAAACGGGGCGCCGGCGTTTTAGGGGTGGGCGCGGGGGGGGGTCTGTAAGCGATACCGGGGCGATCGGCCCCAACCCGACGTACCCCGTCTTCGAAATTCCAGCGTTTGCTGACTTCCGCCTCGTTTTGAGCGTAGATTTGTTGTCGCATGGAGATCACCAGCTCCCGGATTTTTTCCTGGTCTAGATTCTCCTGGGGATTAAACGGGATGAGGGTGGGAAACAGCGAAGAAGGGGGTGTCCGTCCCCCCCAAAACCCCCGCTTTGGGTGCCTACCTGGGTGTCAGCCGCCGCCGCTTTCCCCTCCACGCCGGGAGGAAGATCTTCTCCCGGCGGCGCTTCCGTTCCCTCCGGCTCCGGAGGTTTCGGTACAGGATCGGTGGCCAGCTTGGATTGGACCCAGAGAAGCTCCTCCGGGGACAAGATGTCTTTCGGGGGGTTGTGGAGGACGTGTTCCTTAAACCTGGGGGGGGACACGAGGGTTAAAATCGGGGGGGACGAGGGTTAAAATCGGGGGGGACATCACTCCCGGCGGTCCCGGAACCGGGAACGGCGAGGATTCGGCCGCGGCAGGGAGGGTGGGGAGGTTTTCCCCGGCACAAAGTGGGAAACCGCCGCGGTATTTTCCACGAGGGTATTTTCCTGCCGCGGGCGTTTTCCATAAGGATGTTTTGCCGCCGCGGGCGTTTTCCGCAGGAATATTTCACCGCCACGAGCATTTTCCGCAGGGATATTTTGCCTCCGGGGAAGTTTTACCACCGTGGGTGTTTTCTGCAAGGGGATATTTTGCCGCCGCGGTGTTTTCCGCAGCGATATTTTGCCGCCACAGTGTTATTTTCCACAGGGATGTTTTACCGCCGTGGTATTTTCCACAGAGACTTTTTCCCACTCTAGCTATTATTTTATCCGGAGCTATTTTGCCGTCGCAGGTATTTTCCGCAGGGATATTTTGCCGCCGCGGCTAATTTCCGCAGGGATACTTTGCCGCGGGGGGACGTTTTGCCGCGGCGCGGGGGTTATTTTCCGCGCCGGAGGAGGATTACGTACTTCTCCCAGTGATGGTTGTAGAGCTGGGTGGGCATGGAGAGGACGCGGTCGTAGATACCGGTGACGGCTCGCAGGTCTCCCTGTTCCCGTTCCCATTCCACGTAAAGCTCCCATAATTTATCCGAGCGGAAATCCATCCCGGCCGCCGCCACCGCCGCCTCGAAAACGCTAACGGGATAAAAGAAACGGAGAGGTGGGACGGGCAGCGCCGGCGCGGCGACGCCGTTTGCCGACGTCGGAGCCGTTTGCCGCTTCGCCGGGCGCTTACCCGCGGATTTTTTGGATGGATTCGGGAAGATTCATGTCCAGGGTGGATTGGAGGTAGGAGATGTAGTGGATCCAGAGGTCCATGCTGAGGGGGATGGACTGCAGCCCCCGCTCAAACACCTACGGGGGGGACACACACACACACCCCCCCCCCCCCGAGTGTCACCAACGGGGCCCCCCCCCCCGGTCCTGGGGACCCCCCAAGGGATCGGGGTACCCAGCGCTAAAAAAATTTGGGTGAATCGACCCAAAATGTCAGCAGCGGGGCTGGAAACGGGGGGCGCAAACAGCCGGCAACGCCCCAAAACGGGTCGGAAAGGCCATTGTGCCGGGCGAAGCAGCACCGAAATGGCGTGGAGATACCCAGAAAATGCCTGGGGACCCCCCAAAACACCCCCAGGGACCCCCAAAACCACCCCCAGGGACCCCCAAAACACCCCTGTCTGCTCACCAAAGAGGGGAAAATGGGGGGGTGACGCCTCGATAACAGAGCAGGGACCCCCAAAACACCCCTGTCTGTCCACCGAAGAGGGGAAAATAGGGGGGTGACACCCCAGTAGCAGTGCGGGGACCCCCAAAACACCCCTGTCTGCCCAGTAAAGAAGGGAAAACGGGGGGGTGACACCCCGATAACAGTGCACGGACCCCCAAAACACCCCCGTCTGCCCACCAAGCAGAGGAAAACAGTGGGGTGACACCTCGATAACAGTGCGGGGACCCCCAAAACACCCCCATCTGCCCACCAAAGAGGGGAAAACAGGGGGGTGACACCCCAATAACAGTGCAGGGACCCCCAAAACACCTGTCTGCTCACCAAAGGGGGGAAAATGGGGGGGTGACGCCTCGATAACAGTGTGGGGACCCCCAAAACACCCCCGTCTACCCAGTAAAGAAGGGAAAACAAGGGGGTGACACCCCGATAACAGTGCAGGGACCCCCAAAACACCCCCATCTGTCCACCAAAGAGGGGAAAACAGAGGGGTGACACCCCAATAACAGAGCGGGGACCCCCAAAACACCCGTCTGCCCACCAAGGAGGGGAAAACGGGGGGGTGACACCCCAAAACCAGCATGGGGACCCCCCCCACACACCTCCTCGGTCTCCCGGCTGCAGTCGAAGCGACGCTCCATGTCGGCGTATTTTTTCCAGTAGCCGTAGCAGTAGGGGTAGTGGGCGAAGAAGGCGTCGAAGGCTTTGCGGGCAGCGAAGAGGTGGTTCTGCGGGGGTTTTTTGGGGGTAAAAACACGCGGTTTGGTAACAATAATAAGAGCAGCCTAGTATTCCGGGTCTTCTAATAATCTGTTTATTAATTAAGATCAATAACAACACGGGAGGAGTTGCCTCCGTCGCGAGGAAAGCCAGCCCTGGGCAGCGGAGGATTCCTCGTGGTTTGTGGCGGGGTGAGTTTTAATTAGGGTTTTAACGAGGCTGGTGGGGTGAGATGAGTTTTAAGGAAAGTTTTAAGAGGACCAACAACTCAGGGCGAGTTTTAACGAAGGTTTTAACGGGGCTGGTGGCTCAGGGCGAGTTCTAACGAAGGTTTTAACGGGGCCGGCAGCTCAGGGCGAGTTTTAACGAAGGTTTTAACGGGGCCGGCCGCTCAGGGCGAGTTCTAACGAAGGTTTTAACGGGGCCGGCCGCTCAGGGCGAGTTTTAACGAAGGTTTTAACGGGGCCGGCGGCTCAGGGCGAGTTTTAACGAAGGTTTTAACGGGGCCGGCGGCTCAGGGCAAGTTCTAACGAAGGTTTTAACGGGGCCGGCCGCTCAGGGTGAGTTCTAACGAAGGTTTTAACGGAGCCGGCGGCTCAGGGCGAGTTCTAACGAAGGTTTTAACGGGGCCGGCGGCTCAGGGCGAGTTCTAACGAAGGTTTTAACGGGGCCGGCCGCTCAGGGCGAGTTCTAACGAAGGTTTTAACGGGGCCGGCCGCTCAGGGCGAGTTCTAACGAAGGTTTTAACGGGGCCGGCCGCTCAGGGCGAGTTCTAACGAAGATTTTAACGGGGCCGGCCGCTCAGGGCGAGTTCTAACGAAGGTTTTAACGGGGCTGGCCGCTCAGGGCGAGTTCTAACGAAGGTTTTAACGGAGCCGGTGGCTCAGGGCGAGTTCTAACGAAGGTTTTAACGGGGCCGGCCGCTCAGGGCGAGTTTTAACGAAGGTTTTAACAGCACCATGGACTCAGGATGAGTTTTAATGACAGTTTAACGGAGCTGAAGACTCGGAGCGAGTTGTAACGAAGGTTTTAACGGGGCTGGGGGGTCGGGGCGAGTTTTAATTAAGGTTTTACTGGGGGTCAGGGCGTCTTAACGAAGATTTTCATTACCTCTTGCTCCACGTACTGCAGGAGCTCGGTCCAGGCGGTGAAGTCGTGGGGGTTGTTGCGCGCCGCCTGCCAAAACTTCTCGAAGTCGAGGGGGTAGGCGAGGGTGGGCTCCTCCGCGGGGGGCTCGGGGTCCCGGGGGGGCGGGGGCTCCTCGGGCACGGCCGGGGGGGGCTCCTCGGGCTCGGGGGGGGCGGCGGCGGCGGCGGTGCCGTTGCAGCTCTGCGGGATGGGGGGGGGGGCGGCAGCGTCGCTGTGCTCCTCTTTGGGGGGGCTGGGGGCTGGGGGCGGCAGCTCTGCCACGGGGGCTGGGGTTGGGGGGGGGGACACGACACGGGACACACACGACACAGCGTTAACGATGGGTGCCCTCGCCCCATGGGTGGGTGGGGGGGGGGGACCCAGGAAGCTGATCAGGGTCCCTTGGGGGCACCCCAAAGCCCTGAGGTCCCTTGGGGGCACCCCACAGGCTGGGTGCCCCCCTCCATCACCCCCTGCCTCTGCCCTCCCTCCCACTTTGTGCCCCATCCCACCCCATTAATCTCCAACTCTCAGCCACCCCGCGTCCCCCTGCCCCACAGCCCGCCCCCAGACCTGCCCCACAGGCCCCTGCCCCACAGCCTGCCCCCAGACCTGCCCCACAGCCCTCCCTCAGCCCCACAGCCCCCTGCCCCACAGCCCGCCCCCAGACCTGCCCCACAGCCCTCCCTCAGCCCCACAGCCCCCTGCCCCACAGCCTGCCCCCAGACCTGCCCCACAGCCCTCCCTCAGCCCCACAGTCCCCTGCCCCACAGCCTGCCCCCAGACCTGCCCCACAGCCCTCCCTCAGCCCCACATCCCCCTGTCCCACAGCCCTCCCTCAGCCCCACATCCCCCTGCCCCACAGCCTCCCCTCAGCCCCATCTGCCCCCAGACCTGCCCCACAGCCCTCCCTCAGCCCCACAGCCCCCTGCCCCCACCCCTATATGCCCCCAGACCTGCCCCACAGCCCTCCCTCAGCCCCACAGCCCCCTGCCCCACAGCCTCCCCCCACCCCTATATGCCCCCAGACCTGCCCCACAGCCCTCCCTCAGCCCCACAGCCCCCTCCCCACCTGCCCCCCACCCCCAAGCCCCGCCAAATCCCCTCAGCCCCCCCCCCCGCCTCACCTCACCCCCCAACGTCCCCCCCCCTCCTCGCCTCACCCCCCCCCGCTCCCCGCGCCCCCCAGACCCTCTCCCCACCACCCTCCGGCTCACCGGGGGGGCCGGTGCCGCCGTCTCCGCCGTCCCCCAGCGCCCCCTCGGCCCCACCGCGGCCCGGGCTGGCCGGAGCCTCCGGCCCCTCCGCCGCCATCTCGCCGCGCCGCCGACCCAGCGCGCATGCGCAGCGCCGGAAACCACACCCCTCCCGCCTCATGACGCAGGCAGCGGGGCAGAGCGGCGACGGAGCGAGCAGCCCGCAGCGCCGCCTGCTGGGTGGGAGGAGCCACAGAGAGGAGGCTTAACACCTTCGAGCCATAGAGACGCGGCGACTGGCTAGAGCGACTTCCGGTTTCCCGTCCAAAGCCATAGAGACGAGGGGACGGAAGAGAGGCCAGAGCGGCCAGGAAGCTCCGCGACAACCATAGAGACTGCGGGAGGGGGAAGCCAGCACAAGGGGGCTCTTGAACAACCATAGAGACACCGGGGGGAGAGAGACCAGAGCGGTCAACTGGCTCTTGACCAACCGTAGAGGAAAGCACCACAGAGGGGGGCCCACGGCTGGTTGAGTGACCATAGAGCCAATGTAGTGCGCCTAGAGTGGCCAACCACCATCTTGACCAAGGGAAGAGCGCCAAGCTTTACTGCAACCTTTATTCTGCTGTATTTACAATTAAGCTATTAAAAATTTATACATTATTTACAAATTAAATAATTCCTCCAATGCCGACGCCACCCAAAAGGGACAGGAAACGGGTTTCGGGGTGAAAGGGAGCGGTTTTGGGGTCAAGCATCCCCAGTCCGGTCGCCTGCGTGTCTTCGTTCCCTCCCCCTCCCCGTGGTTTCCACCCCAAAATGAAGGAAATTTTGAGGAATCCACCAAAAAAAAAAACAAAAACCCAACCAAACCAACCCCAACGTCAAACAGAACCGGCCACAAAAATTCATGATTTTGGCTCAAAATGTTTAAGAAAAAAAAAAAAAAAAAGGGTTAAAAACTCAACTCCCCGAAGCGGCTCCAGGGCATTCTCCCCTCCCCGCTTCGTTATTGCGAAATTCCTCGTTAATACGTTCACGTTTTGGGCAACGAGAGCCAAAAATTTAAGGGTAGGGAGAAGAAAATCAGCCTCGTTACCGAGAAGAACCATTCCCGCTCCTCCCCGCCTCAAACAAAAAGGCAAAAAGAAAAAAAATCCATCACCCGCCGCCAGCTCCTCACCCCCACGCCGTCCTCTCGCCGCCCTCGGTTTTGGTGCAAAAAACCGTCGTTTTCCACCCCAAAACGCTCCGGTTGCCGCCGTCTCCGAACGCGGTTTTGGTTTTTTCCCTGAGATATTTGGGCTCCTCGGAGCCCTTGGCGGTTCAAAGAGGCACTGAAGAGTCGCGGCGTCCCTGGAGCGGAGAAGAAACGCGGTGGGAAGAGGAAGCGGCGCCGGATTTTTTTCGGCAAAGGCGCCGGCGGTGCCTCGCCGTCGCGGCGTCGCCTTGCCGGCGGAGCGCCAGAGCCGTCGCCGACCGTCGGCGAAGGAAACGAGGCGAATATTTGGCGGGCGGAAGGTGACCAAAGGAGACCAAAAAAAACCCCCCACCTCCCGGCGCCGTCGGCAGAGCGAAACCAGTTAAAACCAGTCTGGGCGCGCCGTGGCAGCGGTTAGGGACTGGTTGGGGTCAGGCGGAGGATTCGGGGGTTTATTAAGTCGCCGTGCGGTGCCGGAGAGATGCCGATCGGCACCGCGGTTCCCCCAGTGGGCTTCAAGGGGGGGGATATTTCGGTGCAGGAAGCGGCTTTCCAGGGGGTGATGGGTTAATACTGTTAACGAGCTCGTTTGCTAACGAGGGGGGTGGGAGGTGAAAGCTGGGGGTGGGGGCGCCCCAAAATCCCCGGCACCCCAGTAAAAGCGGCGGCAACTCGAAGCGGACGCAGCTCGAGGCGGTTTCGGTCGCGTTGATGCCACCGCTGACAACCCGCTCTGCAGCCGGGAGCGACTGGAGACGACTTTGGGTTAAAAATGGGTGATTTTGAGCAATTTCAAGCGGCGCCGGCACTCGCTTGATCACCGTCACCGCGATCAAAGCCCCGGTCCTCAATTACCGCCCCAAAACGGGTGCGGTTACCCCAAAACACGCAACCACCGGCTCCAAATCACACACCGGATCCTGGCTCGCTGGAGAGGTAGAGAGAATTGGGGTGAAAACAGGGAAAAATGGGGAAAAACGGGTCAAGAAACGCGGCTGTTTGCCGTGGTGCCGCGGTAAAAGGGCCGGCAATGTTTTAGGGGCGCCAACGGGCGTAGCCAGGAATCAGTTTTGCTTCCGGACGGGGGTTTTGGTGGAAAATGGGGGGAAAAAAGGCAGAAAAAGGGGCGCTGCCCGACTTGCGGCATCCGAGGGTCCGGAAACGCCGAGGACGAGGGGTCGGCACCCCCGAAACGGCGCCCGCGGCGCGTCCGCGGCACAACCGGCGGGCGTCAGTGTGAGGCTGCCGGCGGCGATGCCAGTTTCTGTAGCCGGCGGCGGCGGAGCTCCGCCGTGTCGGGTTCGTCCAGCGAGGACGAGCCTTCGCCGCCGTCCTCTTCCTCCTCGGCGGCAAAGCCTTCGGCGCCTGCCGGCGCGGTGGGATCTGGTAAAAGGGAAAGTCACCAGTTTAGCATCCGGTAAAACCAGTAAACCCAGTTTTAACTGCAAGCTAGGCCCAGGATTGGTGTTTTGGCGGGAGATGGGCTTCCCGGCGGTGTTTTCACAGGGGATTCGGCTTTTAAAATAGACACCGGGGCTACAGGCGGCTAATTAATGGAGGAATTAACGACTGCGGTAATTAGCCGGTGATGGAGAAATTATAATTAGGCGGTTATAAAAGGGTACGGTGGTGGTTTTGGGGGACACCGACCCCCCAGGACCCCCGGTCCCCCCCCCAACGGCGGCGCTGACAGTGTCTCCCGGGTGTTGCCCCCCGACCCCGCAGCTTCCTCACGCACCGGCGGCAGGCGTGGAGCCGGCGGCGGCGGCAGCGGCGGGTGCCGAAGGGCTGCCGGGCGAGCGGAGGGGGGTGGGCTCCTCGGCGGGGGTCTCACGGTTGGAGGGGGGCCGGGGAGCGGCGGGCCGGGGCGACCTGGGCGGAGGGAGAAAATCAAACAATAAATCAAAATTTTGAGCAATTTTGGGGATATTTTTTTTTTTTTAAGGCAGGGCGCGGCTTTGCCGTAACCAAATCTCGCCTGCCCGCTCCAGACACCCCCCAAATGCCCCCCACCCCCTTTTTTTTTTTCGGCAACGTTACCCGATGGTGGCCAGGACCGTCAGGTATTGGTTGATCTGCACCATGGCGGCGTCGAGGAGGGTGTGGATGTTCTGCAGGCACTGTAACCGCGCCTCCAGGTTTTGCCGATCGTGGCCCTCCATGGCTCGAAGTTCTTCCTCCGTCAAGCCGGCAAAGCCGGCCGGCGGCACCGGCATCGGCGGAAAGCCTGCGGTGAGAAGAGGGGTGAGGGGAGAGTCCCAGGGGGGGCTGAACCCCAAAAATCTTTCCCTGTCTTACCGAAGAGGGGCGGCCACGGCATTCCCATCCACGGCGGCGGGAAAGGAAGACCCGGCACCGTCCCTGCCGCCGCGGCTTCCGATCCGGCGTTGGCGGCGTCGCCAGGCCTGGCGGCTGCAGCGACAAGAGGAACATGAGGGTGGCAGGGGAGGAGGAGGGAGCCCCGTTTCGGCAGCGCCGACCCCTCGGATTTCGGGCCAAAACTCACCCGAAGCGGCGCCGGAGCTCGGCGTGGCGTTTTCGGTGCCGTTGGGCGGTTGAACGCCAGGAACCGGCGGGAAGGGACCAACCGGCGGCCAGAAGGGAAACATTCCCGGGGGGAAGGGGGGAAGGATTCCCTGGGGAACTGCGGAGGGAGAAGAACCGCGGTGAGAGCGCCGAACACCCAATTCTCCTTCACCGCAGCCAGATGGAACAGGCCAGGTCACCGGTTTGATGCCGCATAACCGGACTTAACCGCGCCGGCAGGAGTTTCCCCGAACACACGCCGTCACAGGCGGAAATACTGCCAGCTCGCGCCGCTGCCCGCGGGGACTTGACCTCCCAACCCTCTTCTCCGGCTGTTTGTTCTTCCAGTGCCGCGGTCAACAACCCCAGCAAGGCTCAACCGGCGCGGCGACGGGTAACCGGCGGTCGGTGGCACCCGTCCCGCCGCGGCGGGGTGATATCGGGGCGCAAAAGAGACTCACAGTTGGGGGGCTGAGGAACTTGGGGGGTCTGGGGAGGTGGCGGAGCTTGCTCCGGCGGCTCCGGAGGTGGCTGTGCCGGGAGGGAAGCCCGGAGAACGTCCATGCGGCAGGTGGGACACGTCTGCTGGCGCTGGAACCACGACCGCAGGCAGCTGGAGAGGAGACGGACGCCGTTAATCGCACGGCAAGGTCACGGTGGCGGCAAAGACGTCCCCAAAACACCCCTCCCCACCGCCACAACCGCCGAGCGGTGCCGTTATTTCACCGCCGCCTCACCGAGAACACCAAAACCATGGAAGACGCCGAAACTGAGGGGACGGGGAGCGCGCGCCGCCCCCCCTTCCTCACCCACCTGGTGTGGAAGATGTGGTTGCAAGGCAAACGCTTGGCGCCCGTCACCATCTCCTCGCGGCAGATGATGCAGACATTGTCCATGGCCTGCAGCTCTTCCGGCGTGGCATCGGGGTAGCTGCGCGGCGAGGAGAGTTAGGTGGAAAACACCGGAAAAAAAAACCCAAACCACCCCTTCCCGCCACTTTCAGGGCGGTTCGAGGGGGACGTGGGAAGGTAGCGGGACTTCTGGGTACTCCCCCCCACCAGCCGACCCTTCCTCCTCGCCGTTATGCACCCGATTTTTGGTTAAATTAAGGTATTTGGCAAGAGGAGCTGGAGATATCCACAACCCCGTCACCCTACGGGATCCTTCCGACCTCTCAGCCGTGCAGCAAATGAGGCGTTTTCCTCAAATTTGGTGGTTTTTGGTTTTTTTTCAGGTGGATCCCACCTCAAAAGCAACCACCGAGGAGACGCCAACGGAGGCGAAAGCGCCGGGGAAGGGACGGAAGCCGCGTTCTCCGCGTTACTCACAGCGTGTTCATGTTGCGGATGGCCCGGCGGGACATGATGGCGTCCGTCACCGCTTTCTTAAACTGCCTGAAAGAGGAGAAGGAATCAGTGGGATCAAGCCGACGGCGTGCCGGCGGCCGCGCCGAAGTCAACTCACCTCATCGCCAGGTACATGGGGCGGATGGCGAAGAGCGGGAAGGTGTGGACTTTGATCATGATGGTCATGAAGGCCATGTAGAGGAGAACTTTGATGAAGCCTGGGGGGGGAAAGAAGCACCTCAGGGTCTCGTTCTTGGACAACCGCAGGTTGGGTGAGGCGGGATGGGATCTCCAAGGTCAGCCGGTCCAACCGTCTGCTCAAGTAAGCCACCACGAGTTGCTTGTCCAAGACCGTGACCCAACGGTTTTTGAGTATCTCCAAAGACGGAGATGCCACCACCTCTCTGAGCGACCGGTCTCGGCCTCTCCAAGTCCCTTCATCGTCTTGGTGGCCCTTCGTTGGACGTTCTCCAGTATGTCCCAGTCTCTCTCGGACTGGGGAGCCCAAAAGTGGACTCAGATCTCCAGGTGTGGCCTCGCCACCCCCAATCAACCTCCCTCAACCTGCTGGCAACCCTCCCAGGACACCGTTGGCCGCCGTCGTTGGCTTGCGCTCAACCCGGTGTCCACCAGAACCCCCAGTTGAACCATGACCCAGCGTATGCTCGTGACGGGGGCTGTCGGACTTGGCCCATCCCTTCGTTGAACCTCGTGAGGTTCTGCTTGGCCCGGTTCTCCGGCTGGAAAAGGTCCCTCTGGACGGCGGCGTGACCCTGCGGCGCATCAGCCAGCTCCTCCTGGTTCGGTGTCCCCGGCAAAGCGGCCAAGGGAACACCCCGCCTCGTCATCCAGATCGTTAACGAAGATAGATCGGACCTTCGGGTGCGGCCGAGCGCCACCTAGCCTTCACATCTTCGTTGATGGATGGCTAATTGAGCTTCGTAACGAGGTATCGAGCTTTGTCGGGCCACGCCCAGATGGGAAAGCCCCCTCCCCCAACCCCAAAATTGGGTGGGATGAGAAGAAAAAAAGGGGGGAAAGAGGACAACGTACCCGTGAAGAGCTCCGTGTACAGCATGTAGACGGCTTTGCTGTCCCAAGGGTTCTCGTTCTGCAGGTCGATGGAGTGCAGGACGTACTTGATGAAGATGGTGAGCACCATGGTCATGAGGATAGCGTACTGCGGGGAGGAAGACCGCGGTAGGGCGCGAGGACCCGGCCGAGGAGCCGTTTGTCCGTCCCCAAGGGGAAGCCATCTCCTACCTCGAAGCCGAAGACGAGCTGAACGGAGGCTCCTCGCGTGAGGATGCTGTGGTAGGCGTGGTTGACGAAGAGGAAATCCAGGATTCCCAGGAGGAACATCAGGGCTGCGGCGGGGGGGGGGAAAGAAATCGGGATGAGGGGATAACGAGGAAAGGAGATAACGAGCCTCGAGGTGGGGGGAGACCCCCAAAAACTCAAGCTCTGAGGGTCACAGCCCGAAACGTATCCCACCAGAAGAGCGGGACCCTCGAGGAGCACCGGTCCCAGGCGGGGGCTAAACAGCTCTGCGCTAACGAAGGGCTGAATTAATGCATCCCGCTAACGAGGCTGTCTCGTTTGAAGCCCTCTCTGCTTCGAGCCACGTCTTGTGCCCTCGTGTCTCCACAAAACTCCCCCCGAATTCCTTCAAAAGATGATTTTTACGTCCCTAAATCCCCTTCTCCGGAAGCAAAAATATATTTTGCCATCGATCCGGCCTCGTATTTTCCCCACTCGGCAAAGCCGGAGCTCGTTAAACCCCCAGCAACCCCATCCCGCTCCTTCCGCAGCCCCGTTAACGCTCCCTCGTTAACGAGACTGCCCTGATAAGGTTTATCGAGCGCCGATGGTCGCACGCTTGGCTGCACCAGGTTCTTCCCCGGTCGTATGCAAACGCGTTGCCAAAATTATCTTTCCTGACCAGCTGCCGGCAACGCACCAAACGGCAAAGCGCCCGCAGCCGGGCAGGATCCGGCCCAGGGTGGAGAAACGCAAGATACTCACAGACGATACGGAAGTGGAAGAGCCAGGAGATGTTGGGGCTCCTTTCCATCTGCAAAAGAGGTGGAGAAAGGGTTGAAATTTTCCCCAAAAAAGGCTTTTTTACGCCCGTTTTCTCCCCACCCGGCACTCACGAAGTCCACCCGGTCTTCAGCCAACCAGTGGAAGCACTTGAGGAAGAGGAGGAGGGTGAAGAGGGCGACGAACCGAGGGCTGAAGTCGTCCCTGAAGACGGTGAAGGCCAGGCAGGTCTCCGTCACAGCGTACCACGACCGCTCGAGTAGGTGCTGCAGGAGAGGGGGAGGCGGTGAGGGGTGCGGGGGGCTTCACCCCCCCCCCAGCCTTCGCCCCCCATTTTTGAACCCAAAATGGCGCCGAAGGCCTCTCGGGGGTCAAAATCCCCCCCCAAAATGGTGCTGAAAGCCTCTCGGGGTGCAAAATCTGCCCCCCAAACAGAGCCAAAGGGCTCTCAGGGTTCAATATCCCCCCCCAAATGGCACCAAAGGCCTCTCAGAGCTCAATATCCCCCCCCAAAATGGCACCAAAGGACTCTCAGGGTTCAATATCCCCCCCCAAAATGGCACCAAAGGGCTCTCAGGGTTCAATATCCCCCCCCAAAATGGCACCAAAGGACTCTCAGGGTTCAATATCCCCCCCCAAAATGGCACCAAAGGCCTCTCAGGGTTCAATATCCCCCCCCAAAATGGCACCAAAGGCCTCTCAGGACTCAATATCCCCCCCCAAACGGCACCAAAAGCCTCTCAGGGCTTGATATCCCCCCCAAAATGGCACCAAAGGCTTCTCGGGGTTCAAAATCCCCCCCCCAAAACCCCTCAGTATCCGCACGTCCCTGCGAGCTTTAACCCCTCAACAGCACCGCCGCCTCCTCCAGCACCGGCAACAGATCTGCCCGTCCCCGGCGCCGAATTTAAACCGTTCCCTGCCGTCGCTCACCTCCATCTCCGCTGCCCGCAGCTGCCCGAAAAACACTTTGCCCATAAATTTACCCAGGAGAAAAACCAACACGAAGGCCTGGATGTAGAGAACCTGCAGGGGGGGGAAAAAAGGCGATGAGGAAGAAGCCGCGGCGCAGCCAAAACTCGTTTCGGTGACAACCGGATACAGGGGAGGGTTTGGTGCTGCGAATTTGGGTCCTAGGGGACGGAGGAGAGGGCGATGGGGTACAGGCTCGACCCCAACCCCGTTTTGGGGCTGCCTGAGGGCTCCCGCGCAGGTAGGAGACGGCAGCGGCGTCCTCCCGCCCTCCCCGCGCACCGATCGGCGCCGCGGCAGCTCTCGGCGCAGGTGCTCGCTCTCCCCAGGGGGTCTCCGGTGTTTTCGGTGAGCGCCGTTAAACGGAAGACGAGCCGTTTCGGTCGCCAAAAAGCAGAAGTGAGCTGCGATGAGAGCTCCCGCCCGCCATGCCGCACCACGAAGTTGCCGTGCGAGCTGGGAGGTCGGCTCCCCAGCCGTGCCGATTAATTACCCGCCGCTAATTAATTAACTGGGTACTTACGGCCATGCTGGGGCTGGATTTGGTGAGGTAAACCACGGTGGGGTAGAATTGGTGTTTCAGGTAATAGGCGTGAGCTACCACCGCTGTCGTCAGCGCCAGGCTCCCCGCCATCACCACCGCCGTGCAGAGCATCTCCCCGGCTCGGCCTGCCAGATTAAAAACCATCAAATAGCACCAAAAAAAGGGATTTTCGCTAAAAAAAAACCCCAAACCTCACCGTTCAGTGTAAAATTGGGGATTAAATGGCCGCCCTCACATCTTCAGGACGCGGCCAAACGCCTTTTTGGGGTGATTTCTGAGCCCAACAAGAAAACAAAACCCTAAAACTAATGATGCCGCCAACGAGTTGATTTTTTTTAACTCGCTAACGATTCCTGCGGGTAACGAAAAACGCGCAGCTTCAAACAGAGCTTTTCTGCCCCAAAAACGCTCCCAGTAGTGCCACCACTCTGTGTCCTACATACTCGGCGTCACCGGCTGCCGTGTCCCCACGTCCCTTCTCCCGTGTCCCCAAACGTCACCTCCTTGTCCCCATCCCCAGCTCTCCCCCAAGCGCCACCTCCTGCTCCCCCCACCCTCTCCCTCCCCGCAGCGGGGGCCAGACCCTCCCCCGGTCGCAGCACCCCTCTGTCCACCCCCCACCATGTCCCCCTCCCCACTCCCACCCCCTCAGGTGACAGTCACTCAACCCCTCCTCTAGCCCCCCCCCCCCCCCGCGACACCCCCCTACCCCACTTGCTGCCCCCATATCCCTCCTCACGTCCCCTGTCCCCCCTCACACCACCCCACTGCAGACCCCAACCCCGCCGTGTCCCCCCTCACCTCACCTGCCTCTCTAGGTGTCCCCAATGTCCCCACCTCTGTCTCCCAGACCTCCAGGTGCCCCACATGTCCCCCCCTATCCCGTCCCCTACCCCCCTAGGTGTCCCCTAACGTCCCCCCCCACACCCCATGCCCTGTCCACCTTCGGGTCCCCACTTTAATGCCCCCCCCATATCCTCGTTCTCCTCTCAAGCCCCCCCCACCCCGGTCCCCAAGTGCCCCCCCTAAACCCCTGCCCCCCCTAACTGCCCCCAATCCCTCCAAGCCGCCCCTCACATACCCCCACCCTGCAGGTGCCCCCCATGTCCCTGTGTATGTTCCCCCCCCAGGTGCCCCCCCCCATATCCGCGCCCCTCCCCTCAACGTCCCCTACTCCACCAGGGAGCCGACATGTCACCGGTCCCCCCACGTCCCCCTGGGCCCCCCCTTTCGCTCCACCTCCTCCCCAAGCCCCCCCAGTGCTCCCCTCTCCCTCACGCCCCGGTGTCGTCGCCCCCCCGTCCCCGTACTCACTCGGATCGAGCCCCGCCGCCGCCGCCGCCCCCCCCCCCCCCGCCTCAGGCCGCTCCTCTACCGGAAGCGCCTCAGCGCGCGACACCTCACTTCCGCCTGGGCCGCACCACCCGCTGCCCGGGGGGGGGGGTGGCCGGAACTGGGAGGGGGTGTCATTTCCTCGCTGCTCCCCCACCCCGCTCCCCCATAACGGCTCCTCCCGAGGGAGATGCTGAGGGTCTCCCTTCCACGCCTTTTCCCCACGCGCGGCGTGGGGGCCCACGGACACCCCCCACCAAACCCGCTGGGCTTTCCCCCCCCCCCCCACGCCCGCGCTTGGTACGTTCCGAGCTGCCCCGCAGCCGGAGCTTGGGTGGGCGGCAACGCCAAGGGTCCCGTGTCTCGCTCTCATTGGCCAGCCCCCCCGCGGCACTCGGCCAATCAGAAAAATCCCCCGCGCGGCGCCGCTTAATCAGCGGCTGTTGCTAGGGGAGGGGCGGCACGGGCGATGAGTTGCGCTCGGCCTCAGCCCTCCCGGCTCCCCTCACGGCGCGGCCTTGGCGGCGGGAATAACCCCCCCCCTGTTCCCGCCTTCGCGGGCTGGCGGCAGGTCCCGAGTCCCCCTCAGCCACCTGGGGAGACCCAAACTGAGCCGGATTTGCCTTTTTTCGCCCTTTTTTCATACCTCACGTCACACTCGATGGGTTTGTGTCCCCTCTAGGCGCTTCGCAGCCCTTTTCCCCCCCCTTTTTTTCCCTCAGAAAACCCTCAAATCCCTCACCGGGCCCCGCGGGGGGTAACGCACGCACTGCCGCCCGCCACCCCACCCTTCACACTTGCCCCCTCACTCACAGAGCCCAGCCTATCAGCGACGCCTCCCCCCGCTGCTCCGCTCCTCTGATTGGCTAGCATCGCCCACCGTCCCGCCTCCCCGCCTTTGACAGGCAGCGGCAGGTGAGGGGGGGAGGTGGCCTCTTCCTTCTCCGCCTTCTGATTGGCTGGTGCCGCGGGCGCGCTGCCTATAGAAGAAGACGCCCGCGGGAGGGGCGGGGTCAATTTGGTTCCTCCCTCCGGGGCGCAGGCGCTGTCCGTCCCCGCGCGCTCTGCTCAGGTGAGAGGAAAAAGGCGGGAAGAGCGCTTGGGTGCAGCGAGGCGGCGTCGTTGCTCCCTGAGGTGATTTTTTTTTCCGCCTCCTCCCCTTTCTGAGGGGAAAAAGGAGGTGCCATGAGGTAAACTTATTCCCTTCCGCCCTGTTTGCTGAGGGGAGACTGAGCTCTGGTTGCTGTGAGGTGAAAACAAGGCTGTGAATCCTTTTATTTTCCCTTTTCTCCTTGATGTGTGAGGGAGCAGTGTGGCACGGTGCCTCATATCCATTGTGGTGAGGGAAGAGGGGGTTTTAGGGGAATGTGGAGGGGGGATTTCAAGCTCTGAGGGCTCTGCTGTCCCCATGTACTATGTTCTTTTAATCCTGCCTCGGGATCAAAGGAGAGGAGGCAAGTGGAGCCCTTTAAGTGGTGTTCTCTTTGCTTGGAAAATCCTCTGAGGAGGGAGAAAGAGGAGAATTATACATCTCTTGCCTCATTCAAGCCAAATTTTGGTGCCCCTGAGCACAAATAACCTGTTTTGAACAGGAGGATGCACTAACATGGGAGTAAAAATGTTCTTTTTTTTATCACTCGTGGTGGTTTGTGAGGAAACTACCACAATGTCCTCTCATCCCAAGGAGATGGCAAGCCATGCCTTGGCGGCTGGGTGATGGTAATCCTACCGAAGCGCCCTGAAATGATAAATAAAAAAAGGATTTTTATTATTTCTTTGGCAGTTTTCAGGGTAGTTGTTGAGCAGCTGCGAGGGCAAGATGTGTCCCCTCTCGCTGTGGTGCCGGTTTGCTTGAGGTTGGGTGCTGGAGAGCGGTAATAAAACCTGCAGAAACAAGGTGTTTTTTCTTTTTTTATTGAAAATAAGTGTTGGTTTATATTTTGGAGGGGTAAATCTGTTGTCTTTACTATGCCTTTGACTGAGACAAGAGCTATTCTAACCTAAAATTGCTTTATTGGGGCTTTTTTTGAACCTTTTTAGCATCTGAACCCTGTAGTTGGTATTAAAAAAATCCTTCAAATCCCTGAAAGACTGGCAGTCTTGTGGTTAAAGTGTCTTTTATTTTTTTAACTGAGTATCTTTTATTTCCCCCACTCCCAAGCCGAATATCTTTCTTTTATGGAATATTTATTTGGGGGCAGCTCAGCTGCTGCCCCCACCCCATCTCCAACTCCTTCAAAGCAGCTTGGATTTCTAAACCAGCAGTTCTAGGTTGGTTGGGTTTTTTTTTTTAATTAAAAAAGGTCTCTTTTTTTTTTTTGGTCAACTGCAGGTTTAATTTTCCCAGCAGGTGACTTTTGAGGTATTTCAGGGCTTTTTAAAGAGTAATCGCTCAGGGCTGATGGCAAGATTTCGGCTGGATGCTCTCCGTGACCCTTCCTCCTCCTGCAAGGTACGGAGCGGGTGGCTCTGAAATGCTCTTCTCCTCAGGTGGCTGCTTAAATCGTGTAAAATAAAAAAAATTATTAAATATTGGGGGGAAAAAAGGAGAGTGAGGAAATCGGGGTGTGAGCAGGGTGTTGAGATGCTGCTTTAAATGGGGGTTGTTTGAGATCAGTGGGGTTTGGCGTGGGGTTTTGGCAGCAGAAGTTAAAATTCAGCGCCCTAGATCTTACTAGAAAATATTAATTTTAAGAAAAATGTAAATGAAAAAGAAAACTTTATGGTTTTTCTTGTTGGCAAACCAGACAGTGTTTTATTTCACTCTGATTTGGGGCTGGAGGAGGGAATTTCCGCACCATTCCTGTGGCATAGGGGAATAAGAATGAGTTAAACCTGAGTTTATTGAAATGCGAGGGTTTTTGTCTTAATATCTATTTTTTCCTTAAAATTAGTTACTTAAAATAGTAAATAGATGGAGAACATCGGGTCAGGGCGGTTACTCCCACCGTGGGGATGAAGCCCTTGTTATTCTGGAAAAAGCCTGTAGCACCTGATTTGCATATTCATCTCAGCCACAACTACTCCTGATTTAAAAAAAAAAAAAAAACAACCCAAACCCTGAAAACCTGAATTTTCTCAATCTGAAGAGCTTGGAAGTGGCCAAAAAGGGATCCAGAGCCTTAAAATGGTGGTTTTTGGCGCAGCGGTTGGGATGGTACCAGGAGCAAGTTGGGGGGGGTGCAGAGGGGCTGCCCTGCTTCGTTACTGCTCGCTAACGACCCCGCCTTGATCAGGGACGATGGTGTGGGTAAAACTGGCAGTGCCAAATGCTCAAAACCGCTGGGGAAAAAAAGCAGGTTTTGGGTTAAAATGAGCCCTTTAGAAAGTACATTTGGTGTTGGGGTGTGAGCCGCTGCTCGGGATTGCGCTTTTGTGGCATTTGGCTTGAAAGAAGGGTCTGGTTTGGGGGGGGATTTAGGACTTTTTGGGGGGATTTGGGGTGTTTGAATGGTTCATCTGGTTTTTGGGGGGATTTGGACCTTTTTAGTGGAGGTCTGGGGTGCTTGGTCAGTTTTGGGGGGGGTTGGGATTTTTGGGGGGGGTTGTGGGTTTTGAATGGTCAGTCTGTTCTTGGGGGGACTTGGAGTGTTTGAATTGATCACGTTTTGGGGGAGTTTGGGCTTTTTTTGGGTGTTAAAGGGTCAGTCTTTTGGGGGGGTGGGGTTTTTTGGGGGTAAAGGGTTAGTCTGTTTTTGGGGGGGCTTTGGGGTGTTTGGTTGGTCTGGTTTTTGGGGGGGCTTGGGGTGGCTGGTCTGGTTTTTGGGGAGCATGGGGATTTTGGGGGGGCTTTGGGGCATTTGGTCTGGTTTTGGGGGGGCTTTGGGGTGGCTGGTCTGTGGCTTTTTTTTTTAGGGGAGCTTGCACCTTTTTGGGGATTAAAGGTTTGGTCTGGTTTTGGGGGGGGCTTGGGCCCACTCCCTGACCACCCCCCTCTCCTTCAGGCCAGCCCCCCCACCTCCATGAAGCCCCCCCCCTCACCGGCCCCCCCCGGCGGCGAGAGACCCCCCCCCAGCAGCACCCAGACTTGGGGGGCTGGCGGGCAGCCCCCCAACCCCGCCAGCATCCCCCGGAGCCTCCACCTGCACCGCCAGGAGCGAGAAGCCTTCTTCAGCCTGCTGGGTGAGGAAACAGCCGCAAAACCACCGCGATCCTGTAAAAACGGGGAAAACCAAATCCCTTCTGTTATTAAAACCCCCAAAACTGGGAGGTTTTCCCTCAAAAATTATCTTTATGTAATAACTTTTTCTCCTTGTCAAGACGACGACGTGGTGCGGGAGTTCCTGTTGACGGATGTCTGCTGCAGGATTTCAGATAAGGTTAGTCCTTCAGAAAACACCATTTTATTATTTCTTAAGAAAACACCCACCTTTTTTGCCTGAATTTAGTTTTTTATTTTTGCTTAAAATCGCTGTGTTTTTCCTCATTTCCCAGTACCTGCTGGCGATGGTGCTGACTTACTTCAAGCGTGCCGGCCTGCCCACCAGCGAGTACACCCGCATCAACCTCTTCACTGCCCTGTACGTACCCCGAGATGACCTCGTTAACGAAGCAGGGCCTCTAATGAAGCCCCCCAGCTCGTTAACGAAGCGGGGGGGGCTCTAACGATGCTCCTCCAGAGTGCTCACTAATGGAGCGGGGCTCTAATGATGTCATTAAATCTCCCCAAAAGGGGGTTAAACCCCAAACCCGAGCCGTCACGGAGATCCCCAAGCTGCCTCATCCTCTTCCCGTTATCCCTGCCTGCTGAATTGCCCAAAATCCCCTGAATTCACCTTTTTTTTTTTTTTTTTATTTTGCAGGTACCTGGCAAACGACATGGAGGAGGATGAGGAGGAGCACAAGTACCAGATCTTCCCCTGGGCGCTGGGCCGCCGCTGGCGCCGGCTCTTCCCCCGGTTCCTCCGCCGCCGCGACCGTCTCTGGGCCCGGATGAGTTACCGGGCGGCCGTCAGCCGGCACTGCTGCGAGGAGGTCGGTGCCGTGCCTGCCAAAACACACCCAAAATCCCTTAATCTCACCCCCAAAAAAAAAATCTTTAGAGGAAAACCCCTGCCACTCCCTGCCCCAAAAAAGTCCTTAAAGACACCCAAAACATGGCGAAAATCGAAAAAGAAATGAAATTTGAATTTTTATGGAGGGTTTGCCGTTTTCCCTGTTGAAAAATATCTAGTTTTTCTGAAAATTTGCGGTTTTTTTTTAAGGTGAATTAGTGAGGTTTTGCGGTCAGGCCAGTCCAACCCCTGGCAGGAGGGGGGTGGCAGTGGACCCCCCCCCCGCTCCGGTTGCACCGGCTGCTGCCGGATACTCACGCCCATATTTAACACCAATTTGGTTGCGGCACCAACATGCTTTTTAGCTCCAAAATGCAGCAGTTTAGCCCCAAAATTGTCAGACTTTTAAGCCTTGAAATGTGGGGTTTTAAGCCTCAAAAATGCAGCAAGTTTTAAAGGCCCCCCCCCCAAAAAATGCTGGGGGGGGTTTAAGCCCCCCTCAAAAATACCAGGGTGTTTTTAGCCCCAAAAATGTGGGTTTTTTTTTTAAACTCCTGCCTCAAAATGCCGGTTGGGGGTTTAAAAGCCCCCCCCAAATAACCCGGGGGGTTGGCGGTGTTTTTTAGCCCCCCAAAAATGCTGCGGGGGGGGGGTGTGCGTGTTTGTCACCGCCCCCCCAAAATGCTGCGAGGGGGTGGGGGGGGTGTTAAGCCCCCAAAATGCCGGGTTTTCCCCCCAAACAGGTGGGTTTGGTGGTTTGTTTTTTTTTTTTGACCTCCTGGCAGGTGATGGCGGCGGAGCCCTGGCACTGGGCCTGGCTGCGGGAGCGGCCCCCCCACCACAGCGGGGCCACCCGCCCCTCCGGCAGGGACCCCCGGCACTTCGGCCCCCCCCGGCCCCCCACCTGCCTGCGCTGCGCCCGCCCCCCTGCCCGCACCCTGCCCGCCGCTGCCTGCGCCCGGGGAGAGGAGGAGGAGGAGGAGGAAGATGCCCCTGTCACCGCCTGGGCGCAGGAAGCCTTCATCCTGCGGCCACGCCGGCGGAGTACGTCCCTGCTCCCTGATTATGCCAAAACCCACTGAATTCACCCCAAAAATTCGGGCTGAAATCAGCCCAAATTGGGGCCGGGCCACGCCCTGGACGCACTAGGGGTTTTTTCGTAGCGAAGCCGATATTGGGGGTTTTTGACTCACTCCGCCTTCGCTCGCGGCGGAGCTGAACCGCTCTTCTGTACAGTGCAAAACTAGTGATTTTTGGTTATTTTCCCCCTTTTGTCCCGTTTGCTCCTTATTTATAACCCGAATTGATAACAATTGCCCTAAATCGCTTGTTTTCTACCCATTGGCCACTATTTTCCCGTTTTTAGCCCCGAACCTCGTTCTCTCTCCCTCCGCGGTGAGGCTGAAGGCTGTGCAGGGCGGGGGGCGATGCCGTGACCCCTGGACCCTCCCGCCTCCCCCTTTTCTTGCAAAAAGAGGGGAAAACGGGCAAGACGAAGTATTTAAAAAAATAAAAAATCACTCATTTTTGTGTTTTGTGTGTGGAGGTGGGGGGAAAAAAAAAATCTATAAAAATGTTTGGGGGGAGGGGAGCCTCGGGTTTGGGGGGGGCTCAGATTTGGGGGACCCCTGAAGTGGGGTGATGGGGGGCTGCCCCCCTGCGCCCCCCAACCCGGAGCCGTTTCTCTCTCCCCAGGGCTCAGGAGGTGCGGGCGCAGGGACCCATCCTGCCGGCTCAGGTAGGGAGAGCGGCAGCCCCACGTGTGTCACAGGCGTGTCACGTGTGTCCTTGCCCTCTGCATGCATCACACGCACACCCCAGCCTGCCACACACGTGTCCTGGGGGGTTTGAGCCCCTGCACGTGTGTTCCTTGTGTGTCCTGGCCCTACACATGTGTCCCATATGTGTTCTGGCCCTGCACATGTGTGTTCCCTGTGTGGCCTGGCACACATGTCCCAGCACCCTGCACATGTGTCCCACATGTATCCTGGCTCTCTGCACATGTATGTTCTACACATTGTGTTCTCTACATATATGTTCTGACCCCATGCATGTGTCCCATGTGTGTCCCAGTCTTCTGCACACCTGTATCCCCTGTGTGTCCTTGTGTGCACATGTGTCCCAGACCTCTACACACATGTCCCATGTGTGTCCCAGGTCTGCACACATGTGTCTCCACATGTCCCAGCCCTCTACATACCCATGTCCCACGTGTATCCCAGCCCTCTGCACACATGTCCCCATGCATCCCAGCTTTGTGCACACATGTGTCCCATGCATGTCTCAGCCTTCTATATACACGTGTCCCATGTGTGTCCCAGCCCTCTGCATACACATCCTACATGTTTTCTGGCCTTCTACACACGTGTCCTATGTGTTCAAGCCGTCTGCACATGTGTGTCCCTGCCCTCTACACACACCCCACGCGTGTCCAGCCCTCTGCCCACATGTCCTACATGTGTCCAGCCCTCTACACACGCGTCCATGTGTGTCCAGCCCTCTGCCCACATGTCCCATGCGTGTCCAGCCCTCTACACACACGTCCACGCGTGTCCAGCTCTCTACACACACATCCCACGCGTCCAGCCCTCTGCCCACACGTCCACGTGTGTCCAGCCCTCTACACACACATCCACGTGTGTCCAGCCCTCTGCCCACATGTCCCATGTGTGTCCAGCCCTCTACACACACATCCCACGCGTGTCCAGCCCTCTGCACACGTCCTACACATGTCCAGCCCTCTGCACACGTCCCACACGTGTACAGCCCTCTGTGCACACATGTCCCCATGTGTCCCAGCCCTCTACACACACATCCCATGCGTGTCCTGGTTGTGCACACGCGTGTCCCATGCGTGTCCAGCCCTCCGCACACGCGTGTGGTGTGCGGCACCGCCCAGCCCGCAGCAGCATTCCCCCTCTCTGGCCCTGCGGCCGCCGGCGCCCGTTGCAATGCGGCGAAAAACCCGCAGCCGCAGGAAGACGATGGACCCAAAAAGCTCAGAAACGGCCCCGGAAACGCCTCGGGGTGCCCCCCCCCCCCCCCCCCGCCCCCAAAATCGCTCACTTTTACCCCATTTCCCCTCCCGCCAGCCTCCGAGGGAGGAGCGGCGCAGGGAGGAGTCTCGGCGGAGGCGGGCGGGGGGTTCAACCCGGCCTCGCCTTCCTGCTTAAGAAAGACTTTACAGCTATTTTCTGTTTTGGTTTTTTTTTTTTGGCCTTATTTGACCCAAAAGCGGCGAGTTTGGGAGGGTGCCCCCCCCCGCCCACCCTGCACCTAGCGAGGTACGTCCCCGGGGCCCCCCGGGAGGTGACAGCCGCCCTGGGTGACCGGCAGCGGGGTGACAAGGCGGGAGGCGCTTCCCTGCGCCTCAACTTTGTGGCCGGCGGCGCTTATACAACTCCCCGCGCCGCCGGATCGGGGGAAAAAACCAAGGAAAACGGGCAAACTCCATCGTTTTGGCCCGTTTTCTTCCGTTCACGGAGCCGGGAAGGGGTTGGGAGCTGGGACGGGTGCTCCCCCACCCCACAACCGCGCCTTGTTTTAACCAAAAAAGAGTTTTTTGGGGATTAAATCTGCCTGCGGGAGGGGGGGAATGGGAGATTTTGGGTTTTTTTTTAAAATGTTTTTGCTCAAAAATTAGCGTTTTTAGCTGGTTTTTTTCTCATTTTCCCTGATGTTTTCTTCCCAGCGTGACGGGAGGGGAAGCGGCAGCTGAGGTGCCGCCGCCGCCGCCGGGCCAAGCCTTCGCCCTGCGGCACCTGCCGGGGCGCCGGGTACCCGCTGCCCTCCTGGAAACGGGGTGAAAAGAGGCGATTTCTGTCCTGCTTACCCAAAAAGCGTATGTGGGGAGGGGCTCGGCGCTGGCAGGGGTGGGGGGGGGGGGGAATGGCTCCCGCTCTCTCTGGGAGGGGGGGTGCAGGGAAGCAGAGGGGCCCCCGCGGCGCAGGCGTGCAAGGGGGGGGACACACCTCGTTAACGGGGCAACTCGTTAATGACAACCTCATTAACGGGGCAACTCGTTAGCGAGAGCCTCGTTAATGGGGCAGAGGAACAGGGGCCCCCGGGAGCGCCCCATGAGCTAGGCCTCGATCGTGCCCCAAAAAGCTGCTTGGGAGGGTGGGGGGGGCGGGGGGGCAGGAGGGGAGGTTAGAGACTTCCCCCATCCCCCAGCCCTCATTTTGGGGACAATTTGTGCTTTTTTGGGGCATAATCCCTGGGTTTAGGGTGTCCCTCAACCCCCCCAAGGGCCGCGCTGGGCTTTGGGGTGACAGAAACCCCCGTGTTTGGCCGCATTCGTGGGGGGCCACGCTGCCAACATCCGTGTCACCTCTCTGTCGCTCCCTTAGTGGTTCTAATTAGTGCCTAATTAAGCTCCCCAATGCTTAATTAAGCTCTCCCATGCTTAATTAAGCTCCCCCATGCTTAATTAAGGCCCGTACTGATTTAACACGGGCCCGGCAGCGTTGCTCCGGGCTGCGCTGGTGGGGAGCGGCCGTGACACACACACTCCGCAACTTGCAGGACCTGTTTTGGGGCCGTTTCCCCTCGTTTCGTCAGCGTTTGGGGCTGCCCGGTGCCATAATCGTCTTTTTTTTTTTTAATTATTATTATTTTTATCACCAGGGGGCCATTTCGAGGTTAAACCCAACTATTTGGGGCCCGCTCGGGTTACAGGCAGCGAGCAGCTGCTGCGGGGCGGCGAGGGCGGGAGGGCTTCCCCGCCCCCTCAATTCCCTCTTTTCACCCCAGACCAGCGCCACGCTCCGCTCCCCAAAATCACCCCAATCGCCCCCAAACCCGCGCGACTCCCGATTTGGGGGAGTTACGGCGGTTTTTAGCATTTCCCCCCCGCCCTCCCCCCCCAAAAAAGATCTCCGCGGGATCGTAATCGGCGCTTGGGTTTAATAAAACCCAACCGTGGGGGGTTTTTTTTGGGGCAGAATCCCCCTTTTTCTTTCCAGCTGCTCGCAGTGGGGATCCTAAAGCAAACCCCAAACCCCCCCAAAAATCCCCAAACCCCCCCAAAACGCCCGGCAAGTTCAGGGTACACAGCTCTAAAAAGCCCCCGCGTGTCCCCCCCCTTCCCTTTCAGGCCGAGCCCCCCGCAAACGAGGCTGCGCTAATTACTCGTCGTTAGATCCCCCGCTAATGAGAGACGCCTTTAAATGCACTCGTTATCCTCCCCCTGATTTAATTAAAGGGGGGGCACGAGGCGCTCCCCGACTTTGTCGAGCGTAGCCGCCACGGCACACGGTAGCGGTGCCGAGGAGGAAAACGAGGCGGAAAACCAACTTTTAACGTTCGTTTTTCCCCGTTTTACTAATTTCCCGTGTTTTCTCCCCAGGATGGCGGAGGAGCCGATCGTGCCGGTGTACTGCACCGGCGTTTCGGCGCAGGTGCAACGGCAACGGGCGAAGGCGTTGGGGTTGGGTCAGCACGAGAACGCGGTGCGGTACCTGGGGCAGGACTACGGGCGATTGGTGGAGGAATGCCGGCGTTCCGGCACCCTCTTCCGCGACCAAACCTTCCCGCCGGCTCCCGCTTCCCTCGGCTTCCGCGAGCTCGGCCCCGGCACCGCCAAAACCTACGGCGTCCAGTGGAAGAGGCCGACGGTGAGCCGAGGGGTTAACGACGGGGTGCTAATTAACCACGTTCGGAGGGGAACGCCCGGCTTGCCGGTCGGGTTTTAATTCCCTCGGTGTAGTCGACGGTTGTTACCGTGGCAAACTCCTCCCGGGGCGGCATTGAGGGAAGAAAATGTAAATATCCAAATTGTGGTGATTTTGGTGAATTTTGGTGACCAAATTGGGGGCGTTTCCCCGCAGGAGCTGTGCCCGCGCCCGCAGTTCATCGTGGACGGGGCCACGCGCACCGACATCTGCCAGGGAGCGCTGGGTAGGGAGCGTCGACGCTGCGGTTTTCCTGATTTTCTATTTTTTTGCCTCAAATCGGAGATTTTGGGGGACGGTTTCGCCAAGTCGAGGCTTGCTTGCGCACCATAGCCGTTACCGCCGGTGGCGGGTTCGAACCTCTCACCGGCGGGTTGTGGCTTCCCCCTAAACACCCGCGGAGCTTAAAAAAAAAACTAGAGTCAGGTGTTGAGCGATCAGAAAATCGCCTTTTTTACCCCAAAACTGAGTCGAAACCGGTGTCTGCAGGTGACTGCTGGCTGCTGGCGGCCATCGCTTCCCTCACGCTCAACGAGACCATCCTTCACCGCGTGGTGCCGCACGGGCAGAGCTTCCAGCACGGCTACGCCGGCATCTTCCACTTCCAGGTGAGATGCTTCAACCGCATCCCCCCTCCAAATTTTGGGGGGGTCCCCTTCCACCATTTTAGGGGTCCCCCTCCACCATTTTGAGGCTCCCCCTCCACCATTTTAGGGGTCCCCCTCCACCATTTTAGGGGTCCCCTTCCACCATTTTGAGGCTCCCCCTCCACCATTTTGGGGGCAAATCAGGCGCTTTCCACCACAAAATGGCCGCCGGGGTTCATCTCCCGGCGGGGCGATGCCGGGCTGGCGCCGCCGCTGTTTCCCTGATGAATCATCCCCGCGGGGATATGCGCTGTGGGACCCAAAAATGGGTGTTTTCTCCCCAAAACGCCACTCCCTGGATAAAAAGCGGGGAGGGGGCGTGTTGTCTTTGGCCTCGCCGCCTCCTCCTCTTCCTCTCGCCCCCTCCCTTCCAGATTTGGCAGTTCGGCGAGTGGCTGGACGTGGTGGTGGACGACTACCTGCCCACCAAAGACGGCAAGCTGCTCTTCGTGCACTCCGCCGAGGGCAGCGAGTTCTGGAGCGCCTTGCTGGAGAAAGCTTACGCCAAGTACGCCCTCGCCCCCTTCCTCCCCCCCCCCCTTCATTTTGGGGTGAAACACCCCAAAAACGGTCAAATCTTCCTGCCGCCGATCAGGGTGAACGGCTGCTACGAGGCGCTGTCGGGCGGCAGCACCTCGGAGGGTTTCGAGGACTTCACCGGCGGCGTGACGGAGTGGTACGACCTGCGCAAGCCCCCCGGCGATCTCTACCAGATCATCCTGAAGGCGCTGGAGCGCGGCTCCCTGCTCGGCTGCTCCATCGACGTGAGGGGCCCTTTTTGGGTTAAAAAAAGAAGATTTTGGGGGTCCTTTACTCCATCGTTAGAACAAGCACGGCATCGCCGGCCCTCAACGCGGCCGCCGTCTCGTTTCCTCGCAGATAACGAGCGCCTTCGATATGGAGGCGGTGACGTTCAAGAAGCTGGTGAAGGGACACGCGTACTCGGTGACGGGGGCCAAGCAGGTGAGAGCCGCCGGCGCCGTTTTGGGGAGAAAACGGCGCTTTTTGGGTCGCGGGCCCCTGACGGCACCGTTCGCAGATCAACTATCGCGGGCAATCCCTGGGCCTGATCCGTATGCGCAATCCCTGGGGAGAAGTGGAGTGGACGGGAGCCTGGAGTGACAAGTGAGGACCGCGAGGCTTCGTTAGCGTTAATTAACGAAGCGGCTCGGCCCCGGGGCTGAGATCCGTTTGCCGCCCGCAGCTCGTCCGAGTGGAACGCGGTGGAGCCGGCGCTGAGGCAGCAGCTGATGGTGAAAATGGAGGACGGTGAATTTTGGTAAGCGACGAGGGATTAAAAAAACCCCTTTTTCCCGGTCGTTTTGCGCCAGGAAAAAGAGGGAAGACTTCCGCTCCCGACCTTCGGCGCTTCCTCTTCCTCCAGGATGTCCTTCCGGGATTTCCTGCGGGAATTCACCCGCCTGGAGATCTGTAACCTCACCCCGGACGCTCTCCAATCCCGCAAATTCCGCAAGTGGAACACGCGGCTCTACGACGGGACGTGGCGGCGCGGCAGCACGGCCGGCGGTTGTAGGAACTACCCCGGTAGGTGCCGCCGGTGAGGAGTTTCACCTCAAAAATGCCGGTTTTGGCGTCGGTTTGACCTCTTGTTGCTCTTTTTTTGCAGCCACTTTCTGGATAAACCCGCAGTTTAAGATCCAGCTGGAGGAGGTGGACGACGACGGGGACGAGGGCGGCAGGCGCGAGCCCGGCTGCAGCTTCCTGCTGGCGCTGATGCAGAAGCACCGGCGCCGCGAGCGCCGCTACGGCAAGGACATGGAGACCATTGGATTCGCCGTCTACGAGGTAACGGCGTCAACCGGCGTCACCCGACGTCACCC
Organism: Sarcoramphus papa; assembly: GCA_037962945.1. NCBI lineage: Eukaryota > Metazoa > Chordata > Aves > Accipitriformes > Cathartidae > Sarcoramphus > Sarcoramphus papa. Next base: position 904,409 of record CM075618.1, on the reverse strand, counting down.
GGCGCCGCCGCGCACCCTCACCTCTCCTCTCCTTTCCCTACAGGTTCCTCCCGAGGTGGGTGCAACTCGCCGGCGGTGCTAATATCGCCGTTACTGCGCCGTAACGGCGAACCAGGAAAGGCGGAAGGTATTTTGGGGGTTATTGTGGGTGTTTTTTTAACCCCGTTCCGGCAGCACGTGGGGAAATCGGGCGTCCACCTGAAGCGGGATTTCTTCCTGGCCAACGCCTCGCGCGCCCGCTCAGAACAGTTCATCAACCTGCGGGAGGTGAGCACCCGGTTCCGGCTGCCGCCGGGGGAATACATCGTGGTGCCTTCCACCTTCGAACCCAACAAGGAAGGAGACTTCGTTCTCCGCGTCTTCTCCGAGAAGAAAGCCGGCACCGAGTAAGAGACGCTTCGTTAGCGCTAACGAGCCCCGGCGACTCTTGAGGCCAAACTCTCCTTTGTTATCTCCGCAGGGAAATGGATGACAAGATCCAAGCGACGCTCCCGGATGAGGTGAGGAGGGCGGACGATCCCGTAGCAGAGTGCCGAGGCGTCACCTTTTTACCAAAACGGCCATTTTTTCCCTCAGAAAGTGCTCTCCGAAAGCCAAATCGACGAAAACTTCAAGCAGCTCTTCAAGCAGCTGGCGGGGCCGGTAAGCGGGGAGCGCCGGGATCGGCATCGGCGGCGACGCCGGCGGTTGGTGGCAGGGGGCTGCCGGAGAACGAACCCCCATCTTCTCCCCACAGGACATGGAGATCAGCGTCACGGAGCTTCAGACCATCCTCAACCGGATCATCGGCAAACGTGAGCCGCCGGGCGGGATTTTGGGGTTCACCGCCAGGAGAAAAAAACAAAAAAACCCCCCCCAAAATCCTCGTTAATTATCGTTTAACTCCTTAACGCAAATAACGACCGGATTCTTTGCAGATAAAGATCTCCGGACCAAAGGCTTCAGCACCGAGTCCTGCCGCAGCATGGTCAACCTCATGGATGTATCCTCCGCCGCCGGCGAGGGGGTTGTTGGTTTGGGGGGGGGTGAGGTTTACACCCCCCCTTTGCCCCCCCCAAAACCGCACCCCGCTTTCCTTAACCCCCTGCCACCCCGCAGAAAGATGGCAACGGGAAGCTGGGGCTGGTGGAGTTCAACGTGTTGTGGAACAGAATCCGCAACTACCTGGTGGGTCTGGGAGGGGGGGGACGACGGTTTTGGGGTGCGGAGGGGTTTTGGGGTGCGGTGGGGGGGTCTCTCTCCTCATGGGTGACCCCCCCCCTTTATTTTTTTTTGGGGGGTGTGGGGTACGTTTGGCTCGCAGGCCGTCTTCCGCAAGTTCGACCTGGACAAGTCGGGGAGCATGAGCGCCTACGAGATGCGGATGGCGCTGGAAGCGGCAGGTAGCGTCCCACCCCGGGATTCGTTAACACCGCCGGCGGAGGGATGGTTTAACGAATTTCCCCAGCCTCCCACCCGCCTCCGGCTGGTTTTAAGGTGGGGTTTGTGGGATTTTTTTGGGGGTGTTTCTTTTTTTTTCTTTTCTTCCCCTAAAAAGGCTATAAATTGAACAAAAAGCTACACGAGCTGATCATCACCCGCTACGCGGAGCCCGACCTGGCCATCGACTTCGACAGCTTCGTCTGCTGCCTCGTGCGCCTGGAGACCATGTTCCGTGAGTGACTTCCTACCCCTCAAACCCACCGGCTCGTCCCATCCCGCCACGTTTCCCACGTCGTCTAACAGGAAAAATTGGGGAAAAAATGGATTTTAAATATTTCTTTTTTTCTTTCCGCGTTCAGTTCCGTGGAAAAGTTGGAAAAACCCCACAGGAGTTGAGGGGAAAGCTGGAAAAGTGCAATAAAAAAAGCAGGATTTAAGGGGACAAGTTGGAAAAAACCCAATTTTTTTCTGTTAAATCCTGTTTTCCAACTTTTCCCGTTAAACCCTGCTGCGTTTTTGCACTTTTAACAGAAAAAATGTGGGTTTTCCAACTTTTCCCCTTAAAACCTGCTGGGTTTTCCAACTTTTCCCCTTAAATCCCGCTTTTTTTTTTGGCGCTTTTTCCTGCTAAATGCTACGGGTTTTTCCAGTTTTCCCCTTTAACTCCTGTGGGGCTTTTCCAACTTTTCCCAAAATTTAACTTTTCCACAGAATTGAACAGGAAAACTTGGAGAAAAACTGACAGGCTTTAACAGGAAAAGTGGTTTTTTTCCCTGACTTTCCCCCTTAAATTCTGGGTTTTTTTCTGAGTTTTCCCCTTAAATCCTGTTTTTTCCCAACTCTTCCCCTTAAATCCTTCCCCATTTTTCTAATTTTCCCCCTTAAACCCTGCTGGTTTTTCCCAGCTTTTCCCCTTAAATCCTTTCTCATTTTCCTAATTTTTTCCCTTAAATCCTGCCTTGTTTTTCCAACTTTTCCCCTTACATCCTGCTGTTTTTTCCCAGCTTTCCCCCTTAAATCCTGCTCCATTTTTCTAATTTCCCCCCTTAAATCCTGCTGGTTTTTCCCCTTTCCCCCTCAAATCCTGCTCCATTTTTCTAACTTCCCCCCTTAAATCCTGCTGGTTTTTCCCCACTTTCCCCCTTAAATCCTGCCCCATTTTTCCCACTTTTCCCCCCTAAAAAAAATTTACTCATTTCCCCCCCGATTTCCCTCACCGCAGGGTTTTTCCAAGCCATGGACGTGGACCAGGATGGCGTCGTCACCTTTGACTTGCTGCAGGTACCTGTGGGTGCTGCGTGGGGCTGACACCCACCCGACACCTTCCTCACCCCCTCCTCCTCCTCCTCCTCCTCCTCCTCCTCCTCTTCCTCCCGCAGTGGCTACAGCTCACCATGTTCGCCTGAGCGGACCCCCCAGCCCTCCAAGTGCCTTCGCCGCGGGAGCCGACGACGAGAACCGTGCCGGTTTCCCCCCCCCCCCCCCTTTTTTTTTTTTGCTTTTTTTCAGCATAAAAGCGGGGTGTTGGGGGGGGTGAAGGTGTTGCGGCCACCCCCAACCGGGACACGGGGCTCCCCTCGCGCTTTGCCAAAGAAAAACGCCCCTTTCCTCGCCTCTCGCACCGCTCTTTTGGGGCGAATTCTCACTTTTTTGTGCCTTTTCCTGCCGAAGGAGCCCAGGGAGGGTGACACCGGGTCTCATCCGATTTCTGGGCCCCCCTGCCCCGACGCGGCCGCCATCACCTCTTGCTTCCGCGCTCTTTCTCAGCGCCTCAGTCAGGGATCTTCTGCCTACCAGGTGCCCGTAATGGTGGTTTTTTTTATTGTATAAATTAAAAATAAGGAAAAAACCAACCAAACAAGAAACGTTATTGAAATCAAAGCTCTTTTCCTGCCGGTCCTTTCCCCCGCTTCCAGCTTCCAGCTTTGCCTCAGGGTGAATCCCGCCAGCCCCCCTTGACCCGCCGGGTGCTGAGGAGGAGCGCTGGTGCTTGACGCGATGCCTTTACCACCCAGGTGCAAAAACAACCCCATAGCTAACGTACGTTTAGGGCTTATAGATGGGGTTATATAAATCTATAGATTGTGGGGCTGTTTTTATTTTTTTTCTTTTGGTTGTTCTGAATAAAAACTCACGTCACGGCGGGTTGTGGTCCTGGGTGGGGGGGCTGCTGGGGCCTCTGTGGCGGGAGGGGACCTGTCAGGGATCTGGATGGATCCTGTCAGGGATCATGGCATATCCTGTCAGGTATCAGTGTAGATCCTGTCAGGGATCTGGATGGATCCTGTCAGGGATCAGCGCGGATCCTGTCAGGGATCTGGATGGATCCTGTCAGGGATCACGGCGTATCCTGTCAGGGATCTGGATGGATCCTGTCAGGGATCACAGCAGATCCTGTCAGGGATCTGGATGGATCCTGTCAGGGATCAGCGCGGATCCTGTCAGGGATCTGGATGGATCCTGCTAGGGATCAGAGCAGATCCTGTCGGGGATCTGGATGGATCCTGTCAGGGACCGACCGGACCGGGTCGGTCCCCGTGAGGCGCCGTTTCCCGCCTCAGCGCTGTGAGGAAACTCCCCGGGAGGGCGGGAAAATTCCCGCCTTTTTCCTCCCCTCCCACCCGGCCGGGGGGAGGGGGGCAGTTGGGGATGCGCCGGCCACGCCCCCCGCCCATCCTTCTCCCATTGGCCTGTTGACCCTCAACATCTGCATAGCCCCACCTCTTTTCCTTACCCCTGCCACGCCTCTTTCCTTATAAGGTGCGGTCCCGCCCACTATTCCTCCCCACTGCCGTCAAGCGCGGCGGTGTCGCGCCTGCGCGGGCTTTTCGCCACCGAGATGGCGGAGCCGCCGGAGCCGGAGCCGGAGCCGGTGTCGGCCGAGGCGGTGCTGCGGGAGCTGGGGCTCTTCGAGCTGCGCTGCCAGGGGGAGGACGTGCCCGCCAGGCGTGAGGGGACCGGGGGGGGAGCACGGCCTAGGGGGGCTGGGGGTGTTGGGGGGAGCGGGGAAGGGGGGGGTATTGGGGGGGCTGGGGGTGTCAGGGGGTGGTTTGAGGGGGTTTGGGGTGGTCTGGGGGTGTTGGGTGTTCTGGGGGTGTCAGGGGGGTGGTTTGAGGGGTTTTGGGGTGGTCTGGGGGTGTCAGGGAGGTGGTTTGAGGGGTTTTGGGGTGGTCTGGGGGTGTCAGGGGGGTGGTTTGAGGGGTTTTGGGGTGGTCTGGGGGTGTCAGGGGGGTGGTTTGAGGGGGTTTGGGGTGGTCTGGGGGTGTCAGGGGGGTGGTTTGAGGGGGTTTGGGGTGGTCTGGGGGTGTCAGGGGGGTGGCTTGAGGGGGTTTGGGGTGGTCTGGGGGTGTCAGGGGAGGGGTTTGGGGGGGGTATCAGGTGTATTGGGGGTATTAGCAGAGGTGTTTGGGGGGTCTCAGGGGTGGTGTCTGGGGGGTTTTGGGTGGTTTGGGGGTGTTGGGGGGGTGTTTGGGGGGTATTGGGTGGCTTGGGGGTGTTTGGGGGGGTGTTGGGGGTCTGGGGGTGCGAGGGGAGGTATTTGGGGGGATATCAGGTGGTTTGGGGATGTCAGGAGGGTTGTTTGAGGGGGTATTGGGTGATCTGGGGGTGTCAGGTGTTCTGGGGGTGTGAGGAGAGATGTTTGGGGGGGTGTTCAAGTGATTTAGGGGTGTCAGGAGAGGTGAGGGGGCCCACCGGCAGGTTTTGGGGTACCTTTGGGGGGGGGGGGGATCCCCAACCCCATTAACCCCTCCCTGCCCGCAGTGGTGGAGCTGTGCCTGACCCACGGGCTGGGCCCGGTGGCGTTGGCCAACGAGCTGCTGGCCTTCGTCACCAGCAAGGACCTCGGCACCCAGCTCTCCGCCGACGGCCTCGACGCCTTCGAGCACGAGGTGTGTGTGTGTGTGGGAGGGGGGTCCCCCCGATATCCCCCACCCCAAAACCCCCAGGACAAAGAGGGGGGACACACTCACCCCTCTCCTCTTCTTCCTCCTCCAGGTCCTCGCCAAGCGGGACAGCAGGGTTCCCCGGAAGAGGGACAACCGCTACGGTGGGCTCCATGATGTCCGCTCCCTCCAGGAGCTGTATCCTGCGGGTTTTGGGGTGATTCTTAAAAAAAAAAAAACCCAACAAACCCAAAAACGGGGTGTCACGGTGTCTCGTGTGGGGTGCGTCGCGCTAACCCCGCCTCGGTGGAGCACGTTGGGCCCCTCCTCCGGAAATGGAGCCTCGTTAGCGCCCGTTAACGGGAGCAGTTTATGGCTTAAGGGGGTGTTGGTGGGCGTCCCCCCAAAAATAGGGATCTTGGGTGCTCCTTAACGAGCCGGCAGCCTTGACGAGGAAGAGGAGGATGAGCTGCTGGACGCCTACACCACGCCGTCCAAGGTGCGCGCCAACACCTTAACCCCAAAACCTACCCCCAAATTCACCGTTTTCTGCCTCAAAACCCCTCACGCCAAAACCATCCCTTAGGTTGGTTTGGGTTTTTGTTGGTGGTTTTTTTTTTTCCTCACAGGGTTCCCAAAAACGCAGCAATTCCACCCCGGAAAACCCCCGGCCCAAGCGGACCCTCTCCTCCCGCAGCCCTTACGTGCTCTTCTCTCCCAACAGCTTCTCCCCGAGGTAAACCGGCGCGCCGGGACCGGCGCTGACGGCGGTGCTGTCGGCGGTACCGCCACCGGTTCTCACCGTCACCTCCCTTTTTTTATTGTCCCTGCAGCGTCACCCCTTCTCAAAAATACGCGGCGCGCAGCAGCCGGGGCGAGGTGGTGGCCTCGTTCGGCTCCGTCCAGGGTCCCTCCTGGAGCGGTCGGGGTGGCCGCGGTTGCACCCCGAAACTTTTCGGTCCCCCGGAAGAAAATCTGACAAAAAACTACAAATTTATGTTCCAGAAAGCGCTTGACGTGCGGGAAGGTGACGCCACGACCCTGGGGTGGGGTGAAAGGAGGGTGGAGGGGGCGGCTCGGGGAGGTGACCCCCACCTCGATTTGGTGGTAAACCCCGTTTTTGGGGGGTGTTTTGGGGTGCGGACGACGCCTGTGTTCTCTCCGTAGCGCTGTCGTGGAGGATCGAGGAGCTCGGCGACGCCTTGAAGAGCCACCATCACCTGGAGGACTTCGCCTCGGTGTTCCTCCCGGCGCAGGTGAACCCCCCGCCTCACCCTGCCGGGTGTCACCCCAACACCCCGCACCCGCTTTGGATGGGGTCAGGGGGGGAAAAAAACCCCAAAAACTCTTGGCATTTTGGGGCAAAACCGGCTGTTTTGGTGGGGTTGCCATTTTCCGCCCCCCCACCACAGGAACCAGTGACGGTGTTGGGTCAGATCGGTTGCGACAGCAACGGGAAGCTCAACGCCAAATCGGTGGTGCTGGAGGGCGACCGGGAACACTCCTCGGGCCGGCAAGTTCCCCTTGACCTCTCGGAGCTGAAGGAATATTCCCTCTTCCCCGGCCAGGTGCGGCTGTGGTGATTTTTTTGGGGTGCAGTGGTGTGGGGGGGAGCACCCTAAATCTTCCTCACCCCCAATCTTCCTCACCCCAAATCCTCCTCACCCCAGTTTCGAGCCCGACGCCGTTTTTTTTGTCACCCGCCTTTAGATCGTGGCGTTGGAGGGAACCAACAGCACCGGGAGGAGGCTGGTGGTCTCGAAGCTCTACGAGGTGACGGCGTGGCGCTGCCGGCGTCCCGCGTAGGCCTTTTGGGGTAAAAAAAGGAAGATTTTTGAGGCAGTTTATGGTTTATCCGCAGGGGGTACCCCTTCCCTTCCACGCACCGCCGGAACCGGCCGCAGGTGAGCCCCGACGCTTCCCCTGCCGGCGGCCGCTGCGGTTTAAAGCCGGGATGTGTTAAACCTCCCCGCCGGACCAGGAAAAGTGCCCCCAAACCCCCTCTTTGTGCCCCCAAACCCCCTCTTTGTGCCCCCAAACCCCCTCTTTGTGCCCCCAAACCCCCTCTTTTTGTCCCCAAACCCCGCCTCGGTCTCCCCGCAGAGCAGAGGATGGTGCTGGTGGCCTGCGGACCCTACACCACCTCCGACAGCATCGCCTACGACCCGCTCGCCGACCTCGTCGAGGTCATCGCCCGCGATCGCCCCGACGTCTGCGTCCTGGTGAGGGGCCGCGGCGGGGAGGGGGTCCCCCCCAATCGTGGGGGGCGGGGCTTGAGGGACACCCCTTTTATTAAATAGATTAATTATTTATATTAATTAAACCGACTAGATATTATAAAACAAAAGGCCGCGGTGTGAAAACGCGTTTGAGGTTTCAAAACCTTGGAAATCAGCATTAAAAAAACGCTGCTGAGGAAAGAGGCGGCTCAGGCGTAAACCCAAAAGACCCGTTTTTCACCCCAAAGTGACAGAACACCCGTTTTTCACCCCAAAGTGACAAAAAAAGCCCTATTTTAAGAGCGAATCGTGCTCTTTGAGCTGCCCCCAGCAGTCAGAGCCTGACTTCCCGCTTGGAAAAGACGCGCTGGTTTTATCGGTCTCCCCTTTTGGGCTTGCGGGATAAAATTGGAGCTTAATTAACGAGAATAATTTTTTAAAAAAATACCTTTTTCTGGGCGGTTTAACACGTTTAACTTGGCTCTCGGCGACGCGCATGGTTTGTGGTTTTCTCTGATTTTTTTTTTTCACTGTTTCTTCGCAGTTTGGGCCGTTCCTGGATGCCAAGCATGAGCAAGTGGAGGTGAGGGAAAATTGGGGCGCCCCTTGGGGTCCCCCCCCCCCAAACTTGGCTTCATCCCTTGTGGGGGGGGGGCGCAGCGGGGCGTACCCCAAAACCCCCGTGAGAGCCACAGCCTGCGAGCGGGGTGACGTAGGGGCTGATTTGGTTTTTTTCCCCCTCAAACTCCTACATCCGCGTGGATTTTGGGTTGATTTATCCGTGGTGCCGGACTCTGGGAGGGCGAAGAAGCTGGGGAAAGGCGGTGGGGGTGTCCCGGCGTCCTCCCCGTGCACCCCAAAAGAAGGGGGGAATTGTGCGAATCCCGTCGTTTTCCCTCAATCCCTAGAACTGCCAGCTCCTGGGGTCCTTCGCCGACGTCTTCAAACTCTGCCTGAAGACGATAATCGAAGGGACGAGAAGGTAGGGACGGCGACTGCGTGAAATTATTACAGTCTCCACAGGTAGTTTTTGCCCAAAACCTCTTCTTTCTGCACCAAACGGGCTCTGGATGGGGGATTTCCAGCGATTCCTGCGAAGGAAACAGGCGGCGGCGGGGGGAAAATCCCCAGATTTTAGTTGAAAAACCTCGTAACAGGCTCTGAAATGGATCCGAGCCGTGTCCGCCCGCTGCCAGACGCGTTTAGAGCCGGATCCCGGTTTTTCCCCTGCTAAAAATCCGAGGAGAAAGGAACCAGGAATGCTTAATGGCGCTTGCTTTTTTTTTTTTTTCCCCCTCCTTCCTCTTCTCGGTGTCATCCCGGCGCCGGCTGACGGCGCTTCACCCTTCCCGGCGGCGCGAGGGACGGGGCGAACAAAGAACAAGCGAGCTGGTTTGTTTGGGGGTTTTGTGGTTGGTTTTTGTTTGGGTTTTTGGGGGTTTTTTTGGTGTGTTTTTGTTTTTTCTCTCCCTTTCCTGCCTCTTTCATCCGCCGGCAGCCACAGGGCCGCGCCGCCCTCGTGCCGGCTGTCCTGCGTTCGAGGGCTTGGGGGGACACCCCAAAAACTCCGCACCCCTCCGGCGTCTCTAGACCCACCGCCGCCTCTTAGCATAGCCAGACCTTTTCCTTTAGCATTGTTTTTTAAATTCACCAAAAAGGCTGGTTTTAAGCTCTTTTTGGGGTGGTTTGGGGTTTTTTTTTTAACGCTTTTTTGCTTCGCTGAGGTCCCCGCACAACGGGGGAAGGCTGCATTCCCAACCCGATCGTTTGTCAACGCTCTCCGGGGGCTTCGAGCCCCCAGAAAAAAAACCAATCACCTTCTCGCAGCCCTTGCCCTTCGCAGGGGGGGAAACGCCTCTCCCGCAAAAACCGAGTGGGTTTTGGGGGGGATTTCAGCAGATTTGGGGTCCTCTCGCTGCCAGAATGCCCCCCAAAATGGGCTAGTTTTGAAGGTTCCGGCTGTAATTTCTGCGTAAAGCGCTGTTTCCGGGTGTTGAAATGTTCCTCGGCTCCGCCTGTTAATTAATCCCCTGGTTTTTCCCTCTTTTTTCCGACCGTGCCAGCTCTCGGCTCCTCTTCGTTCCTTAATCCCCTGGTTTTCCCTCTTTTTTCCGACAGCGCCGGCTCTCGGCTCCTCTTCGTTCCTTAATCGCCTGGTTTTTCCCTCTTTTTTCCGACAGTGCCGGCTCTCGGCTCCTCTTCGTTCCTTAATCCCCTGGTTTTTCCCTCTTTTTTCCGACCGCGCCGGCTCTCGGCTCCTCTTCGTTCCTTAATCCCCTGGTTTTTCCCTCTTTTTTCCGACCGCGCCGGCTCTCGGCTCCTCTTCGTTCCTTAATCCCCTGGTTTTTCCCTCTTTTTTCTGACCGCGCCGGCTCTCGGCTCCTCTTCGCTCCTTAATCGCCTGGTTTTTCCCTCTTTTTTCCGACAGTGCCGGCTCTGGGCTCCTCTTCGTTCCTTAATTGCCTGGTTTTTCCCTCTTTTTTTCCGACAGCGCCGGCTCTCAGCTCGTCTTCGTCCCCTCGCTGCGGGACGTCCACCACGACTACGTCTACCCGCAGCCGCCGTTCCTCTGCCCCGAGCTGCCGAAGGACGACAAACCGGTAACGAATCCCCATTCAACAATTCCGCTTTTTACCCCAAAGAAGCCGAAAAACGCCGAATTTCCGGGAAAACCCCACCCGTCCTCACAAAAACAAGTTGCCGAGGTTTGAGGTGAAATCTCCCCTTTTTTTTTTAATTCCGGCATTTTTTTTCTCCATCCGGCAGTGGTTTCTTGCCAAAAATAGCCCCTTTTGGGAGCAAATATCGGCAAAGGTGTGACTTCCTGGGGGAGAAGGGATTTGGGAGCGGAAATGCGGTGATCCCCGCGCCTCGCTCGTTAGGTCGCGGCGTTCCCCAAGACGCTTAACGAGCAAACGGGGAATTAAATAAACGCAGCGAGACGGTGTCAGCGCCGGGAAACCTGCGGCGGTCGAGCCGGCGCCGCACGGAGCTCCTTCTTGGCTCTCGCCGTGATCCTGTGCCTCTTCCCAGCCCTTTTTGGGTTAAAATTCCCTAATTTAACACTTTTTCTAGGGAGCAGCTTCTGATGCTCCTGGGGGAAAGGCCAGCACGGCTGCGGCGTTTTTTTGGGGCACGTTTTGGGCTTTTGAGGAAAGCTTAGAAAGATCGTGGCGTCTTAGGACTGGCTTAGGAGCGTTTAAGGAAAGCTCAGCGTGATTGTGACACTTTAGGGCAGATTTGGGGTATTTGAGGAAAGCCCAGCGTGACTGCAGCGTTTTGGGGCAGGTTTGGGGCGTTTTGGGGTGGGTTTAGGAGCGTTTAAGGAAAGCTCAGCATGACTGTGACGTTTTAGGGCAGATTTGGGGTATTTGAGGAAAGCCCAGCGTGACTGCAGCATTTTGGGGCGGGTTTGGGGCGTTTTGGGGTGGGTTTAGGAGCGTTTAAGGAAAGCTCAGCATGACTGTGACGTTTTAGGGCAGATTTGGGGTATTTGAGGAAAGCCCAGCGTGACTGCAGCATTTTGGGGCAGGTTTGGGGCGTTTTAGGACTGGTTTAGGGGCGTTTAAGGAAAGCTCAGCATGACTGGGGCGTTTTAGGGTGGGTTTACGGGCGTTTTAGGGTGGGTTTACGGGCGTTTTAGGGTGGGTTTACGGGCGTTTTAGGGTGGGTTTGGGGCGTTTTAGGGTGGGTTTGGGGCGTTTTAGGGTGGGTTTGGGGCGTTTTAGGGTGGGTTTGGGGCGTTTTAGGGTGGGTTTGGGGCGTTTTAGGGTGGGTTTGGGGCGTTTTAGGAAAGCTCAGCGTGATTGTGACACTTTAGGGCAGGTTTGGGGTGGTTTAGGGCAGATTTGGGGTATTTGAGGAAAGCCCAGCGTGACTGCAGCGTTTTGGGGCGGGTTTGGGACGTTTTAGGACTGGTTTAGGGGCGTTTAAGGAAAGCTCAGCATGACTGGGGCGTTTTAGGGCGGGTTTATGGGCATTTTAGGGCGAGTTTGGGGCGTTTTGGGAAAGCTCAGCGTGATTGTGACACTTTAGGGCAGGTTTGGGGTGGTTTAGGGCAGATTTGGGGTATTTGAGGAAAGCCCAGCGTGACTGCAGCGTTTTGGGGCGGGTTTGGGGCATTTTAGGGCGGGTTTAGGGGCGTTTAAGGAAAGCTCAGCATGACTGTGACGTTTTAGGGCGGGTTTGGGGCGTTTTAGGGCGGGTTTGGGGCGTTTTAGGGCGGGTTTGGGGCGTTTTAGGGCGGGTTTGGGGCGTTTTAGGGTCTGTTTTGCGCTGGCGGGGTTGGCGAAGCCGCAGCCCGCCCCGGCGTCACCCTCTTCCCCCCCCACCCCGCCGCCAGCGCGTCCACTTCGTGTCGGACCCCTGCACCCTGGACGTCGACGGCGTCGTTTTCGGCCTCACCTCCACCGACCTCCTCTTCCACATGGGTGCCGAGGAGATCAGCAGGTGGGTGCCAGCGGGAAGCCCGGATTCGGGAACGCGTCGGAGCGGGGAATCTCCCGCCGGCCGTCGGATCCAGCCCCAAATTTGCGGGATCTCGGCAGGAAGCTTCGTCCGTGGGCGTTCCCCCCTCGGTTGTCTCCTCCGGCGGCTCGTTTCTTTCCCGGTGCCTGGCAGAGTGGCTCCCGGCTCGTTAATTAGGCTGCGTGCCTAATTAATCAGCACAGCCCATGAGTTTGGTTTTCTTTTTTCCCTTTTCCTCCCTTTCCTTAACGGTTTTACAGCTCGTTTTCTCTCGCAGCTCATCCGGGATCTCGGACAGGTTCACGCGAATCCTCAAGCACATCCTGACGCAGAGGAGGTGAGGGCTTAGTACCAAACACCCGGCCAACCCCAAAAAGGGCTTTTTTCTGGCCGAACGAGGGAGCTCCTGCACTGTTCTCGCCATCTTCCCGTATAAAGTCTTTTTTTAACCTAAAAAAAATGTCCTTTTGGGCTTTGATAACCCTTTAAAAACAGGAGTCGGAGGGTTTTTTAGCGCTGTAAGTCCTCCGGCCTGCTGTGCGTCAGGCTTCCCCAGCTGACCGCTGCCCTCAGAGATACCTGGCGATGGTCAGAAAAGGCAGAAATAACTCTTTCTGCCCCAAATTATCTGCTGGTTGTGGCCGAGGCTTGTTGCTACAGGCGAAGGCGGTTGTTCCTGGCTGCGGTAACCTCTTTTTCCCCCCGCCCTCCCTCTGCCGGCAGTTACTACCCGCTGTACCCCCCCTCGGAGGAGCTGAACGTCGACTACGAGAGCTTCTGCAGCTACGCTGCGCTACCCGTCACGCCGGACGTCCTCGTCACCCCCTCGGAGCTGCGGTACTTCGTTAAGGTCGGTCGGTGCGCGCGCCCGCCGAAATACCCCCGAAACCGCTGCGCTTGGGACGCGCTTGGGCAAAACCCGGGCTACAGCGCGAATAAAGCACAGGCGGACGACTGTAGCCGGGCGGCTGTTGGTGTCCGTGTCAGCTGTAGCTGGGCGGCTGTCGGCGTCCACGTTCGTGTCCGTGTCGGTGTCCGTGTCGGCTGTAGCCGGGCGGCTGTCGGTGTCCGTGTCGGCTGTAGCCGGGCGGCTGTCGGTGTCCGTGTCGGCTGTAGCCGGGCGGCTGTCGGTGTCCGTGTCGGCTGTAGCCGGGCGGCTGTCAGCGTCCATGTCGGCGTCCGCGGTGGCTGTAGCCGGGCGGGTGTCGGCGTCCACGTTCGTGTCCGTGTCGGCGTCCGCGTCAGCTGTAGCCGGGCGGCTGTTGGCATCCATGTCAGCTGTAGCTGGGTGGCTGTCGGCATCCACATCGGTGTCCGTGTCGGCATCCGGATCGGCTGTAGCCAGGCGGCTGTCAGCGTCCACGTCGGCTGTAGCTGGGTGTCCGTTGGCATCCACATCGGCTGTAGCTGGGTGGCTGTCGGCGTCCGCATCGGTGTCCATGTCGGCTGTAGCTGAGTGTCCGTGTCGGCGTCCGCATCGGTGTCCATGTCGGCATCTGCATTGGCTGTAGCCGGGTGGCTGTCGGCGTCCGCGTCGGTGTCCATGTCGGCTGTAGCTGAGTGTCCGTGTCGGCGTCCGCGTCGGTGTCCATGTCGGCATTCGCGTCGGCTGTAGCCAGGCGGTTGTCGGCATCCACGTCGGCTGTAGCCAGGCGGCTGTCGGCGTCCGCGTCGGCTGTAGCCAGGCGGTTGTCGGCATCCGTATCCGTCACCATCGCTCTCGTGTTCCCGCAGGATGTGCTGGGCTGTGTCTGCATCAATCCCGGCCGGCTGACGAAGGGCCAGGTGGGGGGTACCTACGGCCGCCTGTACGTACAGCGGGAGGACGCCGAGGGCGAGCGGAAGAGTCCGTGTGTTGCCGCTCAAGTCGTTAAAATCTAACTCGCCGGGCCGGAGACTTATTTCTCGGACCCTTCTTCCGCCTACGACTTCGTTTCTTCACGGAAAGAAATCGCCGTTAAAATACACTCTGAATTTGGGGTTCAAATAATTGCTAATTAATTGATTAACGATAAGCGCGGGAGGTGATTTTTTTGGTAGCGATTTTTACGGGTGCGGTTTCGGGCGAGCTGGGTCAGCAGCGACGGACGCGCAGGGCGATTCGGGGTCGCTCGTTAGCTGGAGCGGGAGCTGCGGCTTCTCCTGCTCGTTAGGTTAACGAAGATGATATTTACCCACGGGAAAAGAGGAATCCTGGTGCGGAAAGGGGAATCTCAGTGCGCGGCGAGGCCGAAATCCTCCTCTGCCGGGGTACCGGCGTCCTGGCTTCACCTCCTGCGTGCCATTGTTTGGGTTGAGCTTCCTCATTAGGGGACTCTGAGTTTAATTAGTCCGAAAGCAATTAATTTACCGGTGCCGGGGGGGCTGTGCCGCTGTTTTACCGCGGCTTCGGTGAAGGATGCCGCAGCTCCTGGCTCGGCTGCGGGCAAAAAAAAAAAACAACGCCGGCTTTGGGTTTGAAACATTTTTCCCCCGCGTTTTGCCTCAAATTTGTGGCAACGAAGCTGAAAATTAATTAAAATCCTTCCAGAGCTCAGCTCCGCCTCTCCCGGTGTTTGTTCCGCTCCGATGCCGGGGGGGAAAAAGGTGGGAAAAAGGGGTTTTTTTTCTGGAAAAAAGGTAAATCCGCTGAATGAGTTTCGTAAGTCCCGGCCGCAGGGCAGCTACAGGCGGCAGGAGGCTGGAAAACAACCTCATCAGTCGGTGCTGAGCCGGCGCGCGTCTCCCTTCGTTAATTTTCCACTTAATTACCTGCCCGGCCTTATTACCGACTCCCTCGAGAAGCGGCGTGTTTATCTTCTCTCGCCCTTCAAATCCCACGGGGGCGTTGGGGCGTATTTAGGGGAAAACCAGGGGAAAACGGGGTCCGGAGAGGGAGATCCCCTTGCGATTTTTTTTGTGTGTGTGTGTGCGTAACTCCGGCTGGCCAGGATTTGCCAGAAAACGTCTCTTTTCTCCCCAAATATCAGCGCAGAGCAGCTGGGCAGCGTTGCGGTCTTCTCCAACCGTCACATCTCGGTTCCTCCTCTGGTCTCTTGCCGATTTTAGCGCTTCTCACCCCAAATAAAACGCCGTTTTTTTCCCAGCGTTGGGTAAAAGAGCTTCCCCCACACACACACACTTTTTTCCAGAGATTCCAGGTTTTTTTTCCTTCAGCCGCTGCAGGAGGAGGGGAGCCAAAAACCCCCGCTTTCTCCCCATTTTTGGCTTTCGCCTCAGTTTCCCCTCCTAAAAACGCCGGGTTTAGTTCAAACACAAGCAGGGACGAGCTGGGTGCCGCGCCGATGGCGGGGGGGGGGCGCGTTTCCGATTCAAATCCATCAGGACCGAAGCAGCCGGCATCTCATTTTCCGGCTTAATTAGATGATCCTTGAGGACGAGGCTAATTTGGGATTTAAACGAGCGGAGGCTCCGGCATTACGAGTTGGCCAAGGATTTTTTTTTTTTATTTTTGGAGGGGGGGGGAGCTACGCCGCTCCGTAGGGAATCCCCCGCTTCCCTCTGACGCCGGCAGGAATTTTTCCAGCTTTATTTCTATTTCCCCAGGGATTTTTTTTTTTTTTTTCTACCGGAGAGCTGGATCGCCGCGTCTTTCCCGTGGCGGAGCGGGGAAATCGAGGCGCGACAGCGTTTCCCGCCTGCCGTGGGGAAAAGGCGAAGCCATCCGGCTCTTCATCCCGGTGAGAAGCGAACGCCGTCATTCCGTGTTTTGGGAAAGGGGGGAGGAAAAAAGGAGCCCCCCCCCCCCCCCCTCCCGCCCGCCTCCCCGGGAAGGGGGAAGCGAGGCCCCGTGCCGGGGTGGGGCTTGCACGTTGGCTCGGAGCCGGCTGCGCCGACGCTCCGGCATTGGGAGGAAGGGAACGGCCGCGGTTGGCTCCGGCTCAGCCGCCAGACCGGGAGGAAGACGCGGTGAGTATCGGCCGCGACCCCGGTTTTGCTTTCCGGTGAGATTCCCCCCCGGGCTGTCGTCCCAGCTCCGGGTCTCCGGTACCGGCATCGGGTGTAGCCGTAGGATGGTGGTGGTGGGGGACGACGACACGGCGGTAAATTTGGGAGCTGGGGAGGGGGGGGGGGGGGCGCGGATTTGGCCTCTCTTCCCGGCGGATCACGGCACCGGCTTGCAAATCCCTGCTGCTGCGAGCGGTCGGGATGCCGAGGACGAGGTGTGTGTGGGGGGGGCAGTTCTTTTTCATGCCATTAAGGATGTTTTTGTGTCCCTGTCACATCCCTGATCCCCAATTTAAAGGAGACGGCGGGGGAATGATTCCATCCTTTTTTCCCAAGGGAAAAAAAAAAAAAGAGCGGATCCCTTCCCCGGCGCCCCCCCTTCTCGCCCCCTCCCCGCTTCTCCGCAGCCACCTCTTAATTTTAGCCCCCAGCTGCGAGCTTTCCGACTGCCCCCGGCTTAAATTAGCCGACAGATCCCCGGCGCAGACGGCGCGCTTTCGGGGAGCGAGGCCGGATCCTGCTCCGGGATTTTTCAGGGAGGAGGAAGGTTTTTTTTCTTTTTTTTTTTTTTTTTAGTGCAAATGGGGATTCAGGGATTTTTTTAAATCCGTATTTCAAGGAGTTGCCCCGGATAGCCGGCGCGGACTCCGACCCCATCACGGGGAAAGAGAAGCGACCTGTGCCCTCATCCCACCCCGAATGCCTGCGCCAGGATCCCCACCCGGGAATTCCCGGCGCTTCACCGGCACTCGGGTGGGGCTCGGCCGGGAGGAGCCGCCCTCAAGAGTTGTTTTTCCTGGTTTTACAGCTTTTTTTTCATCCCCCCCCCCCACCTCGGCTTCGGTTTGTCGCCGCTCCAGCGGGCGGCACGGCGCAGCCAGGGAAACTGAGGCGCGGGGAGGGGTTTGGCTACGGTTGAGGCTGCCGCGTTTTCCTACCGTGCGCCGGCATTTCCTCATCCTCCAACTTTCCTCCTTGGATTTTCCTGATTGGTGAAAATCTCTCCCTGATATCGGTGTTTTCCCAGTCCTGGGGGGGGGAAAAAAACCCCAAACCCAACAGCGTTGGATGACGCGGCTGTTCGGAGAGGAGAGCCGGCGCTGCCGTGCCCCGAACGCACCTTGCCGCGGTGTCCCTCGGCGCAGAGACGTCGCCAGCGGCTCTTGCCCTCCCCGCTTGCCGATCTGGCGCGCGCCCCTCATCCGGATTCGGCGCCGGATGCTCGAGGTAGGACAGCGCCGGTGCCGGATGCTCGAGGTAGGACAGCGCCGGCGCCGCGATCCTGCGGAGAGAAATTAATTCCCCGTTTTAACCGATTTCAGCTTTTGCGATAACCGGGATGATCTCGGATAAATCCTTCCTCACGGATCAATGCCGGCTGCCGGGGCGTCACCCCACACATCCGCAAAAGGCTTTTGGCATCGCTCCGAAACATCCCTATTCCCTAAAAAAATCGATAATCCCCATCCCGAAAGGTCCCTTTGCCGCACCCCAACGCTCCTCCGGCTCGGGGACCGTGGGAAAAGGGGGTGCGTTTTCATCTCCCGCCTGAATATCCCTTCCTCCGTGGGGGATAGAAGGACAAAACCTCTTTCCGGGTGCGGAATTTTCGGCGAGGATTTTCTCTGGGCACCAATAAAAGGTGCAAAAAGGCTCAAAAAGGCTCAAAGAGGGGGAGAGACGGAAGGATCTGCCGTCGTTTTCCGCGGCGGTTGCTCGCTCGCTTGGTTTCCGCACCTTCGAGCGCGGAAAAGGAGTTTAAGCTTCCGTCGCTTAATCGCTATTTTTTGCAAGATCTTGATAAAAAGAGTTGGTGGAGACGCCGGGATGGGCAAACGGCCGCTCTGCGAGTAACCGGGGGCTGAGGAAGGGCCGGCTCTTCGTGTAACGACGCATAAATTGCTGCAAATGGGCTAAAAAAAACCCCACATTTTTGAGTGGCAAAGCATAAACCGCTGAAAGCGGGCGGAAAGGAAACGGATTTTCGTGTGGCGAAGTCTAAATTGCTGAAAACAGGCAGAAAAAGAAACAAATTCTCACGTTACTGACGCCTAAGCTGCTGAAAACGGGCCCAAAAGAAACAACAGGTTTTGTGAACCCTAAATTGCCCAAAACAGGCGGGAAAGAAACGAAATTTCACGTGCCGAAGCCCGAATCGATGAAAACGGGCAAAAAAGACACGCGTTTTTCCTCTGTGGGGAATCAAAAAGGCAAATTGGGGAAAGGGGCGAATATTCCGGAGGCGGACGTCAGCGGAGATGCTCGGAGAGACGTTAAATCTTGGCGCCTCGGGCTTTCAGCCGGCTTCTTAACGACGAGCAGCTAAAACGAAGGCTCGCGTAGGGCGCGGGTTGAGTTGGAGCCCTCCGATCTTCTCTTGAAGCACCTCCCATTGTGGTTTTTTCTTCTTCCTCCTGCGAGAAACCGCCTCATTTTCCCCCATTTCTCTCTTTACCGCGAGTCGCGGTTGGCGGGAACGCCTGGATTATCCTTGGTGCGTCACGAGGTTTTGAACCGCCGGCACCGTCGCGAAACGCTCCGGCAGCAGCGTGGCGAGTCACCCGAACCGCGGCGCTAACGGGGTACGTCTCGCCACGCTAATCGGGAGGTGAAAAAGCTTTCGGTTAAAGCCTTAAATCACCGAGGACGCGCCCGGCGGGCTGGGAAGAGGCACCCGCGGGCGGCTCGGCCGACGGAAGGACGCGCCGCGCAGCTGAACGCCGGTGAAAACCCCTGTAAAGAAGTTAGCGAGGGTTTTATGTTTGGTTTTGTGCTCCCTTTCCGACTTCGTTTTCCACCTGTTCCGCGTCACCGCTGCAGGGAATCGGGCGCGCTGGTAACGCTCCCATCTTTTGAGCCGGTTTACTTGGTTGTCGGTGCTGGAAAATGCCGGGAAAAGGGATTTTAAGGATTTCTCTGATCGAAAAAAACCCCTATTCCGTGTGTTTTCGGGGCTCGCTGACCCTTTCCCAGGCTGCGCCGGCAGCAAATCCCCTTTTCCGAGGTCTTTTTGTTGTGTTGTGGTTTTTTTTTTCTCCCCGAGCACAAAGGGAAAGGGCGCTACCCGCAGCCCTGAACTTTCCCGGCGTTCACCCCGGCCCCGGGAGCTCGCTTCGGCGCTGGCGGTGATCACAGGCGGCCTTTGTCCCAGCCCAGTGGGGTGCTGGATTTTCGGCCGGAGCCCAGGCTTGGGAAAGAAGAGGATGGCGGAGGGGAGCGGGGAGGAGAAATTGGGGTGAGGGAGAGCGATTTCTGTTCGGTGGAAGATGTTGAACCGAAGTTCCTGTGCTGTCCGGGAGGGGAGACGATCCTTTTCACGGCGGTGGTCGCTCCCCGACGCACGCTCGTCCCCCTCGGCGTCATCCCGCATCCCAACCTTGAAAACATTAAATATTTCCGAGCGATGAGAGGCTTTTTTTTTTTCCCTACAAACCCACTTTTTGTTGTTGTTGTTGTTGTTTTTAAACGATTTCAGCGCTTTTGCGCGGCTAACCCACGACTGACTGTGGTTGCATGGCGCGAGGGGAGCCGAGCGGGGTGGCTTGCGGCCACGCATCCGGCAGGCGTTTCGGCGAGCCACCGGCGCTCCTCCGAATCCAGATCTCCGGGAAGAAGCGCTTCCCTCGGTTCCTTTCTCTCCGCGGACGGCAGCAGCTCCACCGTCATCTTCTCGCCCCCCCCCTCCCTCCCGGTGTTCTCACGGCGCCTGTACTTCACGCGAGCGGCGCAGCCGCCGCCTCTGCAGCCTGTCATTACGCCGCCCGCTTTAATCCGCCCGGGATTAACGAAGCTGAATTCTGCATCGTCAGGATTTTTTTTTTTTTTTTTTCCCCCCCCCTGGCCGGAGCCGCTGGGAACGGGCTTACCGGTGAACCGCGTTCCTGATGCCGACGGCATCGCCGGCGTCTCGTCCCTGCTTCGTTTCGTGTTGTTTTGGGTGATTTTCTGCCGCTCCATCTCTTCTCCCTGACGCTGCTGTCAACCGAACGTGACCTTCGGAGCGTCTCCGGCTGTAGCGGCGCGTACGTGGGTCTCTGGTCGCGGGTGGCGAGATGTAACGGTGTTTCTCCGTGCCGAGAAGAGGCAATTGGGGGGGGGGGGGGGGGGGGAAACAACCAAAAAAAGGGAATAAAGCCAGCAGCGTAGATAGGATGAGACCGCGGATGTGGTTTCGGCAGCGCTTTCTAACGACGACGACGGTGCATCAGGTGGTTGAAGGTGAACGAAGGGATTTTCCATCCCTCTGTCTATCCTTATTATATTTTTAAGGACAAACGGAAAGGGCAGCGGTCAGGCGCGGTTCAGGGAAGGGGCGGGACGATCCGGCAGCCCTCCGCGGTCTCGGTGGGACTGCGCCGCCTCGAAACCCCGGCGCTTGAGATCCCGAAGAGCTCAACGCCCGCCGAACGACGCGGCGTTCGACACCGCCGGGCGCGTGGCTCCCGCCGTAATTGAAACGCCGGCCCTCGGGGAGGTCACCCGCCTCGATTCATCCGGCGTCGGCCGCAGACTGGTTTTTGCTGGTTCTTTGGCACCGGCCGGGCGGGTTTCGGCCAGGGGAAAGCGCCTGATGGGGTTGTTGGGGCTGTTAAAACACAGGGGGGGGAACGACTGTTTCCCAGCTGGGCTTTGCGGTGTTCATCGGTGAGCGGCTGACGGGGAAAACCACAACCGGGGAATCGCTCGTGACCGCTCGCCGGGGACGATTTGAGGAGCAGGGCTCGGCCGCCGTGGTTTCAGCCGTGGTTTCACCGTCAGCTCTCGTTTTCTAGGCGCGGCTGTGCCGGGAGGTGTGGTACAAACAGCGTAAAACAGGCTGGAAGCTGTTAGGGGCGGTTGTTTTAGCGGCGGCGGGGCTCAGCGCGCCGGACAAACCCGTCTCTGAATCCCTTATAAACCCTGTTCTGTGCTCGCAGCCGGCGGCAGATCGGATACGGTTTTACAGAAACAAGGAGCGATGGGATTTCATTTTTTTTCCCCCCGCGAAAATTTAGCGATAAAGGCTAAATCTCCAGACCTTTCCGCTTGCTGATTTTTAAAAAAGTAATGCTCAGGTGGCCTGAAACCCGTTTCCTCCCTCTTTCTGTCCCACCGAGACATCTCCCGAGGTCGTCCGTAACGTTATCATCACCAAAAATGCCCCTTTTTGCCCCGTTTCTCCCCACGGCTGAAAAATCTCGCTTAGAACGGAATGCGTAAAGCGTCGCAGTTGAACGAACATGACTAAAACGGGGGGAAAAAACCCGACTTCCTTCCCCCTCACGCCTTAATCTCCATTATTTTTTATTTTCGTTTGTTGTTGGGTGGGGCTGGGTTACGCATGGCCAAGAGGAGAGGGAATTGAAGTGAAAAAATCTCCTCTTTTGGGCTAGAAAAGCCGCTTTCCGACGCCACGCTCTCCCAACCTTTAACTCCGGACCCCGATTCCCCCGTAAAAACGCAAATCCTTTTGGATTTCCAGCTCTGACCCCGTTCCTGATTTTACTCCCACTCGAAACAAATCTCGAGGAGAGGCCCCGAGTGCCTGGATTTAATTACCTGGGTTGTTTTGTTATCGATAACGCAGCCAACGAACTTTCGATAGAGAACCGGCGAACGTCTGGAATTAATTTCCTGGGACGTGTTGACGTTGAGGATCTCTGTTCTACATGTTATAACTTGCTTTTAAGCGTTTTTTTTTCCTTTTTTTTAAATTTTGCAGATTATTTTTAAAGCCCGCCTTGCTGAGGTCTAGGAAGACAACCGTCTCTTGAGTCGGCGTGTGGAAGAGCTTCGCTCCTCGGTGAGATGTCCACCAAGGTGCCGATCTACCTGAAGAGGGGCAGCCGGAAGGGAAAGAAGGAGAAACTCCGCGACATCCTCTCCTCCGACATGATCAGCCCGCCCTTGGGGGACTTCAGGCACACGATTCACATCGGCAGCGGCGGGGAGAGCGACATGTTTGGGGACATTTCCTTCCTTCAGGGCAAATTTCATCTCCTCCCCAGGACCGAAGGCAGCTTCGACTCCGACAAGGACAGCCCCGACGCGGCGCCCTTCGAGTTCTCCAGGACGGCAACCATCTCCGGCTGCGAGCAGCCGTCCTCGGAGACTTCATCTCCCCTCCTCAAAAACGCCATCTCCTTGCCCGTCATCGGCGGGCCGCAGGCGTTGACGCTGCCCTCGGCGCAAGCCCCGCCGAAACCGCCGCGGTTACACCTCGATGACAAAACCCCGCCGGCGCGAAGCCGGGAAGGCGGGGAGGAGAACGGCGAGGGCAGGAACGCCGTCCCGCCGCCGCATCCCTGCGCCTCGCGTTTCGGCGCCCCGACGAACGGCTTCACCGAGGAGGAGGGGAACGCCGAGCCGCCCTTCCTCTCCCACGCCGGCTCCCTCCTCTCCCTCCACGTGGATTTGGGGCCGTCCATTTTGGAGGACGTCCTGCAAGTGATGGAGAAACACCAAGCAGAGCGAGTGGGTGGCTCTATACAGGATTCGGGCAGGCAGGAAATCTTGACGTGAAGACAACTCAAGGTAAAGACGTTGAGAAATGGATGATTATTATTATTTTTTGGGGTGGTTTGTGGTTTTTTTTTTTTCCAAGCGGCTCTTAAATTACAGCTCCAACTCACACAAGTTTGCCTCCACGCGCCTTCCCTCGTCGGGGCGCTGACGGCGATGTTGTTGTTTCCTCTCGCAGAGCCCGTCGTGCAAACGGGACGTGAGCGTTTATCCTCGGCGCCGCTCCCCGCAGAACTCCGGCTATTCCCTCAGCGTGGGGAGGAGAGGAAAAAAAAAACAACCAAAAACCAAAACCAAAACCAACCGCCCTACGAAGCCAAGACGAAACAGGCAGCGCTCGCTGCCGGATTATATCGCCGCTTGCCTGTATCAACTTCACCGCTAGCGACGGATCGAACCGTAGGACTGCGCCGAGCGGTAGAAAATAAAACACCGCGCCGTTATAAACATTTGTGCTACTGGACGGGATGAAACAGCGACGGTTGAATTCCCAGATGTCTCGGTCGGGAGGATTTTGGGGGTTTCGGGGGATTTTTGGGGGGGTTTTGGGTTTGTTTTTTTTTTTTTTTTTTGCTTGAAGAAGGGCTGCGGTTTGCACTCAGTCGAGGCGAAAGGTGTGACACTCGCTGTCTGCCCATCACCCGAATCATCAAGGTGATGTCAAATGTCAGCCTTCGACTTTTTAATTTCTTTGAGATCCCACAAATCGGTAAATCTAGCGGTTATGCGGCAAAAGGCCCCATCGGGCTTTAAGGTTGCGCTGTCTCTAAGGAGAGGCTTAAAAAAAAAAACAAACCCCGCTCGGGCTGTGTTTTAGCAAGTCAATCCGTGGCTGGAGCTTGGGGTTGGAATTTAAAGGCGTAAATAAGATGCAAAAAAACCAACCAACCGACCAAAAAAAAAAAATGTTAAGTGAAGGGTGAGCGACCACCCGGCCAGATTCCTGCGCGACGGGGTGAAACTCATTCTGCCGAAAGACGCCGTCTCCATCAATCGCGGATTGTTTGGATGGACGGCGGAACGAGGGGGTGAAACGCTTCGGCACGCAGAAAGGAATGCGAATCCCTTCTGCTTTTTAAAAAATAATTTAAAAAAAAAAAAAATACATCACTGGAAATGCCAATTCTGCTGACATCGGGGCAAAAGACCTTAACTGCGAGGGCTTTCATTCTCTTTCCCGATCTCTGAATCGAGGACAAGAGAAGCCTGTCGGACTCGGTAACGGCGCAAAAGCAAGCGGGACCTCGTTTCCTAGAGGCCGTCGTTAATTAACTGCATCGTTTTTAACTGTTTCTGGGAGTTTTAGCCCAGAATGAGACTGGGAGTCCCCTGCCCAGTAAGGAATTAAGGCACCTCTTGAAGAGCACACTGACTTTTTGCTGGCTTGCCGGAGCCTGACCGTGTATTTCTTTACGTCATCGATTTGCTGTTTCTTACAGGTATCGTTAAATAACGAGTCATTAGATTAATGAGCTCGTAGCTCGTCACCACGCAATTGTGTCCCGGCTCTTGCTTACTCTTGCCCGTCTGCGTCCGGCGAGGCACTCTCGCTGTACGACCGAAACACTCGTTTTTGGTGGAAACACCAAAAATTTGGGGTTAAACCAATTTCTCAAGCCTTCAGTCTGCAAAATAATTAAGAAAATGAGGTTAATTGAGTTCGGGCCAGGCAGCCGCTGGGTTTCATTTCTATTTGATTTTATGCTGGTATGGTTCAACCCTTACCTGGTCTGAACTGACGGTCCTTCCTCCGAATGACACCCATCCACGTGGCGATGACTTATTTTTTATTTATTTTAGGATTATTTCTGACCAGAAATAATTCCAGCGACGCGATGGGGGCGTTTCAGAGCATCGTTTGTAATTAATTTACCCTGGTGACAGCGTATTTTGATGGGAGATGTGGCTCGGTTTCCCAAGCCCCTCTTTTCTTCCCGAGACGCCGCAGCTGCTGTTTGGTCAAACCACTTGAAGGAAAAAAGCCTGGAACGGATAATTTTGGGTGGTTTTCAGAGTGCTTTGGGGTTTGTTTTTTTTTTTTTTGCGGCCCAACGTCTTTGGGTGGGGGTTGTGACAACACGGAGGCGCTTGTTTTCATGGATTTCACCTTAATTATTGAAGGAAAGTGAGCCGGGGATGAAGATGTTTGAGTTTGCCCCCCCACAAACCTCTGCCTAATTACCAAACGATCGCTGCCGGATCTGGGCAACACCGGGCAGCGGCTTCCCCCACCTTTCGAAATAACGCCCCGGAGGTAACGGCCAAAATCCCCTTTTCCTCCCTATTTTTGCTCCTTCCACTCGTTACGAGCCAGGGGACGGATTTGGGGCGGTAACGGCTTTAATCTGGCACCTCGCTCGCTCTTGACGGCTTCCGGCTGTGTCCGAGCGTCCCTGATCATCCCGCTCTGCTCCCGTGCTGGAATCGCGGCGCCTTCCCGAGCCGACAGCTCGACTCCGGTATCTGGAGGAGAAACGGGAGCTGCTCTTACAAGGGGCTAAATGGAAAGGATGCTTTAATGTCCTGGATTTTGGTGTTTTTTCTACTGTGAAAAGGTGATGCTCCTTGTCTGCAACACACCTCCTCCCTCCCCTCTGCCCTCTCTTACCCACCTCAGACTGCAGTTGATATAAACCCCCTGAAATTATCCCAATCCTATTTTTTTTCCCGTTTTTCCGGGTGTAATCTCAGCTGCAAAAAAACCCCCCTATTTCTTTAATTAATTTTTACCTATTAGCAATAAAATCAGTTAGGATTCCCCCTGCCCCGGGCTTTCTGCACAGAATGGGGGCTTCCTTCACCCCCTCCCTCCCTTCGGTCCCTAATTAATCACTCCTCAAATTGCTGATTTATGCAACAAACAGCTGTTGCTAAACCCCGGGGGTTTTGTTGTTTTTTTATATACCCCGTTCTAAGAAGCGTGAGTCACTCGGGCAGGAACGCCGTTCCCCGCTGTGACTCAGCCGGCATGTGCCGAACAACCCTCTTTCCCTCTCGCTTTTTTGGGGAGGTTTAAGGCAGAATAAGCCAACGAGGAGGCTGATTAATTCCAGGAGGGGGGGCAACGGGTGTACGCAAGCGGACGGTTTGAGGGGAGTGTGTGTACAGGCTGACGCTCGGCTGTCGGCACTCCTACCTACCCCGCAACTTCTTCGTTATCCCAAGATTTCCGGGCAGCGGATTAACGACGCGATAAACTCGGCAAACGCCGACGTTTGGCGTTTGAACCCCCCTCCCCGCTGCAACGCCTGTAGCCGGAGCGGCGCAACCGTTAATCACGGTGACGGCGTGTTGATTTTTATTGACAGGGGCAGGAAAATAAAGCGGCTGCGTGCACGCAAGTAACAGCTGGCGTGGGATTAAAAGGAGGAGGAGGAGGAAGGGCGGAGAGAAAGGTTTAAAGCGCTGTGTAACTTCGGACGTAGCTGGAAAAAAAACAATTTCCCAGCAAACGGGGGAAAAAAATATGTGGAAAGTGGAATTAAGAAGGAAAAATAGAGAGGAATTCACCTGGAAGCTGTTGCCGGACGAACCGTGCTCACCACGGGGTATGCGGGCAGCCTTGTGTCTGCCTCTCCACCCTGTGGGATGGATTTTGAGATCTCTGGTTAATTTAGGTTTGATAAAAAGGGAAAAGAGCTCAAAAATTTACATTTTCTACGTGAATTTCTAGGGATAAAGAGGTGGGGGCGGGGTTGGTGTTGGGGCACGGCTGTTGTGCCGGCACCACACGCTGCAACCAGAAACACCCATCGGGAATCTCTACGGAGGTTTGAGATCTGATGAGGATCCTCATTTCATCCTTCCCCGACCCTCCTTTATCCCTCACTTCATCCTCCCCCAACCCTCATCCCTCTTTCCTTGTCACCTCCTCCCAGCACCCTTCATCCTCCCCAGTCCACCACACTCCTTCCTTATCCCCCCATCCAAACACTCTGCATCCCTCCCTGTTGCCCTCATCTCCCTCCCCACCCCGTTCTTCCCCCTTTTCCTTCACCCCAGGTCTTTACTCCTCCGCGTTTACCTCCCCCCTCCATTTTGCCCCTCGCTCTCCCTCCCCACCGCCCTTCATCCTCCCTCCCCTCACCCTCCCCATTTACCTCCCCCATTTTCTTCCTCATTCCGCCCCTTGTCCCTCTGATTTTCCCCTTTTCCCTTCACTTTCCTCCCCCATCCCGTTTTCTTTTTGCTCCTCATCCACTTCCCCCCCTTCCCTCCTTCACGCCTCTCCCCTCAGCTTTTCCCGCCTTCCCCCCCCACACCACCGCGCATGCGCGCAGGCAGCGCCGCGGGGCGAGCGTAGCGCACGCGCAGCGCGGCGCCAACAGCGGCGCGCTTAGCGCAGGCGCAAAGAGGGCGGGGGGGGAAATCGCGACTGCGCATGCCCACACGGACCGGGGTGGGGGGGAAGCAGTCGCACTCCTGCGCAGGCGCAGAGCGGCCGCTGCGCCTCACCCCCACCTCACCGCTTCTCGCTCAGCCCGCCGCGCATGCGCACTGGGCGGCGCAGGGCCCCGGCGGCGGAGGGAAGATGGCGGCGGTGGTACAGAATGTGGTGAAGCTGTGAGTGCATTCCCCCCCCCCCCCCCCTTTCCCCTCACATCCTCTCCCCCCCCCCCCCCCCCGCAGGGGGGGAATGGTGCGGCCCGGCCCAGCGCGGGAAGCGGGGTTCCCCCCTGTCTCTGTATCGCGGGCGGGACCAAGTGGGCGGGCGGGGGGGGGGTGTGGGGTGGGGGGGGGGAGGGTGTTGGGCGCGCTCATTGTTCGGGGTGAACTTTGCTGGGGGGGGGGGGGCGTAGAATCCCTCCATACGGTTCCGTGAGGGGAGACCACCCCCCCACCCCCCCTATGGCGCTGTAAGGGGGCTTATAGAGCTCTGAGGGTGGGGTCCCCTGAGAGGGGGGGGCCTGTAGAGTTCAAAGGGTGGGGGTCCCCCATGTATGGCCCTGTGAGAGTTCCCTATAGAGACCAAGGGCGGGCGAGTCGTCCCTATACATCCCTGTGAGAGGGTCTTACAGATCCCAGAGGGTGCGCTTACCCCCATAAGGAAGGGGGCCTGATAGAGTGGGAATTTTCCCCCTGTATGGTCCTGGGAGGGGTCCTATAGAGCCCAGGGGTGTGTGTCCCCATATGGCCCAGTGAGGGGAGCTCTACAGAGCCCAGAGTGTTCATGTTCCTCTATATGACCCTGTGTGGGTGGCCCTACGAGTGAGGCACCCCCCCTATATGGCCCCATATGGGTTCCCATAGGTCCTCCTGGGGGAAGAGGGGTCCCTACTTTATGGGCCTATATGGCTGTGCCCTATAGAGCCCTGGGAGTCGGGGGGGTTCTCCTCAATATGTCCTTGTGAGAGGGGAAGCTATAGAGCCCTTGGGATAGAGGTTCCCCTCCCCATACGGCCCTGTGAGAGGGGCCCTATAGAGCCCCAGGGATAGGGCTCCCCCATATAGCCCCATAAAGGCTGAGGGTAGGGGTCCACCCCTTATAGAGCCCTACAAGCCGGGCAGGGACATATATACCCTTGTGGCAGTATATAGCCCCCCACTATCCACCCTGTTATAGCAAGGGGGGTACAGGAGGTCCCCTATATAGCCCTATAAGGGAGGCCCATCCTGCCTGGGTGGGATTTGTGGACTTGGAGATGTTTGTTGACCTTTTCTTTGGCATCTCCCGGTGTTTCTTGGGCATTTCCAGGGTTTTTTTGGGGCATTTCCAGGGTTTTTTTTGGCATCTCCCGGGGTTTTTTGGCGTCTCCCTTTAGCTGGCGGCGCCTCGGCCGCGGCCCCCGTTGCATCCCTGCTGCGGTTTCCTCCGAAACCTTCCTTCTTGGTGGGGTGTTGGTGCAAAACGGGGTGCGATTTGCACCCCCCCCGGCTCTTCTCTGACGAGATGAGGGCTCATTAAGAGGCGTTGGGGTCCCCTCTGACGAGCTGGGGTTCGTTAAGAGAGGCGACGGCCGTGGGTCCGTCCGTCTTGCAGCCTTTCCACCTGCAGATGCGTTAGCGAAGCTGCTGGAGAAACTCGTGGCCAGCCGAGGGCACGGGCAGATGCGCTCCTGCATTTTTGGGACCCCTTTCATGGATCGTTCCTGAGAGAAGCGCAAAGCGTGAGTCACGAAACACCTTTTTCAGACTCTTTTGGCCCCGAATCGACGAGCCGACGCTTCGCAACAACACGACTTTGCCGGCGCCCCTGCGGATCTGCAGCTTTCGGTGAAGTCGAGCGCGTGAAACGGCATCTTGCCTCACCCGCCTGCGTCACGCAAATGTGTTTTATTTATTTTAGAAGCTGCCGTTGGGTTTTGAGGCTGGCTTTTTCCGGTCGCGACTTGCCAGCGAGGACGATGGAGAGAAGCGTGGCAGGATTTGGGTTTTTCTTTACTTTTTAAAACCGTTCTCCAGGCCGTTCTCCTATCTCCGGGTACCGTCGGCAAAGAGTTTGGTCTACCAAATCCCTCCCTGCTTTGTTCTTCTCCAAACGACGGCAGCGGTTGGGGCAGGACAGTCTCTGACGACGACTTTTTGGGGCTTTAAATCACTCCCCTTCCCGCGCGGGTGCATGTTACCCACGTCGGCACAAAGCCCACCGTGCCTTTTCCCGGCGGTTTTGGGGATGGAGGTAGTTGCATTATTTTTTTTGGCTGTTTCCGTGCCGCGATCTCTTCCCGACAGTGCTAAAACACAGAAAACCACCCGGTTATTTCCGCAGCTATCCGCTGACGTGATGTGCTTTACTGGAAGCTGCTCTTGAGGGCACTTAACGACTTGCTTAGCAGCCATAGAAGGCTCTAAGCCACGCCGAGTCCGCAGGGAACAATAATCGGGTTCGTTAGAGCTGTTTAAAACACATTAGTCCTTCCTGACGGCTTCGTTAGCTCTTTGCTTCTGCGTTCGGCGCAGATTTTAAGCGGCGCTTCTCCTCGGCGGAGCTTTCTCGAGGTGGTTTTGCGGTCGGACGTGGGGATCAGCGAGCGTCCGTGCCTCGAAGCACCCCTCGGTTTTGGGGACGGAGACCTCCAAGCGTTAAGGGAAGATTATAGGGACGTACGTTGGAGCTGGAGATGAGCTCTCCGCTCTTAACGTGTCCCGCGGTCGCTCTCCATCCCCTCAGCGCTCGGGGAGCACTTTAAAACCCATTTCACGAAGCTTTTTTAGGTGCCAAAGCCAAATCCTGGTGCGTTTCTCACCCAGCCCGCGAGCCCTCCGTTCATTTGCAGTTAAAACAACCGCAGATTATTGTTTTGGGGGCTGAGTGCCTCTTGTTTGCACCCTTATCCCCCAAAATCAAGCCAGCGGGAGAGAAATAAGTTGGACAACTAAACTCTTTTTGGGTTTGTTTTACCGTAAACACCAAGTTTTCCTCCTTTGCGCAGTCCTCCTGTTGGCAGGGCTTCACCGGGACGTTACGAGGAAGCTTTAAGGCTCCGCGTCGTTGGTTCTCGGGGCGCAAATTGAGTGATCGAGGAGCGGCACGGTGATTTAGGAGGAAATTAAAAGCTCCGGGAGGCGTTTACATCCCCAAACTCCGTGAGCGTGACAGTCGCCTGAGCTTGGGATTTGGGCTCCCTCTGCAGTCAGCAGAGAGAAAAAGACGATTTGGGGACTTTTCTCGGCGCTCTTAATTGCTGCTGGGACACCGCTCCCCTTCCCGAAATTCCTGCTGTCACACCGAGTGCGGCGAGACGAACCCCGTTTCTCCGTCACAGCTCCGGCTGACCGCGCTCCGTAAGCAAACGAGCGCGGCAATCC
Source organism: Sarcoramphus papa (assembly GCA_037962945.1). NCBI lineage: Eukaryota > Metazoa > Chordata > Aves > Accipitriformes > Cathartidae > Sarcoramphus > Sarcoramphus papa. The sequence goes on along the minus strand of CM075618.1, from coordinate 874,219 downwards.
TCGTTGGCATTTAATATTTACCGATATTTTCTTCTTTGCAGTGATCCCCTCTCTTGCCTGTTGGTTTTCTTCTGGCCATCTCCCCGCGCATCCGACTTTGACTTGCGCTGGAATAAAAACCCCGCGACGAAGCGCTTTCTGTCCCGTCTCCTTTTCCTCCGTCGGGCGAGATATTTCACGTACCGCGCCTGCTTCCTCGCAGGCAACCGAGGCGTCTTTTGGCTCGTTATTCACTCGTCTAAATTAGCCGTCTCAGGAGCGTGGGTGATTACGGGGCTCCTTGGGCTCCGTGCGGTCGTTCCGGACGGTATTAAAGTGCCAAGATCAATACATATCAATACAAACAAAGAGCGCCTCTCCTCTCCCGGCGCCGGGGAGGGAAAAACTCGGTCTCCGGCAGCCAAACAGACTCTCGGCTCTTCCCCTCTCCCTGCCACGCGCGGTGGGAAGAAATCTCCGTCCAAATTACTGCAATTTCAGCTACAGGGCTGCGATGCGGCTGTTGCAGGCCTCCGGTTGAAGGAGGAGCGTAGGGACGTGGCACGAAGGGGTCACGCTCTTAAAAAAGAGGATGGGGCGCGATTAACGCACTTAAGGGAACGAGAGGGTTGCCCGCGGCCGCTCGAATCCATTAGTAATGCGTAGATGCCGGCGCGGGCTTCTCACAAAAGGCTTTGGGGGCCGTGAAAAATGGCAAGGGGATCTCTTAAGGCCGAGGGGGATCTCTTAACGATGCCACGTTCCGTCTGCCGGCGACGAGGAAGGCTATAATCGCCTGTCGTGGCGGTCCCCACGTCTCTGTGCTTTTGCTGGACGAGGGGACGTCTCCGTCCTCCGTGAATATCGCGTCGAGTCACGTCTTCACCTCGCAGAGGAGATATTTTGGGCTGCGTTTCCTCCGAGCAGGGTTCCGGGAAGGAGCGCGACGTTCTCCTCTCCCGGCGGACGCGTGCCGGGGCTGGAATTGGGGTTCGGGATGGTTGGGGATGAGCGCTGAACCCTCTTTTCGCCCGGCAGCCTCGGAGAACAGTACTACAGGGATGCCATGGAGCAGTGCCACAACTACAACGCCCGGCTGTGTGCCGAGAGGAGCGTCCGCCTTCCTTTCCTCGACTCCCAGACCGGGGTGGCCCAAAGCAACTGCTACATCTGGATGGAGAAGCGTCACCGAGGGCCAGGTACGCGGGGAAAACGCCGGGTTGGGGACGAGGGATCGGTGCGTGTCATCGCCTCAGATAATTTTGGGGGGTTTTGGGGGTTTTTTTTATTAAAGGTTTAGCCGCTGGGCAGCTTTACTCCTACCCCGCGCGCCGCTGGCGAAAGAAACGCCGTGCTCATCCTCCGGAGGACCCGAGGCTTTCCTTCCCTTCTATCAAACCAGGTAAAATCCTTCCCACGGCCGCTTTCTTCACGCATTAAGGGCTGAGGGGTTTTTTTTTTTTTGGCAATACCGTGCCCGAGTAGCACCGGATGATGGTAAACGTCGGTGAGGGTTGGTAAACCCCTTCGCCTGACGCCGCTGCGGCGGGGAAGCTTGCGAACGTGGCTGGCTACGATGGGATCGCGGCGCGTGCCGACGTTCCACCCTGATTTTTCTCTTCCCTTTCCTTTCACCGGCTCCTTGCAGACACCGATCAGACCCTGAAGAAGGAAGGGCTGATCTCTCAGGATGGCAGCAGCCTGGAAGCCCTGTTGAGGACCGACCCGTTGGAGAAACGTGCCCTCCCGGACCCCCGCATCGACGACGACAGCCTGGGCGAGTTCCCCGTCACCAACAGCCGTGCGCGGAAGGTACGGCAGAGAGAGGGTCCCCCCCTCTACGTTGGGAAAGAGAGCTTCGGGGGAAAACACGCACATCTCCGCGCCACCGCTCTTGATTTTCCACCCTCTTCCTCTTCCCCTCTGCTTTCTCCACGTCTTTTAGCCGCAGCGGAAGAATTTGAGATGGATTTGGGGGGGGGGAGCGGGGAATGGATGGAGATGATGCTACCAGCTTCGTGGGGCTACCGGAGAGCGGGAGGCTGGGGTTTGGCTCCCTGCGGCGACGTCGTGTAGACAGGTGGATGTTCCCTTCCTCGCCATCTGGTTAGAAACTCCCTTAATTCCCAGGGAGGGAGCTTCTGGCCCCCAAAATTGAGGGGAAGGGAGTTTCTGGCCCCAAAAATTGAGGGGAAGGGAGCTTCTGGCCCCAAAAATTGAAGGGAAGGGAGTTTCTGGCCCCAGAAATTGAGGGGAAGGGAGCTTCTGGCCCCAAAAATTGAGGGGAAGGGAGCTTCTGGCCCCAAAAATTGAGGGGAAGGGAGTTTCTGGCCCCAAAAATTGAAGGGAAGAGAGTTTCTGGCCCCCAAAATTGAGGGGAAGGGAATTTCTGGCCCCCAAAATTGAGGGGAAGGGAATTTCTGGCCCCCAAAATTGAGGAGAAGGGAGCTTCTGGCCCCAAAATGGAGGGGAAGGGAGCTTCTGGCCCCCAAAATGGAGGGGAAGGGAGCTTCTGACCCCCAAAATGGAGGGGAGGGGAGCTTCTGGCCCCCAAAATGGAGGGGAAGGGAGCTTCTGGCCCCAAAATTAAGAGGAAGGGAGTTTCTGGCCCCAAAAATTGAAGGGAAGAGAGTTTCTGGCCCCCAAAATTGAGGGGAAGGGAATTTCTGGCCCCCAAAATGGAGGGGAAGGGAATTTCTGGCCCCAAAATGGAGGGGAAGGGAGCTTCTGGCCCCCAAAATGGAGGGGAAGGGAATTTCTGGCCCCCAAAATGGAGGGGAAGGGAATTTCTGGCCCCCAAAATGGAGGGGAAGGGAGCTTCTGGCCCCCAAAATGGAGGGGAAGGGAATTTCTGGCCCCCAAAATGGAGGGGAAGGGAGCTTCTGGCCCCCAAAATGGAGGGGAAGGGAATTTCTGGCCCCCAAAATTGAGGGGAAGGGAATTTCTGGCCCCCAAAATGGAGGGGAAGGGAATTTCTGGCCCCAAAATGGAGGGGAAGGGAGCTTCTGGCCCCCAAAATGGAGGGGAAGGGAATTTCTGGCCCCCAAAATGGAGGGGAAGGGAATTTCTGGCCCCCAAAATGGAGGGGAAGGGAGCTTCTGGCCCCCAAAATGGAGGGGAAGGGAATTTCTGGCCCCCAAAATGGAGGGGAAGGGAATTTCTGGCCCCCAAAATGGAGGGGAAGGGAATTTCTGGCCCCAAAATGGAGGGGAAGGGAGCTTCTGGCCCCCAAAATGGAGGGGAAGGGAATTTCTGGCCCCCAAAATGGAGGGGAAGGGAATTTCTGGCCCCCAAAATGGAGGGGAAGGGAGCTTCTGGCCCCAAAAATTGAGGGGAAGGGAGTTTCTGGCCCCAAAATGGAGGGGAAGGGAGCTTCTGGCCCCCAAAATGGAGGGGAAGGGAGCTTCTGGCCCCAAAATTCACGTTTTATCCTGTCCAGGCACCCAATTTAAGACTCTGCGCTGGGTGCCTCTGCACCCAGGACAGCTTTCATCCCTCCCTGACCCACGGACCCTTGCGAAATGGCCGTGGTTGGGGTGACCTGCTGGGATTTTGAGGTGCCGCTCCCCGACCCTGCCATCTCCTCCCTGCCCCGGCTTCCTTTTTCCCCCGTGAGCCCTGTTGCAGCGAGCGCGGTTTTTTTTTTCATCGCCTCCTCTCCTTGCTGCTTTTCGGCTCCCTGAGTAGAGACGAGCTCCGAGACATCTTGTCAAGCCAGGCTCCTTTTATTCCTACTTGTAGCCAAAGCTTTTTTTTTTCCCTCCCCCTTTCTTTATAGCGAATTTATTTTAAAAAGAGATTTTTAGCTGTCGCGCAGGAGTAGGAAGGATGTTCAGCCAACTCTTCAAAGCGCTGTCTTCTCTGCGAGCCCTTTGAGAAGGGGGCTCTGGAAGAGAAAGCGGAGTTAAGTTTTGAAACAAAGACATGGGAAGGAAGAAAAAGCCGAGGCCGAGCATTTAGCGAGGTTGCAAGCGTCCGTTTTCTTTTTGCATCGATAAACTGATCCAGGATTGTTATAAATCGCAATAACTAGTTCTAGGAAGGGTTTTGACTGGTTGCGAGTGGAACCAGTCTGGGAATTTGGGCCGCCCTGGTGATGGTTTGGCCTCTTCCCGTTGCGGTTGGCTCACGGGGTGCGGTTAATGCCGGGGAAAGGATGTTTTTCAACGCCTGTTTTATAATTTTCCCCGCTGGTGTGTTTCCCCTCTCCCTTGCAACGAATCCCTGCCTGGTGTGAAAGGGTTTTACACGGGCCGCTAACGAAGCTCGGAGCGGAGCGCCCTGGTTTGGTGGAGAAACGAGTTGGTCAGGGAGAGAGGAGACCGCAAATTCGTTGTCTTCTGCAGAAAAATGGGGCTGGGATCTTCCCCCTTCCCTCCCTCAGCTGGAGAATTTGGGTCCAGCAGCCCCTTTGCGCCCCGATTTGGCAAAACTCGGAAGCTTTTTTGCAATATTAAGGCTCTACCAAGGTCTGGGGCTGGATAAAACCTTCCCCGCTCTCCGTCCTTCGTCAGACTCGCCGATACTTTACTGTTAATTGACGTTGGGATTGTAGGAGCTCCCCCTTTTTCCCCTCGGAGCTGCAAATCGGACTTGAAACCCGCCGCGACCGCTGTCGTAGCTGCTTTTTGCTGCCGAAAACGCCCCGCAGGCGTTGATCCGTGGGGTGGAAAGCCTTGGCTCAGCGGATCGCAGCCCGGGTTGGGACGGATTAACCCCAGTTCAGGCTGGAGGAGACGTCCCGCACCACCAAAGCCTTTTTCCTGTTACAAGTCCTCGCAAGGCAAGTTGGTTTTCCTTAGACCTCTTCGTTAGCCGACCGCTCTAACGAGAGGCGATATCCCGCAGACTCCAGCTTCGCCTCCTTATCCGCCGACGGTTTAATAGATTCCTCCCCCCAAATAAGCACGGGGCAGAGCAAAGCGTGCGATACTGCCGTGTAATTTTGCTAAAAAACCCCATATTTTCCCCTTCCTGGCCTTTTCTTACGGCGCTTTTTAGCGTGACAGATTTTTCCCAAGCCTCGTCTCTTTTTGCCTTTTCCTTGATTGCTCTTTTTTCAAGCGTCTTCACACCGTATTGGGCCCTTCTGTGCCTTTTTTGGGGATAAAATATACCGGATCCCATCTCTGTCCCCCAAAAACCTCACGTCCTTTCTCCTCCTTCTATATTACAGGTTTGGAACGGATTCGAGCGCTGACCGGCGACCCGAAGCCACCCTGACGTATCTCGCTCCCCAATTTTTCCCCCTTTTCCCTCGATCCGTGCCGAGGTTTTGTCTGCAGTAACCCCTCTCCTCTTTTTTCCTAGCGGATTCTTGAGCCGGATGACTTCTTGGATGATTTGGACGATGAAGACTATGAAGAAGATACGCCAAAGCGGAGAGGGAAGGGGAAAGCCAAGGTGAGGGCAGCCGGGTGGGTCTGCCTGGCTCCCGGCCGTTGTTTTGGGGACGATTCCTGGCGAATCCGAGACGTTAATCACCGAAAACCACGTACCGCGCAAGAGATACCGCCTAGTGAGAGGATGGTGGAGAGATCTGACGTGGATCTGCCCCTTCCCAAAGTGGGAAAGACCCACTGAGGATCCCGAGGGATCCGGGTCGTCCGGCGATGCCTTCTGCCCCAAGCTGCTCGCGTCCGACAGCCGTTTCAGGCCGTACCCACTACGTGGCAGTGTTGGATCGCGCTTTTCTCCGATGCCGGATCGCCGGCGGCGTCCTCCCCACCGCCCAGGAGCCTTTTGGGTCACAATTTTGCCTAAAACTTGACTTTTTCCCCTTTTTTTTTCTCAGGGCAAGGGTGTTGGAGGGGCTCGCAAGAAGCTGGATGCGGCTATATTAGAAGACCGGGATAAACCCTACGCTTGCGACAGTGAGTACTAAAAACCTCTCCTCGCCGCTTAAGGCCCGGGAGCGGAGCCAGGCTGCGTTGCTTTTGGGATCCGTCGGGTTTTCAGCTGGGATTTGGGTTTTAAACCTCAAAAGGTAGACGTACGCAGCCAGGGGAAGGGTGTTTTTGAATCCCTTGGACTCTCAGTCCTCTTCCGACGGTCCGAGATGGCTAAAGTTTTCCCACCGCGAACGCGGTCATCTCGCCCCGAGCGAAGGGCTGTGCAGCCGCCCGGCACGTAGAAACGAGGATAAACCTCTCCCGGTCTTGCAAACACCTCCCGCAAAGGTTGAAAACCCCCCCCGCTCCCATTTTCCCAGCCGGCTTTCCGGTTGGATCTGTGTCTGTCGGACTGGTTTCGAAGCCGGCCGTAGCTCGCCCTGACCCTCGCGTTATCGTTCCCTCGTTAAAGCCACTTCACGAGTCCGTTAGCTCTGAAACGCGACGCCGTGCGCTGGTCCTGCTCTGGCTAAAAACCTCCTCGGTTCCAGGGGCAGGGATTTGATTTCTGAGGCCGTCCCTTCCTGACCTCCGCAAGCCCAGGGTATGCCGATGCTTCCTCCTCGCCTCCCTCCTCCTCCTCCTCAAGCTGGGGAAGCGGAGAGGAGAAAAAAAACCAAAACCCAACCGCAATTTAACAGGGCGAACGGAGCAAAAAAAAAAAGGGCAAGCGAGGCTTTGAAATTACCTTTCTCTCTTCTTCCTCCTGTCCTGCAAGAGCTGACACTAGCTTCTTCCAAAAAAATACCCAAACCCCCACAACCCCACCCCCAAACCCCAAGTAGTTGTGTTTTTCCTCCCCTTTTTTTCTCGTTTGAAGAGTCCGTCTGTCGCTTGGCACGGGTGCGTGTGCGTGACCTGGGGCGTGTGCCTGTGTGTGGTTTTTCTCACGACTCTCTTTCTGTGTTTCAGATAGTTACAAACAAAAGCATACCTTGAAACCTCCCGATCGAGGTAGTCCACTCTCTGTCTGCTTTTTTAATTTCCTTCCTGCCTTTCTTCTCCTGAAACGTTAGTTTTTTTTGGTTTGGTTTGTTGTTCCCCCCCCCCCCCCCACCAAAACTTGCCTGGAGCCTGCGGGAAAGGGACGGGACGGGGACGAGGGGCGGGGAGGGCAGGGGAGGGGGAAAACAAGGGGGGGAGAAGGGGAGGGAGAAGCCAAAGGCCACCGAACGACATCAAAGCTGGCCTCTCCGTTGGCAGCGGGATTCGACAGCTCCTCTCCGGGCTCGCCTGACCCTTTTCCAGCGGGGAAGAGCGGTCGTGCGTGCCGGCAGAGCGGCTTCCCGAAAGGGAAAACAAAGATTAATCCGTGACCTCCCCCCCGCCCCCCCCGCCGCCTCCTCCGCTTCCCCACGGCGGCGAGGATGGGGGGGGGGGGAAAAAAACCCCACGGCGTTTCCACCAAACCCCTTCCCTTGCTCCCGAACCCTGTGTGCCCGGGATGTGCCGCCTTCTTTTTTAAGAGATGCCGAAGTATTTTGCTGCTTCTCTCGCAAAAAAAAAAAAAAAACCAAAACAAAACCCAAAACAAAACACCTTTTCGCTTTAAAAAGGAAAAAAAAGCCCCAAAACGGGGCGGTTGCAGGTGCGGGTTGGACGGTGACAACAGGTTACGAATAAAACGCCCGCAGCCAAGCCGGAGAGCTGAGATAAGTCTTCGCGGCGGCTCCTCTTCCTCGCCGTTCGGGAGGAGGAGGAGGAGGAAACCCGACTCGTGTTTAGATACCGCCTTGCCTGTTTTGGAGGGGAAAAAGGTCAATTTTAAACCCCGCAGAGGGAAGGAGGAGGGGGGGAAAGAAAACGCCGCCTGCCAGCTCCGCGTGGCTGCTCACGGGGCCGACCCCGTCGTGCCCTCGGTTGGCTCTGAAAAGCCAGAAGTTGATGTAATAAGGTTGTAATTGCTGCTTTTCGGGCTGCTTTTCGCTTCCTTCCGCTGAGCTCGCGCCGCTTCGTGCCGAGCTGCTCCGGATCTGCCGATGCCGAGTGGGTTGGGTTGGGTTTTTTTGGGGGGTTTGGTTTTTTTTTTTGCCCCCCCCCCCCCCCGAGGCGGCGAGCTTCCCCCTTTGCCCCCGGGGCGAGAGGGGGAAATCTCAGCGGATTTTGTCCCGAAAAGCCGATGCCGGCTGCTTGCGTCTGGCTGCCTTAGCGGGGTTCAAACCCCGTTTTCGGCGAGCAAGCTGAGCCGGGCTGCTTTCCCCCTCCCTATTTTTGGAGCGAGTCGATGGCGTGAGAGGGGATGCGAACCCTGATGAGGTTTCTCCAGGCTTCGAGCAAGCCTGGAAGTGGATCCAGAAAGATCCGGCATGTTAGGGAAAAGCTCCAGGTTCGGAAAATTTCATCCCAAAGCGACTTTTTCCCCCGATTTGCCTGGCTGTCGTGGAAAGGTGCAGGGAAAACCCGTTGCTAAATGTGTCCCCGGGGCCCCGTCAATCCCCCTCTGGCTCTTTCTGGGGGGGATTTCACCCCGATCCCCACGTCCTCGTGCCCGGCCAGCCTTCCTCCTCTACCGTGCCGGCGGTAGAAGGGTGCAAGGCCGGTGCCGGCTTCGTGCTCGGCCTGCCCGGGGCTGAAAGGGAGTTTTGGGGTGTCCTCGGAGCCTCGCGGCTAAAAAGCTGCCAAAAAAACCCCACACCCCCTCCCCGGAAAACCAGTGACGGTGAACTGGGAGCCCTTTCCCCGGCAGGGAAGGCGTTTCTCTCCGTGGGTCTCCCCCAAGGAAGCGCCTGCCGCCAGACCGAGGGTGAAAGCTCCCGACCCCGCAAGAAACGGGGCGGAAAAACGGGCGAATCGATGGCTTTTGGGGCGGCGGGCGATTTCACGCTGCTCTCGGGGCAGGTTTGGAAGAGCCGGGTGGGTCCGAGGAGGGAGCGGAGCCGAGATGTGCCCGCGGCGGCTGCGGTTTCCCTCCTTGGGATCCCAAAAATAGAAGTTTCCCCTTCGTGCATGTTGAGGACAGCCTCGATTTTTACCCAGCTGGTTTAGGAGATGGTTTTTGGGTGGGAAATGATCTTTCCCCGATATCTTTCCGACCGGGTTTTCCCACTTGGATTGATCCCCGCGTGGTTTCGCTCCTTTACCGTAAAGCTGCGCTTAACGAGCTGCCGTCGTTATCCGGCCGTGGTGGGTATCGATTGCCCGCCAAATCGCCTTTAGCCTCCCCGCGGTGGGATGCACGGAGGAGGCTGCGGTGCCTCTCTGGCTCCTCCGGCCTTGATCCGGAGGATCCAGCCCCAAATCCCTTCGTTAGGGTGTTCCTAGGTGGTTTTAATAAATTCCAGGTGATTTTTGGGAGGGCGGAATGAGCGCAGATGGCTGCTCCCCAAGCCCGGAGATGGGACCGGGGGATACTGGATGATTTGGGGTGCGGGATTTCGCTCCCCGCCGGGGTGAGCTCAGACTTTTCCCGTTTCTATCCGTAGTCTGCGGGAAGCGATACAAGAATCGGCCGGGATTGAGCTACCACTATGCTCACTCCCACCTGGCCGAGGAAGAAGGCGACGACAAGGACGATTCGCAGCCCCCCACTCCCGTCTCGCAGCGATCGGAGGAGCAGAAATGTAAGCGAAACCCCTCCCTCCGCCAAAATCCCCGTCGTGGAAAAGGCGGCAAAGCCGGGAAATCGCCTGCGCCGGGGCTGGGGGCGAGCAGCATCCCCTTCCCCGATGCTTTTGAGCACCGAGGCTCGGAGCTTGCCGGAAAGACTGCTCCGAGCATCGGGATTTGCGCCGTGGAAGCGTTTTCTCCTGGTCCCGTGCGGAAAGCCTTTGCCCTACGGCTAATCCGTCTCTCCCGCTCCGCTTTTCCAGCCAAGAAAGGACCCGACGGTTTAGCTTTGCCCAACAACTACTGCGATTTCTGCCTGGGAGACTCCAAAATCAACAAGAAGACGGGGCAACCGGAGGAGCTGGTCTCGTGCTCCGACTGCGGGCGATCAGGTAAGGAAGAAAACGTCCTCCCCGCCGCGGGCGCTGCCAAACCCATCCCCGACGTCTTCGCCTGCCCGCAAAAGCCGAGGATTTGGGTCGGAGCTGGGGAGAAAGTGGTTTTCTCCCCGCCGTGGAGCTTCTTTCCCCGACCCCGGGGTTGCGTGGGCTGCCGCCTTCCCCCTCCCCTGCCTTCACTTGTGTCCTGCCTGCTTCGCAGGGCACCCCTCCTGCCTGCAGTTCACCCCGGTGATGATGGCGGCCGTCAAGACGTACCGCTGGCAGTGCATCGAGTGCAAGTGCTGCAATATCTGCGGCACCTCCGAGAATGACGTGAGTAGCCCCCAGGATGCCGCGAGTAGCCCCCAAAATGACACGAGTAGCCCCCAAAATGATGTGAGTAGCCCCCAGGATGCCGCGAGTAACCCCCAAAATGACGTGAGTAGCCCCCAAAATGATGTGAGTAGCCCCCAGGATGACGCGAGTAGCCCCCAGAATGACGTGAGTAGCCCCCCAAATGACCTAACCCCCAGGATGATGTGAGTAGCCCCCAGAAAGAGGCGAGTAACCCCCAGGATGACACGAGTAGCCCCCAGAATGACGTGAGTAACCCCCAAAATTACATGAGTAGCCCCCAAAATGACGTAACCCCCAGGATGGGGCGAGTAGCCCCCAGAATGACATAACCCCCAGAATGGGGCGAGTAGCCCCCAGAAAGAGGCGAGTAACCACCAAAATTACATGAGTAGCCCCCAGGATGACATGAGTAGCCCCCAGAATGACGCCAGTAGCCCCCAAAATGACGTAACCCCCAGGACGACGCAAGTAGCCCCCAGGACGACGCAAGTAGCCCCCAGGATGACGCGAGTAACCCCCAAAACGACGCGAGTAGCCCCCAAAATGACGCAAGTAACCCCCAAAATGACGTAGCCCCCAGAATGGGGCGAGTAACCCCCAAAATGAGGTGAGTAGCCCCCAGAATGAGGCGAGTACCCCCCAGGATAACGCAAGTAGCCCCCAGGATGACACAAGTAGCCCCCAGAATGATGCGAGTAACCCCCAAAATGATGTGAGTAGCCCCCAGGATGACGCGAGTAGCCCCCCAAATGACCTAACCCCCAGGATGACGCGAGTGGCCCCTAGAATGACGCGAGTAGCCCCCAGAATGACGCGAGTAACCCCCAAAATGACACGAGTAGCCCCCAAAATGACGTAGCCCCCAGAATGGGGCGAGTAACCCCCAAAATGACACGAGTAGCCCCCAGGATGATGCAAGTAGTCCCCAGGATGACGTAGCCCCCAGAATGGGGCGAGTAGCCCCCAGAAAGAGGCGAGTAGCCCCCAGAATGACACAAGTAGCCCCCAGGATGACGTAGCCCCCAGAATGAGGCGAGTAGCCCCCAGGATGATGCAAGTAGCCCCCAGAATGACGCGAGTAACCCCCAAAATGACATGAGTAGCCCCCAAAATGACGCAAGTAACCCCCAAAATGACGTAGCCCCCAGAATGACGCGAGTAACCCCCAAAATGATGCGAGTAACCCCCAAAATGATGCGAGTAGCCCCCAAAATGATGCGAGTAGCCCCCAAAATGACGTAGCCCCCAGAATGACGCGAGTAGCCCCCAGAATGACGCGAGTAACCCCCAAAATGATGCGAGTAACCCCCAAAATGACGCGAGTAGCCCCCAAAATGACGTAGCCCCCAGAATGACGCGAGTAGCCCCCAGAATGACGCGAGTAGCCCCCAAAATGACGTAGCCCCCAGAAAGAGGCGAGTAGCCCCCAGGAACGCCAGGGTTACCCCCCAGAAGGAGCGGGGCCCCCTCCGAGCACACCCCGGGCTGTCGGCCCCTCCGACCCCCCCGGAGCAGGGACAGGGAAAAGCCGGGAGGGTTTGGCGAGCGGCCGCTTCCTTTGGGGACGGGGTTTTAATGGTCGCTGGGACGTGCCGGAGGCTTTTTTGGGGGGAAATCCTTGTGCTTTCCTAGGCCGTAGGACACGGGAGAGGCTTTTTGGGGGGAAATCTTTGTATTTTAATGATCTGTAGAACACGGCAGAATCTTTTGGGGGGGGGTGTGTGGGGAAATCAGCGTGCTTGTAGCGTTCTGTAGCACAGAGCGGTCTTTCTGGGGGAAATTTTGGGGCTTTAAGAGTCCGTAGGACGTGTCGGAGACTTTTTGGGGGGAAATCTTGGGGCTTTTCTAGTCCGTAGGACACCGGAGAGTCTTTTTGAGGGGAAATCGTTGTGCTTTTAATGGTCCGTAGGAGTCTTTTGGGGGGAAATCTTTGTGCTTTAATAGTCCGTAGGACACGGCAGAGTCTTTTTGGGGGGAAATCTTTGTGCTTTGGTAGTCTGTAGGACGTGGGAGAGTTTTTTGGGGAGCAATCTTTGTGCTTTAGTTGTCTGTAGGACGTGGGAGAGTCTTTTTGGGGGGAAATCTTTGTGCTTTAGTTGTCTGTAGGACGTGGGAGAGTGTTTTTGGGGTGAAATCTTTGTGCTTTGGCAGTCTGTAGGACGTGGGAGAGTTTTTTGGGGGAAATCTTTGTGCTTTACTTGTCTGTAGGACGTGGGAGAGTGTTTTTGGGGTGAAATCTTTGTGCTTTGGTAGTCTGTAGGACGTGGGAGAGTCTTTTTGGGGTGAAATCTTTGTGCTTTAATAGTTTGTAGGACAAGGGAGAGTCTTTTTGGAGGGAAATCTTTGTGCTTTGGTTGTCTGTAGGACGTGGGAGAGACTTTTTGGGGGGAAATCTTTGTGCTTTGATAGCCTGTAGGACACAGGAGAGTCTTTTGAGGGAAATCATTGTGCTTTAACAACCTGTGGACGTAGCAAAATCTTTTTTTGGGGGGAAAAGCTTGTGCTTTTAGTAGTCCGGAGGCCACGGCGACGTCTTTCTGGTCCGACAGAGCTTGGAGGACGACAGAGAGGGACCCTCGGTTGTCCTTAAACCGTGGCCGCGTTGAATCATTCCGATTTTTCCCCCCCCCCCCTCGGCTTAGGACCAGCTCCTTTTCTGCGACGACTGCGACCGCGGTTACCACATGTACTGTCTCACCCCCCCCATGTCGGAGCCGCCCGAAGGTGAGTGCCGCTTCCCCCCCCCCTCCAGCCGTGTCCGTGTGCCCCCCAAAACCCCATCCTCCCTCTCCGCTTCGGAAATGGGTCAAAACAAACAGAATTCGGCTCAGAATATTTCTTCAGTTGTTGCCGACCCGCTTCTGGCCGTGGGGTTTTTTGGGGCGATCGCGGATCTGTCGTGCCGTGATCAAAAACGACGGGGTCCGTCGTTCCCGCTGTCCCCTAATTATTCCTCCTCTGGAAAAAGCGGAAAAGCCTTTTACCGCCCCAAAAATCCCTCACCGACATCCCTTGCGCCCCAAAACATCTCTGTATGGGCTGATAAAGCTGAGAGGGATCGCTCTTCTTCCTCCTCTTCCTCCCGCCTTGCCTTGTGCTGACTCACGGCCTTGAAGCAAAAATAAAAAAAGAAAAAAAAACCCCAGCGTTCACAACAACAACAACAACAACAAAAAAAAAAACCCCCAACCCCGCAATCTCCGTGACGCCTCGCAGCTCGTTAATTATCCCCGCGGTTAATTATCAACCCCTCTCCTGGCCGCCTTCGCTTGAAGGTTAACGAAGGAGGAGGAAGGTTTTGCGGGTTCACAAACCCACAAACGACCCTGTGAACCTCCCCCCCCCCCCCCCGGCCCCCTTCCTTATTCCCTACGTGTAATTAGGAAGCCGTGACCCTTAACGAAGCCCTAACGAGGGCGAAACCAGGCCACCCACGTGTCCTTCTCTCCGCAGGGAGCTGGAGCTGCCACTTGTGTCTGGACCTGCTGAAGGAAAAAGCCTCCATCTACCAGAACCAGAACAACTCCTGATCCCGCTCCGCCGACGGGACGGGCTCCCCGCTGCCCTCGTTCCACGCGTTCTCCCCTTTTTTTTTGGGGGGGGGGACGACCACCCACAAAACACTTCTTTTACTTAATTTTTTTTTTTTTTTTAAACCTTTCCCCTCTTTTTCGGTTGATTTGGGGTTTGGTTTTTTGTTGTTTTTTAACTCGGAGAGGAGGCGCCGGGGTTTATTTTACTCATTTTTGCCGCGCGAGGGTTTATTTCTCTCGCCTCCCCCGCAGCGAGATGGGGCAAATCTCCCCCCCCCAACCCACGAGGACGGGGTGACTCTGCCATGTCCCCCCCCCCTGCAGAGTGGCTTTTGGGGTTCCCTGGGGAACCCCCTCCCTCCTGAGGAGGAGGAGGGGGACATGGATGGGACAGGGCTGCCCTTCCCATCCCCGTTTCCCGGGTTTCCACCCAAAACGAAGCGCCCCAATCCGGCATCGCGGCGTGCCAAAAAACTCGCTTTTCCCCCACCCCTTTTCTTGGGAAAATTCAGAGCCCTGCGCCAGCCGGGGTCGCGTTTTTGAGGCTTTTTGTTAATTCCTTGATTTTCGTGGGGGAGATTTTTTTGTTCCGGTTTTACCTTAATTTCCTTTTTTTCCTCCCCTTTTTTATCATTTCTTTTCGCCCCGCCTCGGAGGATGCTCCCCACAACCCGGCCGATCCCCTGCCCAGACGAGGCCTTACACCCCGACATCCTCCTCCGGCTGGCACGAAACGGGGCAAAATCCCTTCATTTCGGGTTTTCCCCCCCCCCCCCCACCTTCTCCTCCAGCTGGCGCAAAAACGGGGCAAAACTCCTCGATTTTGGGGGTTTTCCCTTGCTCCCGCACGGCGCAGAGGGAGAAACGCTTCGCCCCGTCCCGTCCCCAACCCGTCACGGTCGCACAGGGTTTGTTTTGGGGTTCGAGGGGATTTATTTTTGGGGAGGGGGGGGGGGGAAAGCCGCTTTCACCCCCAAAACGCTGCTGACGGGGAGAGGCGGGAGACGCCGCTGTTTTGGGGCTCGCCGGGGACACCCCGATATCCCCGTCTGCCCCCACCCCCCCCCCCAAAGGGTCCCGTTGACTGAATGTGCCTGTTTTTTCTAAAAATCAACTTTAAAAACCTACCTCCGAACCCCCCCCTCCCTGCCACTGCACCCCCAATTTCACCTCCCAGAACCCCCCAAAAGAGAGGAGCCAACCGGGACGGCGGCACGGCAGCCTCCAAACCGGCCCCGCGAGCAGAAAAATAGCCCCCAAAATGACCAAAATAGCCCCAAAAATGACCAAAATAGCCCCCCAAAATAACCGAAATAGCCCCCAAAATAACCGAAATAGCCCCAGATTAACCAAAACGGCTCAAAATTGACCAAAACCCCTAAAAAACCACACCAAAAAAAACCCAAACCAACCCCGCATCTGGGTGACGCAGCGGCTTCAGCCCGGTGGTTTCTCTCCTCCCCCTCCTTGAGCGCGATTCGGGTGGAAATGAAGGCGTTTTGGTGAAAAATGGGTGGGTTTTCCCCCCGTTTTCGCGCCCTGACGGGGGCGGGACGACGAAATGTCCCTAAACGGGTGGGTTTTACCCCAATTTCCCCTTGGCAAAGCTTCACGGTTGTGTCTTATCCGGAAAAAAAAAAAAAAAAGTGACACCAAAATGGCTTGTTTTCGTAATAAAAATGGCTAAAAACGCAGCGGTGTGGAAGTCAGGGTGTTTTGGGGCAAAAATGGGGGGTTTTGGGGGCAACCGGTGTGTTGGGGGGTGCCTGGGTTTGGGGTGAAAACCAGGTATTTAGGTGCTGGGATGCGGCTTCTCTGAGGTCGTGCCGCCCGCTTTTTTGGGGTAAATAAATCCGATTTAGGTGCTGGGATGCGGCTTCTGTGAGGGCCGATACTGGGGTTGTGTTGCCTGCTTTTTTGGGGTTAAAAACGGGTATTTAGGTGCTGAGATGCGGCTTCTGTGAGGGCCAATATTGGGGTTGTGCCGCCCTGTTTTTTGGGGTTAAAAACGGGTATTTAGGTGCTGAGATGCGGCTTCTGTGAGGGCCGATATTGGGGTTGTGCCACCTGCTTTTTTGGGGTAAAAAAATCCGATTTAGGTGCAAGGATCTGGCTTCTATGAAGGCCAATATTGGGGTTCTGCCACCCACTTTTTTGGGGTAAAAAACAGGTATTTAGGTGCTGGGATGTGGCTTCTCTGAGGGCCAATATTGGGGTTGTGTTGCCTGCTTTTTTGGGGTAAAAAAGCAGGTATTTAGGTGCTGGGATGCGGCTTCTCTGAGGGCCGATATTGGGGTTGTGCCACCCTGTTTTTTGGGGTAAATAAATCCAATTTAGGTGCTGAGATGCGGCTTCTGTGAGGGCTGATACTGGGGTTGTGCCGCGCTGTTTTTTGGGGTAAAAAACGGGTATTTAGGTGCTGGGATGTGGTTTCTCTGAGGGCCGATATTGGGGTTGTGCCGCCCTGGTTTTTGGGGTGAAATCTGCCCCGTTAGGGGCTTTTGCCACCCTTGGCGTGCGGATTAATCCCTTGGCAGATTTATTTTCCAGCTCAATCACCGGAATTGGGGCAAAGGCCGGAGCTCGAGACCCAGGGCCCTCGTTGGCCTCCTCGGGGGGGGCTGGGGGGGGTCCCCAAATGCCTGGGGTCCCTGGGGGGCTAGGGTGGGGGTCCCAGGATGCCTGGGTTCTCCAGGGTGTTAGGGTGGGGGTCCCCAGATGCTTGGGTTCCACGAGGGGTCAGGGTGGGGGTCCCCGGACGCCTGGGTTCCGCACAGGGTTAGGGTGGGGGTCCCCAAATGCCTGGGGTCCCTGGGGGGGTTAGGGTGGGGGTCCCAGGATGCCTGGGTTCCACGAGGGGTTAGGGTGGGGGTCCCCGGATGCCGGGGGTCCCCAGATGCCTGGGCTCCCTGGGGAGTTAGGGTGGGGGTCCCCAAACGCCTGGGGTCCCTGGGGGGGTTAGGGTGGGGGTCCCCAAACGCCTGGGGTCCCTGGGGGGGTTAGGGTGGGGGTCCCCAAACGCCTGGGGTCCCTGGGGGGGTTAGGGTGGGGGTCCCAGGATGCCTGGGTTCTCCAGGGTGTTAGGGTGGGGGTCCCCAGATGCTTGGGTTCCACGAGGGGTCAGGGTGGGGGTCCCCGGACGCCTGGGTTCCGCACAGGGTTAGGGTGGGGGTCCCCAAATGCCTGGGGTCCCTGGGGGGGTTAGGGTGGGGGTCCCCAGATGCCTGGGTTCCACGAGGGGTTAGGGTGGGGGTCCCCGGATGCCGGGGGTCCCCAGATGCCTGGGCTCCCTGGGGAGTTAGGGTGGGGGTCCCCAAACGCCTGGGGTCCCTGGGGGGGTTAGGGTGGGGGTCCCCAAACGCCTGGGGTCCCTGGGGGGGTTAGGGTGGGGGTCCCAGGATGCCTGGGTTCTCCAGGGTGTTAGGGTGGGGGTCCCCAGATGCTTGGGTTCCACGAGGGGTCAGGGTGGGGGTCCCCAGACACCTGGGGCCCCTGGGGGGTTAGGGTGGGGGTCCCCAAATGCCTGGGGTCCCTGGGGGGGTTAGGGTGGGGGTCCCCGGACACCTGGGCTCCCCGGGGGGTCAGGGTGGGGGTCCCCGGATGCCGGGGCTCCCCGGGGGGGTCAGGGTGGGGGTCCCCGGACGCCTGGGGTCCCCGGGGGGGTCAGGGTGGGGGTCCCCAGACGCCGGGGCTCCCCGGGAGGCCAGGGGTTTGATATCAAACACCGAGGTTGCGATGAGGTTTTATTGGGATGAAATAAATAGCGTCCGGGGTGGGGGATGTCGACGGGGGGGGGCGGGGGGGGGACGGGGGATGGGGGACATGGACGTGTCCCCCTGGGGGTCCTGTCCGTCCCCCCCCACCCCACCCCGGCCCGGCGGGAGCCGCTGTCCCCGCTGCCCGTCCTCTCCCCCTCAGACGCCGTCCTTGCTCCCGGTGGAGCTCAGGGGGACGGTGACCTCCTCCTCCTCCTTGAGGTGACCCGCTCTGTGGCCGCGCCGGGCGAAGAGAAACCCCAAACCTTCAACCTTTCACCCCAAAACCTTCGTCCCTTCTCACCCCAAACCTTCAACCTTTCTCCCCAAAACCTTCGTCCCTTCTCACCCCAAAACCTTCACCTTTCACCCCAAAACCTTCGTCCCTTCTCACCCCCAAACCTTCAACCTTTCACCCCAAAACCTTCGTCCCTTCTCACCCCAAAACTTCAACCTTTCTCCCCAAACCCTCGTCCCTTCTCACCCCCAAACCTTCAACCTTTCACCCCAAAACCTTCGTCCCTTCTCACCCCCAAACCTTCATCCTTTCCCCCCAAACCCTCGTCCCTTCTCACCCCAAACCTTCAACCTTTCACCCCAAAACCTTCGTCCCTTCTCACCCCCAAACCTTCATCCTTTCCCCCCAAACCCTCGTCCCTTCTCACCCCCAAACCTTCAACCTTTCACCCCAAAACCTTCGTCCCTTCTCACCCCCAAACCTTCATCCTTTCCCCCCAAACCTTCGTCCCTTCTCACCCCCAAACCTTCATCCTTTCCCCCCAAACCCTCGTCCCTTCTCACCCCAAAACCTTCGTCTCTCCCCACCCCAAAACCCTCAACCCCTCTCGCCCCAAAACCTTCCGGGTTCCTCCAAGAAAGAAATCTCGCCCCGATGCGGGGATTTCCCCGCCCCGTTGCGTCCACCGCCGAAGGATCGGGGAGGAGAAGGGGATCTGGTGGGGCCGGGGTCCCTCGGGGCGGCCGAGGCCGCTGCACCGGGGAGCTCCTCACCGTCTCTCGACGTCCTTGACGGTCTCGGGCAGGGGCACGTTGCGGGTCTCGGGCAGGAAGCAGGTGGCGATGGCCGAGATGATGGGGGCGGCCCCGTAGATGACGAGGGGCAGGACCGGGGTCACGTCGGCTGCCATGCGCACCAACGGGGCCACCATGCCGCCCACGCGGGCCATGGTGCCCCCCAGGCCCATCCCCGTCTGCCTGTGCCGGGGAGAGGGAGGGGGTGGATGGGTGGAGAAGGGGGTTGGGTGGATGGAGAAGTTGAGGGATGGATGGAGGGAGGGAGGGAGGGATGGAGAAGTTGAGGGATGGATGGATGGACGGATGGATGGATGGACGGACAGACGGACGGACGGATGGATGGATGGAGAAGTTGAGGGTTGGATGGAGAAGGGGTTGGATGGACGGAGAAGTTGAGGGATGGATGGAGGGATGGAGGGAGGGATGGAGAAGTTGAGGGAGGGAGGGGTTGAGGGTTGGGGAGGATGATGAGGGATGGGTGGAGAGGGGATTGGATGGATGGAGAAGTGGGAGGGAGGGAGGGAGAAGCTGAGGGTTGGATGGAGAGGGGGTTGGATGGATGGAGAAGTTGAGGGTTGGAGGTGTTGATGAGGGACGGATGGATGGATGGATGGATGGATGGATGGATGGATGGATGGATGGATGGAGAAATTGAGGGTTGGAGGGATTGAGGGATGGATGGAGAGGTGGTTGGATGGATGGAGAAGTTGAGGGAGGGAGGGAGGGAGGGAGAAGTTGAGGGATGGATGGAGAGGGGGTTGGATGGATGGAGAAGTTGAGGGATGGAGGGATTGAGGGATGGCTGGAGAGGTGGTTGGATGGAGAAGTTGAGGGTTGGAGGGGTTGATGAGGGATGGATGGATGGATGGAGAAGTTCAGGGTTGGAGAGGTTGAGGGATGGATGGAGAGGTGGTTGGATGGATGGAGAAGCTGAGGGATGGATGGATGGATGGATGGATGGATGGAGAAGTTGAGGGTTGGAGGGATTGAGGGATGGATGGAGGGGTGGTTGGATGGATGGAGCGGTTGAGGGATGGAGGGCTTGATGAGGGATGGATGAAGAGGTGGTTGGATGGATGGAGGGGTTGATGGTGGATGGATGGGTGGAAAGGTGGTGGGATGGATGGTTTGAGGGATGGATGGGTGGCTTGGTGCGTGGAATGATTGTTGCATGGGTGGGTGAGCGGTGGGACTGTTGGTGGGTGGGTGGGTGGGTGGGTGGGCCGACGGATGAGTGGTTGGGTTGATGGGTGGAGGATGACTTGGTAGGTGGCTTGGCAGATGGATGAGTGGCTGGAGGGACAGACGGACGGATGGAGGGAGGGCCGAGGTGCCGGCAGCCCCTGGACGGGTGACAACCACCCACCTGATGACGGTGGGGAAGAGCTCTCCGGTGAAGATGTAGGCGCAGTTGAAGGAGGCGGCCAAGGAACCCTTCCCGATCACCGCGAAGGCCATGCGCAGCATCTGCAGCTCTGGGGGCGGCGATGGGAGGTCTCGCGCGGCTCCTCGGTCACCCGCCAGCGGTCCTCCTCCCCTCCAACCTCTGCCTCCACCCCCGAAGGTCCCACGTCCCTCCAATCACCCTTCATCCCTCCATCCTTCAACCTCGATCCCCCCAGGGCACCCCCAATGTCCCCTCACCTCGCTGCCTCTGTCCTCCAACCTCCACCCCTCCAACCCCCACCCATCCCACCACCCTCTGTCCCTCCATCCCATCATCCCCCAACCTCCATCCCATCATCCTCCAACCTCCATCCCTCCGTCTTCCCAGCCTCTGTCCCTCC
Source organism: Sarcoramphus papa (assembly GCA_037962945.1). Taxonomy (NCBI): domain Eukaryota; kingdom Metazoa; phylum Chordata; class Aves; order Accipitriformes; family Cathartidae; genus Sarcoramphus; species Sarcoramphus papa. The sequence continues at coordinate 853,956 of CM075618.1, read as the reverse complement.
AACTTCTCTCTCTGCCCTTCTACCTCTTCTTCCTCCATCCTTCCATCCCATTGTCCTCCACCCCATTGTCCTCCAGCTCTCCATACTCCATCCCTCCATCCCATCGTCCTCCATCCCTCCATCCCATTGTCCTCCATCCCATTGTCCTCCATCTCTCCATCCCTCCCACCATCCCTCTATCCCATTGTCCTCCATCCCTCCATCCCATTGTCCTCCATCCCATTGTCTTCGATCCCTCCATTCCATTGTCCTCCATCCCATTGTCCTCCATCCCTCCATCCCATTGTCCTCCATCCCTCCATCCCGTTGTCCTCCATCCCATTGTCCTCCATCCCTCCATCCCATTGTCCTCCGCCCCATTGTCCTCCAGCTCTCCATACTCCATCCCTCCATCCCATCGTCCTCCATCCCTCCATCCCATTGTCCTCCATCCCATTGTCCTCCATCTCTCCATCCCTCCCACCATCCCTCTATCCCATTGTCCTCCATCCCTCCATCCCATTGTCCTCCATCCCATTGTCCTCCAGCTCTCCGTACTCCATCCCTCCATCCCGTTGTCCTTCATCCCTCCATCTCTCCATCCCTCCCACCATCCCTCCATCCCATCGTCCTCCATCCCTCCATCCCATTGTCCTCCATCCCATTGTCCTCCATCTCTCCATCCCATTGTCCTCCATCCCATTGTCCTCCATCCCATTGTCCTCCATCTCTCCATCCCTCCCACCATCCCTCCATCCCATTGTCCTCCATCCCTCCAGCCCGTTGTCCTCCACCCCTCCGTCCATCCCGGCGCCCACCCGTCGGCACGCCGATGTTGGCGAGGATGCAGATGCCGGCGAGCGCCAAGGAGCCGCCCTGGGCCACCCGCCGCCCCACGCAGCTGATGGCCAGCACCGAGGCCAGCTTGGCCGGGATGTCCACAGCCCCGAACACCAGCTGGCTCAGGTAGACGTCCACCCCGAAGCCCTGCAGATCCATCGCCAGCCCATAATAGGCGAAGCTGGTGGAGAACCTGCCCCCAAACCCAACGGTTCAACACAAAACCCGCCAGGCGTGGCCGGACGGGGACCCAAAAGGGGGGGGTTGGCCCCTAAAAGGTGGGTTTTAACCCCAAAAAGGTGGGGGTTGACCCCAAAAAGGGGTTTTTTTGCCCCAAAAGGTATTTTTTGGCCCCCAAAAGGTGGGGTTTGACCCCAAAAAGGTGGAGTTTGGCCCCCAAAAAGGTGGGGTTTGTCCCCAAAAAGGGGTTTTTATTTGCCCCAAAAGGGTTTTTTTGGACCCCAAAAAGGTGGGGTTTGACCCCAAAAAGGGGGTTTTGACCCCAAAAAGGTGGGTTTGGGCCCCAAAAAGGGGGTTTTGGCCCCCCAAAAAGTGGGTTTTGTCCCCAAAAAGGTGGCTTTTAATCCCCAAAAGGTGGGTTTTGACCCCAAAAAGGTGGGTTTTGACCCCCCAAAGGTGGGTTTTGACCCCCAAAAGGTGGGCTTTGTCCCCAATAAGGTTGATTTTGGCCCCCAAAAGGTGGGTTTTGGCCCCAAAAAGGTGGAGTTTGGCCCCAAAAAGGTGGAGTTTGACCCCCAAAAGGTGGTTTTTGGCCCCAAAAAGGTGGGTTTTGTCCCCCAAAAGGTGGAGTTTGACACCAAAAAGGTGGAGTTTGACCCTAAAGGTGGTTTTTGACCCCAAAAAGGTGGAGTTTGACCCCCCCAAAGGTGGGGTTTTGCCCCAAAAGGTGGGTTTTGGCCCCAAAAAGGGGGTTTTTGGCCCCAAACCAGCCCCACTTGCCAGACGAAGGAGACGCCGCAGGAGACCGTCCTCATGCCGGGGGTGCGGAGCAGCGCGGCCAGGGAACCCCCCGGCAGCGGCGGCTCCCGGCGCACCAGCGCCCGCAGCGCCTGCGGGGAGCGGGATCTGGGGGGATCCGGGAGGGATCCGGGGGGGGGATCCAGGGGGTCGGGGGGGGGGGATCGGAGGGGTCGGGGGGGAGATCCAAGGGGTCTGGGGGCGGGATCGGAGGGATCTAGGTGGGATCGGAGGGATCGGGGGGGGGATCCAAGGGGTCTGGGGGGGGATCAGAGGGATCTAGGGGGGATCAGAGGGATCTAGGTGGGATTGGAGGGATCTGGGGGGGATCCAAGGGGGTCTTGGGGGGGATCCAAGTGATCTGGAGGGGATCGGAGGGATCTAGGTGGGATCGGAGGGATCTAGGTGGGATCAGAGGGGTCTGGGAGGGATCCAGGGGGTCTTGGGGGGGATCTAAGTGACCGGGGGGGGGGATTGGAGGGATCTAGGTGGGATCAGAGGGGTCTGGGGGGGATCCAAGGGGTCTTGGGGGGGATCCAAGTGATCTGGGGGGGATCGGAGGGATCTAGGTGGGATTGGAGGGATCTAGGAGGGATCTAGGAGGGATCCAAGGGGTCTTGGGGGGGATCCTAGTGATCGGGGGGGGTCAGAGGGATCTAGGAGGGATAGCAGGGCTCTCGGGAGGGATCCAGGTGATCTGGAGGGATGGGGGGAGTGCTGGAGACATATCTAAGGAGGACACAGGGAATGTGGGGGGATCCAGGTGATCCGGGGGGATCTGGGAGGGATCTAAGGGGGGGGTCAGAATTATCTACGAGGGATAGAGGGAGCCTGGGGGGATCTAGGCTGAGGAGAGAGGAAATGGGGGGGATCTAAGGGAGAATGAGGGGGGTCTGGAGGGATTTGGGGGATCTAGCGAGATCGGGGGGGGTGCGGGGATGTGGGGGAGGGTACAAGGGAGCTGGGGGGGGATCTAGGGGAGACTGGGGGGTAGATCAAGGGGATTTGGGGGGGTATGTGGGGGATCGGCGGGATCTGGGGGGCGGGGGGGGGGGGGGGGATGTCCAGGAGATCCCGGGCCCCCCCATCACCTCCTCGCTGAGTTTGTCGCCCTCCTCCTTCCTCCCGTTGACGCGGGCGACTTTGCGGAGCCCCTCGAGGGCCAGGTCGGGTCTCCCCGAAATCACCTGCCAGCGGGCCGACTCCACGAAGAGCCTTGGCGGGGCCGGGGAAAGGGGGGGTTACGGGGCGGGGGGGGGCACCCCGACATCTCGGGGGGGGGGGGGGGATCCCTGCTCCCACCCTACACCTCCCACCACCCATTGAGGACCCAGCACCCCTAAGGAACCCAGACACCCCAACATCCACCTCCCCCCCAACCTGGCGCCCGTACCAGGAGTAGAGGAAGAAGAGGAAGAAGGGGAGGGAGACGACGAGCTGGAGCCAGCGCCAGCGAGGGAGGCCGAAGGCCACGGCCGCCAGCACGAACTGCCCCAGGGTGTAGCAGTAGCCGTTGATGGTGCCCACCACGGCCCGCGCTTCCGTCGGGATCCACTCCATGCCTGCGGGCAACCGTCGGCGCAGGGGATGGTGGGGGTCTGTCCCATGGGGATAGGGCCGAACCGGGATAGCGGGGTCCTTCCCGTGGGGCAGGGGTGGTGGGGCTGGAGCTGGGGTCCCTCCTGTGGGTCACTGGTGGTGGGGCTGGAGCGTGGGTCCCTCCCGTGGGGCAGGGGTGGTGGGGCTGGAGCTGGGGTCCCTCCTGTGGGTCACTGGTGGTGGGGCTGGAGCGTGGGTCCCTCCCGTGGGGCAGGGGTGGTGGGGCTGGAGCGTGGGTCCCTCCCGTGGGGCAGGGGTGGTGGGGCTGGAGCATGGGTCCCTCCCGTGGGGCAGGGGTGGTGGGGCTGGAGCGTGGGTCCCTCCCGTGGGGCAGGGGCGTGGGTCCCTCCTGTGGGGCAGGGGTGGTGGGGCTGGAGCGTGGGTCCCTCCCGTGGGGCAGGGGCGGTGGGGCTGGAGCGTGGGTCCCTCCCGTGGGGCAGGGGTGGTGGGGCTGGAGCGTGGGTCCCTCCCGTGGGGCAGGGGCGTGGGTCCCTCCTGTGGGTCCATGGTGGTGGGGCTGGAGCCCAGGGTCCCTCCCATGGGGCTGGAGCGTGGGTCCCTCCCGTGGGGCAGGGGCGGTGGGGCTGGAGCATGGGTCCCTCCCGTGGGGCAGGGGTGGTGGGTCCCTCCTGTGGGGCTGGAGCTGGGGTCCCTCCTGTGGGTCCATGGTGGTGGGGCTGGAGCCTGGGGTCCCTCCCATGGGGCTGGAGCGTGGGTCCCTCCCATGGGGCAGGGGCGGTGGGTCCCTCCTGTGGGTCCATGGTGGTGGGGCAGGAGCCTGGGGTCCCTCCCGTGGGGCAGGGGTGGTGGGTCCCTCCTGTGGGGCAGGGGCAGTGGGTCCCTCCCATGGGGCTGGAGCGTGGGTCCCTCCCATGAGTCCGTGGTGGTGGGGCTGGAGCTGGGGTCCCTCCCGTGGGGCAGGGGGCAGGGGCAGTGGGGCAGGGGCGTGGGTCCCTGCCGTGGGGCAGGGGTGGTGGGTCCCTCCTGTGGGGCGGGGGCATGGGTCCCTCCTGTGGGGCAGGGGCAGTGGGGCAGGAGCGTGGGTCCCTGCCGTGGGGCAGGGGCGGTGGGGCAGGGGCGTGGGTCCCTGCCGTGGGGCAGGGGCGGTGGGGCCCAGGCCCGCGCCGGGGGTCCGCAGCTCACAGAGGGAGGCGGAGTTGAGGGAGACGCCGGCCATGGCCAGGCCGGCCAGGAAGCGGCCGAGGACGTAGAGGCCGAAGGTGGGGGCGGCCGCCGTCCCGGCCCCCGTCACCCCCAGCTGCAGGTAGCACCAGCTCAGCAGCGCCCGCCGCCCGAACCTGCTGGGACACGGCACTGGGGGCACTGGGACGGGGGACGGGGGGTGCTGGGGGCGCTGGGACGGGGGACGGGGGGTGCTGGGGGCACTGGGATGGGGGACAGGGGGTGATGGGGGCGCTGGGACGGGGGACGGGGGGTGCTGGGGGCACTGGGATGGGGGACAGGGGGTGCTGGGGGCGCTGGGACGGGGGACGGGGGGTGCTGGGGGCACTGGGATGGGGGACAGGGGGTGCTGGGATGGGGGATATGGGGCACTGGGGGTGCTGGGGGCACTGGGATGGGGGACAGGGGGTGCTGGGATGGGGGACATGGGGCACTGGGGGCACTGGGATGGGGGACGGGGGGTGCTGGGGGCGCTGGGATGCTGATATGGGGCACTGGGATAAGAGCATGAGGCACTGGGGGTGCTGGGATGGGGGACATGGGGTGCTGGGGGCGCTGGGACAGGGGACAGGGGGTGCTGGGATGGGGGACATGGGGTATTGGGAGCACTGGGATGGGGGACATGGGGTGCTGGGGGTGCTGGGATGGGGGACATGGGGTGCTCGGGGCACTGGAATGCTGATATGGGGCACTGGGATGGGGCACAAGGCACTGGGGGTGCTGGGATGGGGGACATGGGGTGCTGGGGGCACTGGGATGGGGATACGGGCTGCTGGGGGCACTGGGACAGGGACATGGTCACTGGGATGGGGGGGATATGAGGTGCTGGGAATTCTGGACAGGGACATGGGGCACTGGGATGGGGACATAAGGCGTTTGGAACACTGGGATGGGGAATATGGGCACTGGGAATACTGGGATGAGTGACTTGGGGGGCTGTGGAGACAGTGGGACAAGCTGTACTGGGACAAATCCACCCGAGGGGCACTGGGGAGACTGGGACAGCAGGGGCCAGAGGGAGGGGAGGACATCCCTGAGCATACCCGTACCCCCTCCCCTCTCCCCGCTCCCAGATCTCCCCAGTTCATCCCAGTACAGCTCCGGGATGGCCACGCACTTGTCGGAGAGGATCCCGAAGAGTCCGGAGCCCAGGAGGATCCCGGCCATGTAGATGGATTGGGCAACCTGCCTCAACGTCTTGGACTCGCACACCAGGTCCCACTGCCACCGGGAGAGGACACCGGGGTCAACACCCGGCCGCCGCCGGGGCGGGGCAGGGCGGGGCGGGGCGGGGCGGGGCTGCGGGGCACCCCTCACCTCGCTAACGATGGTGTGAGCGAAGGCGCCGTCGCGGTAGGTCCAGCCATCCCGGCAAGGCTCGGTGGCCGCTCCTTCGGCCGTGCCGTTGACCGTACCGTTGACCTCCAAGAGGTGCCACTGGGGTTCCACGTAACGGCGGCAGCGCTGGGGACGGCGGTGGCCGTCGGAGGGGATGGAGACGAGGAGCGGGATATCCCCGGTGCTGCCGTTGACCGTGGGCCGGGGTCGGCAGTGGTGGTCGGGGACGCCGGCGGTGAAGTTCTGGAGCAGGTTGTGGCTGGCCAACATGAGCAACGGAACGGCCAGGGCGGCGATGTAGGTCACCTGGAAGCGGCCCATCCCGCCCAGGCGGGCCAGCAGCTCCACGAAGGTCATGGTGGGATGAGGGATGGAGCTGGGGGGACACGAGGTCAGCTGGGGGGTGGGAGGAGGAGAGGACGTTGAAGGAGGGGCCAAGGGACAGGCTAGGAACGGCCAAGGGACGGGCTAGGAACGGCCAAGGGACGGGCTAGGAACGGCCAAGGCACGGGCTAGGAACGGCCAAGGGACGGGCTAGGAACGGCCAAGGGACAGGCTAGGAATGGCCAAGGGACGGGCTAGGAACGGCCAAGGGATGGGCTAGGAACGGCCAAGGCACGGGCTAGGAACGGCGCAGGGACGGGCTAGGAACGGCCAAGGGACGGGCTAGGAACGGCCAAGGGACGGGCTAGGAACGGCCAAGGCACGGGCTAGGAACGGCCAAGGGACGGGCTAGGAATGGCCAAGGGACGGGCTAGGAACGGCCAAGGGATGGGCTAGGAACGGCCAAGGGACGGGCTAGGAATGGCCAAGGGATGGGCTAGGAACGGCCAAGGCACGGGCTAGGAACGGCGCAGGGACGGGCTAGGAACGGCCAAGGGACGGGCTCGGAACGGCCAAGGGATGGGCTAGGAACGGCCAAGGGACGGGCTAGGAACGGCCAAGGGACGGGCTAGGAACGGCCAAGGCATGGGCTAGGAACGGCCAAGGGATGGGCTCGGAATGGCCAAGGGAGGGGCTAGGAACGGCCAAGGGATGGGCTAGGAACGGCCAAGGGATGGGCTAGGAACGGCCAAGGCACGGGCTAGGAACGGCCAAGGGACGGGCTAGGAACGGCCAAGGGATGGGCTAGGAACGGCCAAGGGATGGGCTAGGAACGGCCAAGGGACGGGCTAGGAACGGCCAAGGGATGGGCTAGGAACGGCCAAGGGATGGGCTAGGAACGGCCAAGGCACGGGCTAGGAACGGCCAAGGGACGGGCTAGGAACGGCCAAGGGATGGGCTAGGAACGGCCAAGGGATGGGCTAGGAACGGCGCAGGGACGGGCTAGGAACGGCCAAGGGATGGGCTAGGAACGGCCAAGGGATGGGCTAGGAACGGCCAAGGGACGGGCTAGGAATGGCCAAGGGACGGGCTAGGAACGGCCAAGGGATGGGCTAGGAACGGCCAAGGCACGGGCTAGGAATGGCCAAGGGATGGGCTAGGAACGGCCAAGGGACGGGCTAGGAACGGCCAAGGGACGGGCTAGGAACGGCCAAGGGAGGGGCTAGGAATGGCCAAGGGACGGGCTAGGAACGGCCAAGGGATGGGCTAGGAACGGCCAAGGGACGGGCTAGGAATGGCCAAGGGAGGGGCTAGGAACGGCCAAGGGACGGGCTAGGAACGGCCAAGGGATGGGCTAGGAACGGCCAAGGCACGGGCTAGGAATGGCCAAGGGAGGGGCTAGGAACGGCCAAGGGACGGGCTAGGAATGGCCAAGGGACGGGCTAGGAACGGCCAAGGGATGGGCTAGGAACGGCCAAGGCACGGGCTAGGAATGGCCAAGGGAGGGGCTAGGAACGGCCAAGGGACGGGCTAGGAATGGCCAAGGGACGGGCTAGGAACGGCCAAGGGATGGGCTAGGAACGGCCAAGGGACGGGCTAGGAACGGCCAAGGGATGGGCTAGGAATGGCCAAGGGATGGGCTAGGAACGGCCAAGGCACGGGCTAGGAACGGCCAAGGGATGGGCTAGGAATGGCCAAGGGAGGGGCTAGGAATGGCCAAGGCATGGGCTAGGAACGGCCAAGGGACGGGCTAGGAACGGCCAAGGCACGGGCTAGGAATGGCCAAGGGATGGGCTAGGAACGGCCAAGGGAGGGGCTAGGAATGGCCAAGGCATGGGCTAGGAACGGCCAAGGGACGGGCTAGGAACGGCCAAGGCACGGGCTAGGAATGGCCAAGGGATGGGCTAGGAACGGCCAAGGGATGGGCTAGGAACGGCCAAGGGATGGGCTAGGAATGGCCAAGGGACGGGCTAGGAATGGCCAAGGGAGGGGCTAGGAACGGCCAAGGGATGGGCTAGGAACGGCCAAGGGGTGTGGCCGAGGGGTGTGGCCGAGGGGTGTGGCCGAGGGGTGGCCAGGCCAAGCCGAGGGGAGGTGGAGGAAGAGGTGAGGATGAGGGACCGAGGGTCAGACTGAGGAAGGAATCCGGGAGCCTGTCCTGATCGTCTCTGGATTGCTCCCATCAATCTATCGATCAGCCTGTCAATAGGCCTGTCAATCAATAGGTCTATTGATCTGTCGATTGATTGATCCATCCGTCAATCTGTCGGTCTCTCTACAGGTCTATCAGTCGGTCTGTCAATCACTCTGTCAACGTGCCGATCTATCAGTCTTTCTGTTGATCTGTTGGTGGTTCTATTGATCTATCGGTGCCTCTATTGATCTATCGGTGCCTCTATTGATCTATCAGTGCCTCTATCGATCTATCAGTGCCTCTATCGATCGATCGATCTGTCAGTCTATTGATCTGCCAGTCACTCTGGCAATCTATCAGTGTCACTGTCAATCTATGGGTCTCTATTGATCTATCGAGGTGTCTATTGATCTATCAGTATGTCAATCTGTCAGTCTCTGTGTCTATCAATCTATCGATCTATCAATCTATCGATCTATCAATCTATCGATCTAATTGATCAATCTACCTATCATTCTATCAGTCTCAGTCTCTATCAACCTATCAATCGCTGCTTATTTATTTCTTGCTGTCAGCTCTGCCCCTCGCTGCTCTCCCTCCTCCTCCCCCCCCATTATTGATCGCTCGATCGATCAATCGATCCTCTCTCCCTTCTGTCCCACCAGTCTCTCTGTAGCTTCATCCCGCCAACGATCCCTCGCGATCAATCGATCCCTACCTGCTCTTTCGCTCCTCTTCCTCTCTCTGCCGCTCTCTCCGGCTCCGGCTCCGGCTCGGTCTCTCCGGCCACCCGCTGTCCCTCCGTCCGTCCCTCCGTCCGTCCCTCCCTCCCTCCGCCACTCCCCCTCGCTCTTCCCCTGGCCGTCCTTCACCCCTCGGTCAATCAATCGATCGATCGATCGATGGATTTCTCTCTCGTCCGTGCCAACCGTCACCCGGCTGGCGGATCCCTTCGCCCGGCCCTCTGCCCGTCTATTGACTCCTCACCCTATCAATAAATTGATTTATCTGCCGATCTACAGAGGTCTAGTGATCAACCTATTGATCCCCCCCTCTCTATTGATCAATCTCTTGGTCTCCCTGTCGATCAATCCAGCGAGCTCTTTCTCTATTGATAAATTATTGATCTTTAGAGCTCTGTTATCTATAATGTGTTGATCATCGATTAGTCCATAATCTCTCTATTTATTAATTTATTGGCCTATATGTTTCTATTGATCAATCTATTGATCTGTTGATCAATCTGTTGTTCTGCAGCATCTCTATTGATCCATCTGATGGTCTGCGTATCTATTACCGATAAATTGATCTATAATCGATTCATTGATGATTCTATTGGTCTATATTTTTCTACTGATGAATCTGTTGCACCGTGATCCACCAATCAGTCTAACGATCTCCTTCTCTATTGATCAGTCTATTGGCCCATTGATCCATTTATTGATTTATAATCTTTCTATTGATCAAGGTATCAATCTTAATCTCTCTATTGGCCAGTCTATTGGCCTATAATCTTTCTATTGAGCGATGTATTGACCTTTAATCTCTCTATTGATTGGTCTATTGGGCTCTCTCTATTGATCAGCCTATTGACCTATAATCTATTGATCAATATAGTGATCTTAATCTATCTATTGACTGGTCTATCGGTCTCTATTGATCAATCTATTGAGCTTTAATCTCGCTATTGATCTTAATCTATCTATTGACTGGTCTATCGGTCTCTATCGATCAATCTATTGAGCTTTAATCTCACTATTGATCAATCTCTTGACCTCTAATCTTTCCATTGATCAGTCTGTTGACCTCTAATCTTTCCATTGATCAGTCTTTCTCTCTATCAATCAATCTATTGATCTTTAATCTCAATCTATTGACGTATAATCTTTCTCTTGATCAATGTGTCAGTCTTAATCTCTCTATCGATCAATCTATTGATCTTTAATCTCCATCTGTTGACATATAATCTTATTGATCGATCTCTCTCTTGACCAGTCCATTGGCCTCTCTCTCTCCCCCGATCAACGCCTTGATCTCTCTCTCGATCCACTCACCTGCCCGTCGCTCCAGCTATCGCCCGACCGCTCCCAGCACCAAATCCCGCTCCCTGGAGCCGTCTGCTGGCAGCTACCACCCCTCGGCCCCACGGCTGCCCATGGCCGCAGCCCCGTCCCCGTCCCCGTCCCTATCCCCGCTCCTATTTAAAGCCGCCCCCGCTCCCGGTTAACGTTTGACTCCAGTGGGACCGCATCCCGCTATGGGTCGGTGGAGATGATCGTCAGGCGGAAATGCCGGTGCCGGCCATGCCGGTTCCCAACCAGGGATGCCTGACGGCTCCCTGGGGCCATCCCATCCTCTCCATCCTCTTCCTCGCCGAGGAAGCCCCCGACCCCAGGTGGATGGGGACACCCCCCCCCCTTCCAGCCCCCTCCAGCTTGTTTTCACCATCTAGGGTGGATAATCCATGAGGCAAATTCCCTGGGAGCCCTGAACCGGATCCCTGGGAGCCCCTTGGACCCCGGGCAGGAGGGCAGCGGGAGGCAGCGGAGCGTAGGCAGGACGGGGCAGCGACCGGGGGACTTGGGGGGCAGCTTGGGGGGCAGGATGCCTGCGTCCCTGCTGGCTGGGTGGTTGGAGAGGAGGGGGCGGCGTGTGTTGGGTGGCCGGATGCTTGGGTCCTTGGGATCCATGGGTCCTTGGGATGTCTGGGCAGCCGGATGCCTGGATTCCTGGGATCCCTGGGTCCTCGGGACCTTTGGGTCCTTGGGACGTCTGGGCGCCTGGATCCCTGCGTCCTTGGGATGTCTAGGTGCCCGGACGCCTGGGTCCTTGGGATGCCTGGGTCCTTGGGACACGTGAGTCCTCGGGATCCCTGGGTCCTTGGGACATCTAGGCATCCCGACACCTGCTTCCTTGGGATTCCTGGGTCCTTGGGACCCCTGGGCACCCAAACATGGGGGTCCTTGGGATCCCTGGGTCCTCGGGACCCCTGGGCACCTGGACACGTGGGTCCTTGGGATCCTTGGGCACCCGGACATGTGGGTCCTTGGGATCCCTGGGTCCTTGGGATATCTAGGCATCCCAACACCTGCTTCCTTGGGATTCCTGGGTCCTTGGGACCCCTGAGCACCCGGACACATGGGTCCTTGGGATCCCTGGCTCCCTGGGACCCCTGGGCACCTGGACACGTGGGTTCTTGGGATCCCTGGGTCCTTGGGATGTCTGGGCATCTGGATGCCTGGTTCCTTGGGACCCCTGGGCACCCGGACACGTGGGTCCTTGGGATCCCTGGGCACCCGGACACGTGGGTCCTTGGGATCCCTGGGTCCTTGGGATATCTAGGCATCCCAACACCTGCTTCCTTGGGATTCCTGGGTCCTTGGGACCCCTGGGCACCCAAACATGTGGGTCCTTGGGATCCCTGGGTCCTTGGGACCCCTGGGCACCTGGACACGTGGGTCCTTGGGATCCCTGGGCACCCGGACACGTGGGTCCTTGGGATCCCTGGGTCCTTGGGATATCTAGGCATCCCGACACCTGCTTCCTTGGGATTCCTGGGTCCCTTGGACCCCTGGGCACCCAAACATGTGGGTCCTTGGGATCCCTGGGTCCTTGGGACTCCTGGGTCCTCCGGACGCCTGGGTCCTCCCTGTGCTCTTGAGCGTGACTCTCCCTCCCTCGCGGCTCCGGCGCAGGCAGAGGGGAGGAGGGGACAGCGGAGGGGGAACGCGATGCCGAGGCCGCAGCACCCCGCTGGGTCCCATGTTTGCCTTCGGGGCGGGACGGCCAGGCTGCGTGGGAACCCCCCGCGGCCGTGGGAAAACAACCCCCACCCCCCCCCCACCCCCGTGCCCTCCCACCGCCCGCGTTTCACACGATTTTCGCTTTCCTCGGTTTTATTGCGGCGCAGAAGAAAAACCGTCCTGCCAAGCGGCGGTTGGAGGGGACACAACCGTCCCCCAAGCCTGCACGGAGAGGAGGACGCCTGGGTCCCCTTCGTGGCCATGCAAGGGGGTGGCCGTGGTCTTTTTGTTGTCCCTTTGCTCTTCTGGGGGTGGGGGGGATGCACCCCCCCTCCCCCCCCAACCCCATTCCTGCTCCTTCATCTGCTGGGTGCATTGAGGTCTGGGGGGGGTTTGGGGGTCCCCTGGGGCGGGCGGCACTAGCAGGGCCCCGTGGTGCCGCTGGGCTGGGTGGGCTGAAGTGGGACCTGGAGATGTCGGGCTTCGTCCTTCTGGGGCCGGGTCCTGGTGGGAGAGGGAGGATGGGGTGCGGGGTGGTTTTGGGGGGGCCAGGTGGGTTTTCATGCTGCTGTTCCCCCTCCTTCCCCATTGACCCATCCGTCCGCAACCCATCCATCCGCCACCCATCCATCCGCCACCCATCCATCCGCCACCCATCCATCCGCCACCCAACCATCCGCCACCCATCCATCCGCCACCCATCCATCCGCCACCCATCCATCCGTCACCCATCCATCCGCCACCCATCCATCCGCCACCCATCCATCCGTCACCCATCCATCCGCCACCCATCCATCCGCCACCCATCCATCCGCCACCCATCCATCCGTCACCCATCCATCCGTCACCCATCCATCCACCACCCATCCATCCGCCACCCATCCATCCGCCACCCATCCATCCGCCACCCATCTATCCGTCACCCGTCCATCCGTCACCCATCCATCCGTCACCCATCCATCCACCCCCGATCCATCCATCACCCATCCATCCGTCACCCATCCATCCGTCACCCATCCATCCGCCACCCATCCATCCGCCACCCATCCATCCATCACCCATCCATCCACCACCCATCCATCCACCACCCATCCATCCGCCACCCATCTATCCGTCACCCGTCCATCCGTCACCCATCTATCCGTCACCCGTCCATCCGTCACCCGTCCATCCGTCACCCATCCATCCACCCCCGATCCATCCATCACCCATCCATCCATCACCCATCCATCCGTCACCCGTCCATCCGCCACCCATCCATCCATCACCCATCCATCCACCACCCATCCATCCGTCACCCATCCATCCGTCACCCGTCCATCTGTCACCCATCCATCACCCATCCATCCACCCCCGATCCATCCATCCATCCATCCGCCACCCATCCATCCACCCCCGATCCATCCATCCATCCATCCGCCACCCATCCATCCACCCCCGATCCATCCATCACCCATCCATCCATCCCCCATCCATCCGTCACCCATCCATCCACCCCCGATCCATCCATCACCCATCCATCCGTCACCCATCCATCCACCCCCGATCCATCCATCACCCATCCATCCGTCACCCATCCATCCGTCACCCGTCCATCCGCCACCCATCCATCCATCACCCGTCCATCCATCTTCACAGGCATCTGTCCTTTCATCCATCCATTGCCGTACTCTTCTTCCTATCCATCCATCTGTCCGTCCACCCACCTATCTCTGTCCAATCCCATCCAGTCCTGTCCGTCCGTCCATCCCCACACACAACCAGTCCTCCATCCCGTCCATCCACCCGTCCGTCTGTCCACCCATCCCCACACGCAACCAATCCTCCACCCAACGTCCAACCAATCCTTCTCTCCCACCATCCCTCCCTCTGCCCGCCCACCCGTCTGTCCCTCCCCACCATCCGTCTGTCCCTCCCCTTGTCCTTCAGTCCCTCCAACCCCACCTGCCCTCCACCTCCTCCACGGTCTCCGGCAGCGCCATGTCCCGTGTCTCTGGCAGGAAGATGGCCACCAGCCCCGACACCACGGGAGCCGCCCCGTAGATGATGAAGGGCAACGCGGGGAAGACCTCGCCCGCCATCTTCACCAAGGGGGCCGTGATGCTGCCCAGACGGGCCATGGTGTTGGCCAACCCCATGCCCGTCTGCCTGTGGGAGAGCGAGAGGCCCTGAGGGACCAGCCTGCGCGGTCGCAGCCACCCCGGCACCTCTCCCGATCCCGCGCCCCGCTCCTTACCGAATAACGGTGGGGTAGAGCTCACCCGTGTAGAGGTAGACGCAGTTGAAGGAGGCGGCCAAGCAACCCTTCCCGAAGATGGCCAGGGCGGTCCGAAGCGTCCGCAGGTCTGTGGGGAGGAGGAGAGGACATCTGGGACTCACTTTGGTGTCGCTAGGTGGCGTTGGGTCGGGTTGGCGGCGGGTGACGGAGAGAGGAGACCCCCAAACACCAAGATTTCAGGCAAATCGCCCGTAAAAAGCTAAAACCTGCGAGCCTGTGAGTGGCGTTAACGGGTTTCGCTTGTTTTGGCCCTCCCAGGTGGCGCCTTATGGGCTGGAGATGGAGGGGACGCAACTGCCACCACCCCCCCCAGGCCTCACCTCGTGGCACCAAGATGTTGGCCAAGATGGCCAAGCCAGCCAGGATGAGGGCAACGGACTGGGTGAAGCGTCGCCCCACGAAGGTGATGGTGAGGATGGAGACCAGCTTGGCCGGGATGTCCACGGCCCCAAAGACGAGCTGGATCACGTAGATGTTGAAGTCAAAGTTTTGCAGGTCCATGGCCAGCCCGTAGTAGGCGAAGCTGGTGGAGAACCTAGACCAAGAAGAGGTGGGGGGGGGGGGCGAACGTCACCTGTGGGGAGGTGTGGGGTGGGATGTGGGGGTCACGCACAATCCCCTGGCCTATGGGATCCAGCCAGGAGATCTGTGTCCCTTCCTGGAGCACATGTGGGCCAAGAGACCTCTGTTGACCGAGTCCTGCACCGTGACTCAGTTTCCCTTTCCCAATACGGACCCAGCTAAGGTGGGTGTTTGGGGGCGGGCGGAGGGGGGGGGATAGCAGGATGGAGGATGGATCAACGACTCAGGGGGGAAGGACGGACAACCACCCACTGATGTCCTCCACCGCCGGGCGTACCACACGAAGCAGAGGCAACAAGAGATGCGGCGCACAACGGGCGTCCGGACCAGGTCAACCAAGGTGTGGCGATTCCTCGATGAAGTCATCTCCTTCTGCATGTAGGACTTCAAGGCCTAGAGGGAGAAGGGGAGAGGGGTGGGGGCTCTGGGGTGGGGACGGGGTGCTGTGGTCCTTCTTCTCCCCCGGGGGCGGGGGGGGTCAGCGGTGGGAGGAGCGGAGAGGGGAACCAGGATGGAGCTGGGGATGGTGGGGATTAAGGTCTGGGTAGGATGGGTGGAGAGCGGGTGGGAGGAGGGATGGAGGAACAGATGGGTGGGTAGGGGGGATGGAGATGGTGGGTGGGTGGATGGATGGTAGTAAAAGGGGCTGGGTGGATGGAGATGATGGAGATGATGGGGATGGAGAGGGATGGAGGTGATGGAGAGGGGTGGAGATGATGGAGAGGGGTGGAGATGGATGGAGGTGATGGAGATGGATGGAGGTGATAGAGATGGATGGAGATGGATGGAGGTGATGGAGATAGATGGGGGTGATGGAGATGATGGAGGTGATGGAGATGGATGGAGAGGGGTGGAGATGGATGGAGGTGATGGAGGGGATGGAGATGGATGGGGGTGATGGAGATGACGGAGATGGATGGAGGTGATGGAGAGGGATGGAGGTGATGGAGATGGATGGAGATGATGGAGATGGATGGAGAGGGATGGAGATGGATGGGGGTGATGGAGATGATGGAGGTGATGGAGAGCGATGGAGGTGATGGAGAGCGATGGAGGTGATGGAGATGGATGGAGATGATGGTGATGGATGGAGAGGGGTGGAGATGGATGGAGGTGATGGAGATGATGGAGGTGATGGAGATGGATGGGGGTGATGGAGATGGATGGAGAGGGGTGGAGATGGATGGAGGTGATGGAGGTGATGGAGATGGATGGGGGTGATGGAGATGGATGGAGAGGGGTGGAGATGGATGGAGGTGATGGAGGTGATGGAGATGGATGGGGGTGATGGAGATGGATGGAGAGGGGTGGAGATGGATGGAGGTGATGGGGGTGATGGAGATGGATGGGGGTGATGGAGATGACGGAGATGGATGGAGGTGATGGAGATGGATGGAGGTGATGGAGAGGGATGGAGGTGATGGAGATGGATGGGGGTGATGGAGATGGATGGGGTGATGGAGATGATGGAGATGGATGGAGGTGATGGAGATAGATGGGGGTGATGGAGATGATGGAGGTGATGGAGAGGGATGGAGATGGATGGAGAGGGATGGAGATGGATGGAGGTGATGGAGATAATGGGGGTGATGGAGATGATGGAGATGGATGGAGGTGATGGAGATGGATGGAGGTGATGGAGAGGGATGGAGGTGATGGAGATGATGGAGGTGATGGAGATGGATGGAGATGATGGAGATGGATGGAGAGGGATGGAGATGGATCGGGGTGATGGAGATGGATGGAGATGATGGAGATGGATGGATGGAGATGGATGGAGGTGATAGAGATGATGGAGATGATGGATGGATGGATAGACAGGTGGATGGTTGTATAAGGGGATGGATGGATGGATGGATGGATGGATGGATGGATGGAGGTGGCGATGGATGGACAGTTGTCTGTGGGGACGGATGGTTGCTTAAGGGGCTGGAAAGATGGGTGTAGAGGAGCCCCACTGTTGGCCAGGAAAGTGGGGCCACTTCCCCCCCCCCCCAAAACACCCCAGAGATGCCCCAGGGGACCCGGCCAGCGCCTCTTACTTCTGTGTCGAGCTTGTCCCCTTCCTCTTTCTTCCCGTTTATCCTGGCCACTTTCTGGAGCTCCTTCAGGGCCTGGTGGGACTTCCCCACCATGACCAGCCAGCGGGCTGACTCTGTTAACCACCTGTGGAGGAGATGGGGACAGGATCCCAAAGATCATCCCACCATCCCTCTGACCCCGCCACCAGCCGTCTACCCCTCTGGCCCTCCGGCCATCTCTCCATGCGTCCACCCATCCGTCCAGCCCGCCCTCCGTCCAGCCCTCCAGCCATCCTTGCACCTTCTGTTCATCCGTCCATCCGTCTTTGCACCCGCCTTTCCTTCCACCCGCCCATCCATGCAACTCTCCAGCATCCCATCCATCCCACCATCCCTCCATCCATCCATATCTCCACCTATCCATGCATCCATCCCACCATCCGTCCATCCCTCCATCCCTCCATCCGTCTCACCATCCATCCATACCTCCATCTGTCCATCCATCCTTCCATCTATCCATACCTCCATCCCTCCATCCATCCCTCCATCCCTACCTCCATCTGTCCATCCATCCCTCCATCCATCCCACCATCCATCCGTACCTCCATCCCTCCATCCATCCCACCATCCATCCATCCCTCCATCTGTTCATCCATCCCTCCATCCATCCCACCATCCATCCATACCTCCATGTGTCCATCCATCCCTCCAACCATCCCACCATCCATCCATACCTCCATCCCTCCATCCATCCCACCATCCATCCATCCCTCCATCTTTCCATCCATCCCACCATCCATCCCACCATCCATCCATCCCTCCATCTGTCCATCCATCCCTCCATCCATCCCAC